>RWGZ01001475.1:0-51440 GCA_009725065.1 Utricularia reniformis
CATGAAACTTTGGGGGCTGGTTTTGCTAAAATTAGAAACTTTGGGGACCAAAATTGCCAAATTATCCAAACTTTGGGGACCAAAACTGTCTTCCGCTCATTTTGAATTCAAATTCACATCTCAAGTTGACTAAGTGAAGGATAGGTCCCTTGGACGCTCATTGCGATCAGGCTCGGTCCTATATTCTCCCGGACGTAAATAACATTGTGTGGTCGGCCTTGCGTCACCTCTGCGATGGCAACCAAGCCCGAGAGGCTAGTGATGAGAATCCTAGGACCATGTACCCTGCAATGGGTAAGGTCCAATAACGATTAGGCCGACCCAAGTAATAAAAAGC
This sequence comes from Utricularia reniformis, assembly GCA_009725065.1. Lineage (NCBI taxonomy): Eukaryota > Viridiplantae > Streptophyta > Magnoliopsida > Lamiales > Lentibulariaceae > Utricularia > Utricularia reniformis. Next base: position 338 of record RWGZ01001475.1, read on the forward strand.
GAACTCACACGGCCCAAAATCCCCAACTTAGCATATTTTAGATAAATTGGCTCGATATTCCGCAATGGGACCAAAGATGGACTTGGCAAAATAGAAGGCCGTTTGACAAGTGGCCCAATGGTTCGATCCAAACGGTTATAGCCTACGCGTCCCACGCTTCGGGCCTCCACACGTTTACCATGCTTCGAGCTAAATCACGCAGGCCACGCTTCGTTCCCGGCCACGTTTTACATTGTGCGACAACAACCTTCAACAAACTTGTCAGAGACAGTTATAGGGCGTGGATTACACACGCCCTCAACTCTATAAATATGGAACTTGACGACGGAATTAGCATGACCTTTTGGACGCGTAAGAACATGTTGTTACTCTGCCGGAATTCTTATCGCTTTCTCATACCTCGTCATCTTCATAAACATCTACTGTATTTTGTAATGAACTGTTTGATTAGTGAATCGACTAAGAGTTTTTCCTGCTCTTAGTCAAGTAGTTTTTTCCCCATTTCCTGGGGTTTTTCACTCTAAATTGTCTTGCATGTTTCTTCATTTGCCTTATTTAATCGTTTCCTCACCACAAACAAATTTAAACCAAGTTCGTTTCTTAACGAACCGGACAACTGTTGGTACCCCTAAAAAAGGACCATAACAATTAGAATAAAATTATGAAAATATATCAAAACTACATGCTCAACTTGTTTACATCTAATGACTACCCTAGAGAGGGGTGACAAAGGATAACACTTATGTAAATTATAACATCAACTATAAATATAGACGAAAAATGATTAAAGATTAATTATAATGAATAATGATAACAACACTCATATTTTACTTAGCAAATGACAAGACATTGAGTTGGTCAAGAAGTTAAACGCGCTCCTAACGTGATGATGGATCCTCTAAGAAGTAGTCTAATACAAAATATATAATATATTTTATAATATGGTAAATAAAAGAACACCGTGGATATGAGACTTACTCAAATTAAATGTATCAAAATGAGGTAGACAAAAATAAAGTACATAAATTAGTTAATGTTTATTTTTCTTGTCGTAATCGATAGTTTGAAAAAATGTTGAGTATTTATTCATCGAAGTAATTTAATATTTTTTTAATAATTGAGTGTTACTTGATTATTAAAATATGCTTTTGTATTAAATAAAATGAAGATTAGGCAATTTGGACAAAGATCGATCGGCGAATTCCAATTGCAGAAAAGTAAAAGGGAAACAGCTGGCAAAATTTACGAAGAAACATATATATCGTTTCTTATTATTTCTCCCAAAATTCACTCGGACTTCCGATCCAGAGAAGGAAATTCGATCGGCAATGGAAGCGGCCGTATGAGAATTTGACCTGCCGTTCCTGCGACCGACGTAGCTGATTAGTTTGTTCATTAATTATTTTGGAAGATTTTATTTTATTTTATTTATTTGTATAGAAGGAGGAAGAATGGGGGAAAGAAATGGCGGAACGCGGGATTAGTTGATAGGTTTGGGGGTTTGTAGAACTAGGAAATTGTTTTTGCGGTGGAATTTTGTTCGCTGTATCGAAAATCAGGATCGTTGCATAAATGATGGGTTCGGAGGCGGATCTATGGTGAAAGTTGTTGTATTGTGAATTTGAGGGGGAAATTTGATTGGGGAAGTTTTGTAATTTGTACTATTGGGGGTGGTGGTGCTGGCGGTGGTTAGGATAGTTGTGGAGGAGGAAGATGCAGCTGCGCTTATCGCCTAGCATGAGAAGTATAACTATATCTTCTAGTAGCAGCGGAGGAAATGGTAATGGATATGGTGGAGACTTAATGAAGATCAAACTTGCAGCTCGCCAACTTTCTTATCGCGCATTTTTTCACACCATTTTGATACTTTCTTTTTTGTTACCATTTGTGTTCATTCTTACCGCGCTTATAACACTTGAAGGCGTCAACAAGTGTTCCTCGTTAGGTAATTCCTCTTTTACTGTTTTTATAGGAGACTTCTAGACAGGAACAGCGATTCCTTCATCTTTCTTATGCACTATGAGTTGATTTATATCTCTGCAGATTGTTTAGGAAGACGATTGGGGCCAAAGCTTCTTGGCAGAAGTGACGATTCTGGGGTATTTGTTTTAGTTGACATGATTAGCTTATGATGCGTTCTTGATTGTTATGATTTCATATATATTTTTGTTATTCTTTTGCAGAGGCTGGTCAAGGACTTCACAAAAATACTAAATCAAGTTAACTCTGAGAAAGTACCAGAAAATCTAAAGATCCCGAACACCTTTCATCAGCTTGTTTCTGAAATGAAGGAAAACAAGTACAGCTCAAAGGATTTTGCTTTAGTTTTGAAAGGAATGGTATGTTTTTCTCGACAAAACTGCACCTTTTTGTTCCATTAAATTTGATAACGATAGATTCACCTTATTTATATACTTGATTGTCTTTCAAATTTGTTTTCTTACAATTTAAGTTATCTTTTTTTCGTGACAGATAGAGAAGTTTGAAAGTGAAATCAGAGGAGCCAAATTTGCTGAGCTAATGAATAAGCATTTTGCTGCTAGTGCACTTCCTAAATCTATTCATTGTCTCTCGTTGAGGCTGACTGATGAGTATTCTTCCAATGCATATGCACGTAGACAGCTACCTTCTCCAGAATTGCTCCCCTTGCTCTCTGACAATTCCTACCATCACATTGTAGTATCAACAGACAATGTTTTGGCTGCTGCTGTTGTTGTTGCGTCTGCTATTCAATCATCTCAAAATCCTGAGAAAATTGTTTTCCATGTCATAACTGACAAGAAAACATATGCAGCCATGCATGCATGGTTTGCATTAAACCCAATGTCTCCTGCCATTGTTGAAGTGAAAGGTGTACATCAATTTGATTATCTAACCAGAGAGAATGTACCAGTTCTTGAAGCTGTCGAAAGCCACAATGCTATTCGGAATTATTACCATGGAAATCACATTGCTGGTGCCGATCTTAGTGTTACAACTCCTCGGACATTTGCCTCTAAATTACAGGCTAGAAGCCCAAAGTACATCTCTTTGCTCAATCATCTTCGTATATATCTTCCAGAGGTAACTAAATGTAAAATAAGCATATATCTCCATTTTTGTTTTTGATTTATTTTTGTTTTTCCTGTACTATAAGGGTGTTATCTATTTGCTTTTACTTTCTTAAGATTCTTCTATATTTTGAAGCAGACACTGTTCTCCTTTTTTTACATATTAAAAAAATATATAAAACATCCTGTGACCTTGCTTTCCGTTTTGGTATTATTTTGTTTATGTAACCTTCATATGCTTATATATTAGTGGATATGATAATAAAATTCTTTTGGAATTTGCAGCTGTTCCCGGACCTTGACAAAGTGGTATTTTTGGATGATGATGTTGTAATCCAGCGGGATTTGAGTGCTCTGTGGGATATTGATCTCAATGGAATGGTTAATGGTGCTGTTGAAACTTGTAGAGGTGAAGATAAATGGGTTATGTCTAAACACTTCAAGAACTATTTCAACTTCTCTAATCCACGTGTTGCAAAGAATTTGAATCCAGATGATTGTGCCTGGGCATATGGGATGAATATATTCGACTTGCGTGCCTGGAGAAAAACGAGTATCATCAGTACATATCATACTTGGGTTAAGGAGGTAAACCAATTTTACACCTTCATCTCAACCTTGCCTTTCTCTTGACATCATGTTCATTTTACTACATTTTTCTCTTACAGAATCTGAAATCAAACTTGACATTATGGAAGCTTGGGACTCTTCCACCGGCTTTAATTGCATTCACAGGTCATGTCCACCCTATCGATCCTTCATGGCACATGCTTGGATTAGGATACCAAAACAACACCAATATTGAAAACGTGAAGAAGGCAGCCGTGATTCATTACAATGGCCAGTCAAAACCTTGGTTGGAAATTGGATTCGAGCATCTCCGACCATTCTGGACCAAGTACGTTAACTACTCCAATGATTTTATTAAGAATTGTCACATGTTGGCGTAGCCATAGCCAGTCCACTGTCATCGTTATAAAGCAATCCAGAATTTTGGTCAGCCGGGATAAAGGAAATCATTCAAAACTTCATATACTTTTCAAGTTGTTAAAAAGTTATCTCCATTGTCAGCCAGGCCTTGGTAAATCTATGAAACCAGAAGCATTCTTCTATTACTGTGTAAAGTTGCAGATTTGTTTGTTTCTTTCACCCTGTCGATACGCAGAATCATCAGATTGCGATCTCTCCGAAACTACATGGAGCTTGAGAATTGGTGTGTTTTTACATTCGGGTTCTTTTAATGAGTTTTTATGCTCAGTAAAATTGGTTGGTTGAGTAGGAAGAAGTATCTCTCTATTCTTGACATACACATTATTATTCTTTCATTGCCTTGGATTTCAATCAGGACACTATTGATTCTACATTACATTTACGTATTTCTTCTTCACAGATTGTCTCCAATTGAATTTCTATTCCCTTTGGTTTAACGTACGTTTTAACGTAAATATTTGGTATATAAAATGATGGTATTTCGTTAATACTTCATCTTCTCAAACGTGTGACTGTAGAACAAACGTCACACATCAAAGATATGGTAGTACTTTAGATCACCTTAAATCTTTTAACGTGAGCCCACATGAGGTTCCATAGTGTAGTGGTTAGCACTCTGGACTTTGAATCCAGCGACCTGGGTTCGAATCCCGGTGGGACCTTTCTCTCTTTTTGTTCAGCTATTGACTTTGATCGTGGAACACTTGGACAACGTAGGACAGAATCCCACGATCAGAAAATCAAGAAAATTTAGTGATCAATGATGATCTCAATTATGAAATCTCTGAAACAAATGAAAGATTCAATTTCTTCAATTTTCATCCAATGCTTTTATATCGGTCCGAATTAGTATACATATTTTTTTAAAAAAAAATTTTGTTTATTTTTTCCGATCGTCCCGGAAAAATTTAAGTTTCGATCCGAAAATCCGATACTGAATAGTACCTACCGAAATACCGATGCTATCCGGTTTTCGTCATACCGACCGATATACTGATAATGAAAACATGGCTTTCATCTACAAGAACATGAAAGTTGGTAGAAAAGTCTAACAACTTCTTAAGCCTCCAATAACATAATGCCAACACAAAAAAATGAAATAGAAAGTAATTTGTTTGCCTTGTTTCTTAAAAATAATTTCATGTATTGTAACACTCATGTGTCATAAGTATTGCTCTACCATATGTTCAATAATAAAGAGTCTTACATCTCAAACTTTTGATATCCTTACAGTCTGATACTAGAGTTTGAACCTGATCTCATGATGTTTGATCCTTGTGTTTGTGTCATTGAGAAAACATGAAAAACTCTCATGGAAGAATTTGACTTAATATTCCCAACTTCATTTAAGTCTCAATTATCTTCAAATAAATCAAAGAAATGGTTATTAACGATATTATTTTCCTTCCAATCCCAATTTGATGATTCATCAAAAATCGCATCACAATTAAGAATAACGTTTCTTTTATATGGGTCAAATAACATGTAGGTTGTAAAATTATGATCATATCTAACGAAAAACAAGTTTATGAGTTTTTAAATCCAATTTTCATTTTTCTTCATTAGCTATATGCGTATAAACTACACAACCGAAGATTCTTATGTGTGATGCATTTGGTTTTTCCACTCTATGCTTCTTGTAGAGCCATTTCATCAACATTTCTTGTGATAGACCGATTAAGTAAATAGAATGTGGTAACATCATCTCCCCAAAATTCTTTAGGCATATTATTTGTTTTCAACATGCTTCTAACCATGTTCAAAATCATCATTATTATTTTTCTACAACTCTATTTTTTCACTGAGTTCTTACTTTAGTTAGAACCTTGTGAATTCCAAGTTCTTTAAAGATATTCTTGAACCGGTTAGAAGTAAATTCGCAACCCTTATTAGTCCTCAAAGCTTTAAGTTGTAAGTCACTTTGTCTGTCTACTATAACATGATATTTCTTAAAGATTTAAAATATTTCGGACTTCTTTTTCATTAAATAAATCCAGGTCTTCTATGAATAATCATCCACAAATAACAAGTAATTGTTATTGCTGATTGAACTTGGTTTTACCGTGAAAACATCTCTGTAAACAGAACAAATTCTAGAGGGGCTCTAGCTCATAAGATAGACTCTTCAGGAATATTTGTTTGAGTTTACTTTCCAATCAAATAAACCTCATAAAATTGATTAGGGTGTGATGCAATAGACATTACCAATACTAATTTCTTCCTACTTAATTCACATTGAAGATCAAAACTGATATGTTCAAATCTCATATGTCATATCCATGACTCCTTGCCATAAGAAGACTTCAAATACAGAAAATAATAGCCCAATCTCAATATAAACAATTTGTTTGGTATCATGTCAAGATGCACCAAAATCTCTCATTTATTATTCAAAAGAATCAGACTTTTGTCTTGTGAATAATCTCAAAACCTCTTTCAAGTGGCTGTCCATGGCTGAAAATATTACTCTTCATCCTGGTATCAATAACACTTTTGAAATTACCTTATGACTTTCATCATCGAGCTTTAAAGTAATAGAACATTTTCCCACCACTTTGTGTTTTGAAAATTCTCCTGAAGCGACATTTCTCTCATGAAGCTAGTAGAACATATTTATATGACCACACATACGATTGCTTGCTCACGTGTCTACGTACAATTTTTTTTCAGATTCTACATCTTCGATAAAAGCCAAGGGTATAACATGATCATTATCTTCTTTTGATACTTCTTGAGTAAATATGGATTGATCATCTACTTCATTTGTGCACTCTCAGGAGTAATGTCCTTTCCTATGGCAATTGTAACACTCAATACTTGATTTATCAATCTTTCTAGAGCTACTTTAACCAATATTATTTGATTCAATGTATTTCTAACCATTTCAACCTCTTTCATTCTATCTTCATCTACCTCATCTAGAGAATGAATTAGTCTATTTTCCTTGATAATTTCGAGTGTTATTAAATCTTCCGCGATCACATCCTCTTTCAAAGTTTCTATCTCTTCCTCTTCCTGTCTTTCACGACAATTTCAACCACGTTTCTCTTCCTTATTTCCAAAATTTTCGTCTTTCAAAAGATGTGTTTCAATAGGCCCATCTTTGCTGGTCATCCTTGCTCGTAAGCTTGCAATGAACCATATAATTCATCTAATGACATGATACTAATGTCATTAACCTCTTTTATTGCAACTTTAACATAATCAAACTTCATTTCCAAAGAACGTTGTATTTTCTAAACAATCCTTTCATCTATCATTTGTCTCCAAACCTCTTCGTTTGATTTTTGATTCCTTACACTCTACTAAAATAGTATGATATTTATCTCTCATATTTTCTTTAAAGATTCAAGCTCTCCCATTAGAGTTTGCAACTTATCTCTCTTCACTTTATCAATTCCTTAAAAAAAGATTTTAACCATATCACATGCTTGTTTGAAAATGCTGAATTGTTGACCTTTTTTTTCAGAATCTTTGTTGCTTTGATACCACTTTTTGTAGAGATTCGCTGCATCTTTATGTCGATGGTGGATATCCGATGTCGATCAGCTACACTAAATAGAGATGATCGACAATGATCTATCGATCAATTGTACCGATCACAAAATAAAGAAGGAGACAAGTGAACACACCCGACATTATGAGATGGAGTTGGCGATCAGAAGATAGATCTGGATGAAATAATTGAAGAAAACAAGATTGTATCAAGTCTGTATATATGAACACATATATATAATATAATTATGTAGAATCAAATATTCGGATATGATCAAATATTAGAAAATATTTGTTAGTTACATTACGTATCTCCAACATCTCCCCTACATATAGAGGTCTTGTGGATCATTGTCTCCCGATGAATCTCAATTGATCTCTTGTCGGCTATGAATCTAGAAAACTCGTGTATATATTGTATTCTTCTTTTAATAGTGAAATTGTTCATTCCATCGGCCACGTGGTTTTTCATTTGTATTGAGTTTTCATGTTGAACTTTTTGTGTCGTTTACTTTTTGTGCTTTTAGCGGGTCATTCTAGAATTCTTCTAACATATCCAACCATATATTTAAAAACCCTCCACTTCAATATTTTGTCTTAGAGAATGAAAGAATTAAAGGGAATCCCCCTAACATAATACTAATTTTATTCCATTTCTGGTTTATTCCACTGTTCACTATTGACTATGTTGAATCGTGAATGCTACATAATGTTTTAAAAAAATTCAAATCGTTGTCATTTACAATGTCTAATAAAAACACTTGCGATGGACTATTGCCACTCACGATAACCTATATTGAATGCGAGTCAATTTATACATTGCCGACTCGGGATTATGTTCTTCATTTCTGCCCCAATTTTCAGCCCTCTCCTAGGCCAATTTTGTTGCTTTCTTCCTCCGTCGTCATGTGTGTTTTCCAGGTTGTAACTTTGCCTCCTGTATTGTTGTATTCCGATTTCGTAAAATTGCATTCTCCAATTTAATTAATTTTTTTGCATTTTAATTATGCAATTTAATTTTTTTTACTAAAAGTAGTTATTTTTTGTGTTAAGTCCGTGTATTAGTATCATTAATCATTTTGTTTTTGGAATACTTACCTATCGTACAACGCAACTATTTGATTATAGTCTCTCAAGTCTTTAAGAAAAACACATTAATTAAAAACTTCTACAGGAAAACAAAATTGCCCACATCGGTTTAAAACACATGGATAATATCTTAAGGGATTTGGAAGTTACATCTAACATAGCTCGAATCCTAGATACATTGAGATTCTAAGGTGTTTTGATGACATATAGGCTCCAATTAGACCAACTTCTTTTGACCGCGTTGATTGAAAGATGGCGTTCAGAAGAGTGTCGCCCGATTGGCTTCCCGTTTCGAGTTCATGTACCAACCCCTAGAACCGGAGACGTTTGAGCATGAGTACTATCGATGGTACCATAGGAAAGCCATATACAAAAGAGTCGTGCACCAATTCAAATGCATGTTGCATCCCGTGTCATGCCATATCATATGGAACATTGTATTCATATCTCGCACATTTCTTTTCTCATGTCTTTAACCTTCAACGTTGCACAAAAAAAATAAAGTTCAATTCCAATTAACAAATTATTATAAAACAAAGTACATATCTCTTGTATTCAAATGTACTGAACTATACCACGAGCAATAAAGTTCATTGTCATATTAGAGTGTCGATTAGAAACATTACCCACACCACACGAATGTGGAATACAACATCTAGGAAATTGCCAAACTCGATCTTTCACAAAACATCTTGCTCGAAGATGAAATAAACAATTTGTTTGAGTCTTCAAGAAGATTTCAAGCATCCAAAGACTTGGTACGTTGTCTACTACCTTAAACTGAAACCGTCGTACAATATGGAAATGACACAAAAAAATGGACATCACTTTTATCTTTGAACTCCATACTGACCTTTAATTCAAGATTCAACATGTTGTACGAGAAATAAACACGTTGAAACCTTGCATATTCAAAATCATCAACTCTAAGAGGATCTCTGATACAATACGTGATAGAACGCACATCAGGAGAAATTCTAGTCAAAAGTCAAGTAAGTTTTGAAGAATCAACAACTATGTACGACAATGATTCATCTCTTATTCTACCTTCATACCGTGGATGTGGAGGTGGATGTCCTCTGATAATCCATATCAGAATACATTTGGGGTCACCTCCACCATCTTCAATATGTTGATGCTCCTCAACTGGTATACAATTTATACTTAATGGATATAAAAAATGTAAAAAAAATATACTTATTAATTTAAAATATAATAAACCAGGTTGTCCTTGCGTCATCAATAACATCATTAAAAAGGATGATTAACCAAATTGTGATACACCAACATTCCGAGATAAATTATAATATATAAACGGGTCCATAGATGCCTTACAAAAGCATTCTAAATTTATCAAAGTTACAAAAAATAAATCATAATTGAATAAATAATACATATTAAAGGAAAATAATAAAATTCATAAAAGGAAAAAAGATATTACAAGCCTTACAACATCATTCTAAATTTATCAAAGTTACATAAAAATAAATAATAATTGAATAAACAACACATATCAAAGTAAATAAATAAAATTCATAAAAGGAAAATAAAATTACAAGCCTTACAACAACATTATAAATTTATCAAAGTTACATAAAAATAAATATTAATTAAATAAACAACATATATTAAAAAAACATAATAAAAATCATAAAACAAAAATTATATTTCCATGCAAATTACACATTCCAAATATAATAGAAAGTGAAGGATAAAGTATGTTTTTTGTCATTTGAGCGCATGTATTTATTGATGGAGCAGAGGATGGTTAACATTGGCTATCAAGACCGAGGTTGCCAATAGCCAAGTTGACCATTTTTTGTTTTTCCATAGGCTATCGGGAACAATACGATAGGGTTTTTCAATAATTCAATCCCTCGTTTAATAAGATTAAATGAACAACGAAGTAGTAAGGCTATAAGCAATAACGGTTGACAATGAATAAACTAGCCTCTTATCAACTCTAGCATTATTACCTTTTATCATTCATTCCGATATGCACAACATACACTCAAATAATTGGATTCAATTTTTTCGCTTGCAAAAAAACGAAATGTAATTTACGGTATTCAAATGCATCGATAAAGGACATATGCCGTTGTTGCAAAATTCAGTTTTTTGCAATAATCAAGGATACCCGTATTAGACCCTTATGGATATGCATAGGAAAAAATTATGATCCGACACCAATCTGCAGTAAGTTGATCGATTTGCAAATCAATTATGGATATAATAATCTTTATTTTGAATTATAGTTGATTAGAAAAATTTGTCACTAATCATCCAAAAAAATGTTATTTATTTGAAAAACATAACACTTAGAAATTATAAAACAATAAAAAAAACACATGTTCAAAATTTTAAAACATATATAAAGTGAAATTTGAATTCAATACTACAATTGAATTAAAACAAAAGCGTCAACATGATAAATGATTTTTCTTCAATGTGCAATAATCTGTAGAAAATAAACACAATTCACTTAGATATACATAATCATAACCTTAAAAATAAAATTAACCGTAAGACAATTGAATTAGGAAGAATATTTTGCCGTATATAGGGTTTTAAATTTCCAAAATTTACAAAAAAATAATTATAATAATATTATATAATGAACTCTAAAATATAATAAAATTTAATATATTATAATGGATGAGACCCTCGGAACCCATTACCCCGAACCTGATCAGGGCCAAGCTTAGCCAGACCAGTCTGAGTGATATAAGCCAAACTTGGAGGCACAAATCCAGCTCACGTGAATGGATGACTCATCTATGCAAGTCGGGCCCGAATGCCCGTTTCTTATCGATCGGGCCCGATCGATAGAGCCGTGCTTTCTCCCCCTCACCAGGACCGATCGGTCCACATCTCTCATGATATGCTTCGGGCCATCCACATTCCTCAAACATACGACAACAACCTCTGACAATCCTATCAGAGACAGGTCCGACGGAGCCATTTGAGCCTCCTTTTGGTATGGAGATAGCCGGCTAGTAGCGCCGAAAGGCCTAGCGGCATGCAGCCCTATGAAGTCATGCCCGGCGGCTATCCCGCCTGACATGAGCCGACCTAGCCGCAGGGTATAAGCACAAAACGACATTTTACTGTTCACGCAGCAGGGAAGGCGTATAAAAAGGACACTTGGGAAGCAAAGAAATGATCTTTTTTTTTCTCTTCTTGTTTGGTGGGTTATCGATTTATTTTTTATAAGTTTTCTTCTCCTTTGTTGTCTAAAGAACAAACATGACATTTGTAATCAATAACTTGCTTATTGAATCGACTATGGACATTTCTATCCCTTAGTCAAGTGGTTTTTTCCTCAGCTTTTGGGGTTTTCCACTCTAAAACTGTCTTACCCTTTTATATTTAATTCATAATCGTCTTCCCCATATTAAATAAATTACAACCGAGTTCGTCCTGCAACAAACCGGACGACTGTTGACACCCCCGGTTTTTGAACCACAACAATAATATAATAGAATAGAATAATAAGTATCGAATTGAAGTTTTCAAAAACTGTATCCAATCCGACCCGATTAAATCTTTGCAGTTCGGATATACAATAAATCGGTTCAGTTACTTCGGATATTCGAATCAATGAATTCTTTTGCACACCCCTACTAATTTGTATTAACTTTGAAGTTTCTAATAATTGACATATAATTATTTACTGCATTAAATAATTAACAAATAGAATAGGTGACATGCAAATTTGGTCCTCATAATTTCATGGTTACGACAAATTCGGTACCAAAAGTATATGATGGTGACAATTATGATCCTCAAATTATCATGATATCAAAACCGATCTCTATACACCGTAAGTTTTGGTAAAGTCAGTCCCTAAAGTTTAGTAAGTATGACATAATTGGTCCACAAAGTTTCATTTTAAAAGTTGTAATTCTTGGCCAAAACCAAATTTTGGGAATTGATGATGCAACTTTGAGAATTTGATTTGTCAAATGTTGTAAACTTAGAGAACTAAATTTGATAAAAACTTAAAGTTTACGGACCAAATTTGCCATTACAAATTTTGGATATCAAATTTGTCAAAACTATAAAAGTTTACGAAACGAATGCGCCATTTTTTCAAATAGAATCCTAGACAAGAATTAGAATACAAATTATAAATAAAAATGAAAAATTAGATTATAATTCACTTTTACTTAACCCAACATTTGGTGAAGTTGGAAATGAAGGAGGAGTTATTTTAAAAACTATTTAGTATTCCCTTTATTTTGAAAATATTCTTAAATTTGGATTTATTAGTTAATAACATTTGTTATTGTATTTTCAAAACTAAAAGTATAATCAATTGATAACCAATCTAATAACGGATCGATTAATATTACTAAATAGGGTAACCGACATAGTTATAGTCGATGTCTAGTTAGAGTGGTTTGATATGTAAAATCACATCAACAAAAGGTTATTGACTGTTGGTTTACAAAATCAAAACAAATTAGGAATGATAATTTTGGTCATCCGCCTCGTTACCCGCTGGATAATCGTCCATTTGTGGCAAATTTAGATATTTGAACGGATGATGGATGTGCGACGGGTTTTAAAATTATTTACCCAACTTAAACATGGTAGTTAGTTATTTTACGTATATCCGACCCTTTATCCGCATAGTTACTCGCATACAAATTTAACTACTCATTTAGATTTATATATATAATTGTAAAACTAACTTAGATAAAAAATAATGTGAGTTCTAGTTTTAAATGTTGTTTATAAAACTAACTTATGTAAACTCAAGCGAAAATTATTGAATTTTAAATAATTTTTATTATGTATGTTGTATGATAAACTCGTATTTTATCAAGTTTGAGATGGTTAATTCAGTTTTTTCTAATATATTAATATTTCAAAAAATCTATAGTTTTATCCAATATAAAAAATTTAATCCGTAAAACTTCTTTAATTTGATATTTTGTATTTAAAGATATTTAAAAATTATGATTTAAAATAATTAATTTTTTGTATGAAGTATATTTAATTATATATTGATATTTTAGATTAATAAATTATAAAAAAATTATAATTTTAGCTAGTAGTAAAAGATGTAGGAAGAAAATATGACATGTTGTTAGAATTATATATTCGGTTTTGGAGGTGGTCTTGTAGCCATTTATCTAGCTGCATGACCCCGGAACGCAGCGGAAATATTAATATGAAAGCTAATGAAAATGGTGAAGGAGGCAGCGGCTCTGCTTGTATTTGAAACTTAGAAATGAACATTCATACCACAAACCCTACAACATCAAACATATTTAAATACATTAATCTGGGTCCAATATCTAATTTTCGAGGCCCAATTACAAAACCCAAATTGTAATCCCAATTGATGAGAGGCATCATATTCTAACACTCTCTCTTGATGCCGTAATCTGAACTTCTTGAATTATCGGTAAATTTTCCTTGAATCAAATCAGCTCGTGTCTAATCCACTACCTCTAACTATGAGAGTTTTGGATTAGCTAATATCTGAAAGCTTGATTCAAGTCTTGGTTTATCTTTATGTTTATTTTATCTTTATCCACTGAAATAGTGGGTTTTACGATATTCTAAAATACCATAACTACCCATAATTTAGAAAACTTCATAGCATTCGTCCGACGTGTAGAATCTGGAACAAGACACAACATGGAACATACTGCTGGGTAGACTGCATCTTATAGGCTGAGCAACAGTGGCAATTTTGACTTTTGCTCCAACTCCCTCACGGGAGATTAAGAACAACCTTGTTGCTTCTGGACTGGACAAGAGGTTTTCCACGGGGCAAACCATCGTCAAAAACATTTTTTTTATGAACAACAAACAGAAGAAAGAAGCGGCTGCTATTTTCAGTTTCAAAACAAAACGGCGGCAACTATCAAAAGTGAGCATCTTTTTGAAGGAGAAACTCCATGCCGTTGGTAACGCCGGAAATCTGAAATTTTAAGCCTTCGAAAATAAAGTTTTTCGACTGTAATTTTCAGCCTTCAAACCAAGCGTTTCGGCTGAAAATTTTCAGTTTGAAAACACAACAAAAAAAAAACACATTTAGAGTTCTTAGACTCATACAAAAAATTGAAGCCAGGATTCGAGGAACTTATAGCTTCGATATCATGTTAGAATTATATATCCAGTTTTGGAGGTGGTCTTGTAGCCATTTATCTAGCTACATGACCTCGGAACGCAGCGGAAATATTAATATGAAAGCTAATGAAAATGGTGAAGTGAGGCAACGGCTCTGCTTGTATTTGAAACTTAGAAATGAACATTCATACCACAAACCCTACAACATCAAACATATTTAAATACATTAATTTGAGCCCAATATCTAATTTTCGAGACCCAATTACAAAACTCAATTGACGAGAGGCATCATATTCTAACACATGTGAGATGAGATAAGCAGTTTCTTAAAACAAATATAATAATGAATTAGTGATGTAGTCACCCATATATGTCCTATTGTCATCTTTAAAACAAATATAATAATGAATAACATAATCCAAATTAGGAACTCCAACTCCTTGATGTGTTATAATCATCGGTAATCTGACAGGAAAGAACAAGGCCGAGACATAGCCAAAAACAACTTCCCGACAGTGAGCCACCAAAGAACTGTCTGAGTTTGTCGGCAAGTCATCCTTGGCTGTATCTCATGAACCAAATCCATTCATGTAAGACTAGCAATGACTCACTCACTTGCAACTAAATAGAACAACAGAAGAAGATAAGCAAATGAGATCCATATTTTATGTAAAGGAAGAGGAGGAAACAACAAAAGTAAATGCAGCTGAATTTTGTTCAGAGAGTAAGTAAAAGGCCGAGACCCGACGGGGAATGGGAAACTGGTACATGTTTTGCTTGCTCGTCAGATTTCATACTTGCTTTTCTGTACTTCGTAATTTAGGTCATCATTTAATTTTACTTGTTCACTTTTTTGTTCAAATTTTAATATTGGCTCTTTTTTCCACTTAATTTTCCCATTTATATTTAGAAGTGGGATTTTTAAGATCAACCTATACAATCTAATCGGCCCGAACCTAAAAAAATCATTCCATGACCAAATCTCCGTTTTATGGTTGGTCTTTTAGAACATAACTTTACACTTAGGTATATGGTTGGTCTCAATATTCATAAGACCTAAACCGATAGATCTTATAATGGCTTGGTCTTGATCTTCACTTTATGGGCTTAAGACCAACACCAAGACTAAATCTCATAAAAATAAATTTATTATTTTTAAAATTTATTTATACATTCAAATATTTATTATTTTCAATTCAAATCTAATTCGACCTACATAAATTATTTATAAGTATTATTACACTTCATATTTTAAATTTTTAGATTTTTTTAAACATAATTGAAACGAATATTTTTCAATTAGGAAGTTTTATACTAAACATTTGAGTAAACTAATAATAAAAACAAAAATAATCATCTAATAGATTTATAAACGATCATTTTATTGTTATTTACAATTTTTATAAATTATATGTTTAGTAAAACATTATTTTGTTATTAATATTTTGATATAAAAAATATAGAGCTAAAGATAGGATCAAGACCTAACCAAGACCGAACCAAAAATCTTGATCTATGGTCCCGAGTTTATCTCTCTTATAAAGACCGGACCAATATGACTTTTATATAAAATTAGGACCGTGGTTCGGTCTTTTATAAATCTGAAAGACTGAAAAAAAACCATCTCGAACCGTGTGGGCTGGTCTTTGCCCACCTCTATTTATATTTGTTGCTAGTGTAGCTTAAGCACTGTTAAAATTTTAGATCAATGAATCCTTGCAACTAGACTAATTAATAAGATAATTGACTCATATTGTAAATGAGTAAAACATTTATGAGTGTAAGACTCATAGTTGTTATGGTATTATATATGTCATTGTGTATAGAACATATTATTATGAGTTGAGTAGAGTACATATTGGAATATCTTTATATAGAAGTAGTTCATTCATTGTATAAGATTTTTTTTTCTTTCAAACTCTTTTGTGTTATACATGGAGTTGGAGCATAGTTGATCTATGGATTTCTATTTTATTCATCAAGTGACTTTTCTTTTCTATCTTTACCCATTGTTTCTAGTCGTTTAAATGGCTACAAATTATGTTGTTTGGTCAAAGACAATTTAGATATTGTTGGGAAGATATTATTTTCTTAATCATATTTATCGATTGATAGATGTTTCAATCATTCCTCTCATACTGGAAGGGGATACCAAGAATGCAAAGATTGCACAAAGCTCTCATTGTGAATGATATAAAAGAGACTATATGTGATGTCTCTTATTTTTAATTCAAAGGAAAAGGATTTATCAGAAGCATTTGTGTCGCGTCACATCCACCTCTTGTGACGTATGACTTGATATTAACTGGTGCCTTTGTATAACCACAATTTTTCAATTATGAATGAATTGAAATGGTTAACTCAAAGTATCGATTTTGTGGTTGTATACTATATAAATTTAAGAGCATCTAGAATGTATTGAACTCTCTTATATCTCTAACATCCACTATTGAATAATTGAGCAAAGAACTTCATTCCATACAGAATTATGATATTTGCAACAATTATTGATGTTATTAGATAATTCAGTTTTGTCCCTAAAGTTGTTTCAATTTCCTGTAAACTGACAAAAAGGACTGTTTTCATTAGAGTTCTCTAAACATAAGAAAACAAACCTACAACATGATGTCTTGTTTGAATGGACAAAATTGAATTGTTTCTATAAATCGTAAAATAACTTGTTGGTATGCTTTAATTTTTCATTAAACATAAAATTCCTCTTAAACTAGACACAAAGAGGTTTCCATGCATGAAAAATCATACTCATACAATATCCATAGAAATAACGGTGAATTTCGAAGCATAAAGAAGCAATATGAATGCACATTCGGTCACATATACATGTTGTTAGAAGATGAAGAGATAACTTACCTTATTGGTCCATGCTTTTTAGAGGATCTGCTACTGGAAGGATGAATCTACAACATTCATGAACTTGATTTATGAGCATTAACTAAATTCATGAATATGTAACAGTCATAAGATGCATGTATCTCAATGCCTATATAAACACCTTCAAATTATGAATAAACTATCAAACATTACATTTCATTCCTTTCCTACTTTTTCTCCCGTTCAAGCTTATGCAAAGACCACCTTTCACTTCTCTAGAATTTTCATCGTCTCGGAGCCAATGATCTAGGAAAAACTAATATCAGAAACCACAAATACCCATATATGGCTACATTTTCAGCATCAAAGAACTTTGTAGCCCAACCTCCACCACACTTCAATGGAAAAAACTATCACATTTGGGCTGTAAAAATGGAAGATTATCTCAAATCATTCAGATTATGGGAAGAAGTCACAGAAGAAGTTTCACTTGAACCCCTCTCTAAAATTGCAACAGCAGCAGAAAAACAAAGCTATGTCGAAAATCGAGCCCTTAAAGTAAAGACCAAAACCATACTCAATGGCGCTGTCACAGAAGAATTATTTATGCTCATTATCAACTGCAAAACCGCAAAAGAAGCATGGACATTACTACGAACAGAATTCTTGGGCACGGAAACCTCTAGGATGTCCCAAGTATTTAGCTTATGGAGAGAATTTGAGTGCCTGCGCATGAATGAAACAGAAAACATCCAAGATTACTCTGAAAGAATGGCAAAAATAGTTAACCGATTGAAATTAATGGTTGAAGAGATCGATAAAATTAGAATTGTCAACAGAATCTTGTTTAGCTTACCTGAAAAGTTCAGACCTAGAGTGCACTCTCTGGAAGATTCAGATAAACTTAGCAAGATAACTACACAGGAACTATTTAATGCCTTAAGAGAAACAAAGCATCGATTAAGCCTACGAAACACTTATACAAAAGAAACATCATTTCAACTAAAAAACAAATGGAGCACATCAATGTCTGCTGCAAGGAAAGAGAGAAATGGACCATTTCCTTCGTGTGCTCACTGCAAACAGAAAAACCATAAAGAAGAAGATTGTTGGTGGAATCCCAACAACTCATGTAATATCTGCAGCAACAAAGGACACATTAGCAAAGTGTGTCCATAAAATTAAACAATTGTTCAAGCTGTGAAAGAACATGGTGAAGACAACAAGGACATGCAAGAACTTATGTTGGTAGCAGTTGAATCAGAAACCCCTCATCCTCTTTGGCTTTTAGATAGTGGGTGTAGTAATCATCTTAGCAATGAACCATCGTGGTTCTTAGACTTGGTGCAGTTGGAAAGTAAAAGTAGTTGAAATCGCTAATGGCAAGTGCATCAAGGTTCAAGGAATTGGAAGTATAAGAATGGAGTCACCTGACTCCAAAATAACAATCAGAAATGTTTATTACATACATGAGGCATCACACAACCTCTTAAGTCTCGGGCAACTCCTTGAGGAAGGATACAAAGTGCAATTCGAAGACAAGAAGTGTTTTATCGCAGACCGTCTAGGATTGAGATTCATGGAAATATCAATGAAGAACAGGGTGTTCCCGGTATGTTTTACCAATACAGCAGATGTGTGCTTCAATATTATGGAACAAACAAATACTTGGCATCAAAGATTAAGCCACTTCAACACAAAAGATATACAGAAAATGGAAGAAAGCAAGGCTGTAACAGGCTTACCCAAAATCAAGGCAGCAACCCCTATTTGTAGAACTTGCCAACTTGGTAAAATGAGTAGGCTGCCCTTCGGAGAAAGCACCTGGAGAGCAAAGGATAAGCTCCAACTAGTCCATACCGATGTTTGTGGAGCTATGCAAGAACCAACACCTAGCGGCAACCGATTTTTTGTCGCTTTCATTGACGATTTAACGAGGTATTGCTGGATATACTTCTTGAAGAACAAATCCCAGATTTTCTCATATTTCAAGGAATTCAAGAACTTTGTTGAGAAACAAAGCGGAGACAAAATAAAAATGATACGATCAGACAATGGAGGGGAATTCATCTCAAATGAGTTGTCTTCATTCTGCAAAGAACATGGATTGAAACACCAAAAGACAACCATCCACACCCCTCAACAGAATGGCGTAATTGAAAGGAAAAACCGAACAGTGATGAAAATGACAAGATGCCTAATGTAAGAGAAAGGGCTTCCGGAGTACTTTTGGGGAGAAGCTGCGAACACCGCAGTATATCTCTTAAATCGGATAACAACTAAAGCCACCAATGGAAAAACGCCTCATGAACTTTGGTATGGAACTCCACCATATGTAAGTCATCTTAAGATTTTCGACTGCATATGCTATGCTCACATTCCATATGCGAAAAGAGGGAAATTGCATAAGAAGGCTGAAACTTGTATACATGTCGGATACAACGAAAACTCCAAAGCCTATAGAGTTTTAATTCCTGAACTCAATGAAATCTTGATCAGTCGAGACGTTATATTTGATGAAAAAAGTAAATGGGACTAGGATTTAAAGGAGCCTATTGAAGACTCTTGTCATTTGAGGCCACAGTTCTGCTCAGAGGAAGATACACCAGGGGAAAATATTGAGAACCAACCAAACGGTCCTAACATAGAAATAATGAATGAAACCAGCAACATGGAGGAAACTTATGATGATACACCAGTGAGAGGATTTAGCAATTTGGATGATGTCTATAAGAGAAGCAGTGCATCACTCTTGACTCGGGATCCTTCAAATATTGTCAATGCTTTAAACCATTCTGGTTGGAAAAATGCTATGATGGATGAGATCAACATGATTAATAAGAACAACACTTGGTCCTTAGTGGGCAGACCTCCTAAGCAAAGTGTTATCGGCGTAAAATGGGTCTTTCGAACCAAATTAAATGATGATGGTACCCTAAACAAATTGAAGGCAAGGTTAGTAGTAAAGAGTTACACTCAAATTCAAGGAATTGACTACAGAGAAACTTTTGCCCCCGTTGCAAGACTCGACACTATCAAGTTACTCATAGCCGTGGCGGCAAGCCTTGATTGGAAAATACATCACTTGAATGTTAAATCAGCATTTCTAAATGGCTTACTCAAAGAAGAAATCTATATCAACCAACCACCTGGTTTCATAAAAGAAGGTTCGGAGGAGAAAGTTTACTTGCTTCACAAAACTCTATACGGACTAAAGCAAGCCCCACAAGCATGGTACATCAGATTCGACACATACTTATTGCAACAGGGATTTGAGCGAAGCACTTGTGATCCAACGCTATATATCCAAGGAAAAAAACTGGAAAAATGACTGCTCATTATATCATTATATGTCGACGATTTGCTCATCACTGGAAAAAACGAAAATGATATACTTGCTGTAAAAAAGGCGTTCATGAAGGATTTTGAGATGACTGATCTAGGCTTGATGACTTATTTCCTAGGGATGGAGATAGCGCAAACTGCTGAGTTAATTACAGTCGCACAAAGATGGTATGCTCAAGACTTGGTGAAAAGATTTGAACTACAGAACGCTGCTCTAGCAATAATTCCTATGAATCCTTATGTTAAGCTATGCAAAGTTGATGACACTCCCATTGCTGATGAAAAAATTTACAGAAATATCATAGGAAGCTTGATGTATCTCTTTGCGGCAAGACTTGATACCACACTGGCTATCCACATCCTCTCTAGATTCATGTCATGTCCTCATGAAAGTCACTTAAAAGCTGCCAGACAAGTAGTGAAATATGTTGCTTGAACAAGTGACTTGCAACTTGCCTTTGAGAGAGGAAAAAAACTAGAAATTCAAGGGTTCTCGGATAGCGACTATGCAGGGGACACACGTGATTCTAAAAGCACATCTGGATACATTTTCACACTTAGATCAGCTCCGTTTTCATGGAACACCAAGAAACAAGAAATCATTGCCCAATCATCGGCTGAAGCAGAATATGTGGTTGCTTCCATGGCCGCGAATCAAGCTATATGGATCTCAAAAGTTCTTGAAGACATTGGACTGCCTTTGGATAAACCTATCAAACTATGGGTGGATAATCAATCTGCTATCGCTATTGCAAATAATCCTACCAACTTTGGAAGAACAAAACAAATTCGAGTAAGGTATCATGTGATTAGAAAGTACATCAACAATAGGCTGATTCAACTTGATTTCGTGGTCACAAAGGAACAACGAGCGGAAATCTTCACTAAACCAATTGCAGAAAAACAATTCCTTTATCTAAGGAATCTACTGGATTGACTAAAATTGAGTCTAAGACAGAGCATGAGCCATCTCATCACGTGGAAGTGTTAGAAGATGAAGAGATAGCTTACCTTATTGGTCCATGCTCTTTAGAGGATCTGCTGCTGGAAGGATGAATCTGCAACATTCATGAACTTGATTTATGAGAATTAACTTAATTCATGAATATGTAATAGGCATAAGATGCATGTATCTCAATGCCTATATAAGCACCTTCAAATTATGAATAAACTATCAAGCATTACCTTTCATTCCTTTCATACATTTTCTCTCGTTCAAGCTTATGCAAAGACCACCTTTCACTTCTCTAGAGTTTTCACATGTGTCTCAATCATTCCACTCACCTTCGATTTCTTCTTTATTTCTCTCGTTTATAACCTTCAAAACTGAGCAACATCGGCTGTAAAACTATCCTTAGAACTAGAATCAACTTCCAACCAACTTAAATTACAATTTTCTCAAACTTACTTCTCAAATTTCTGTTTGGTTTTAGCATGCTGAAAAGTTGTGGTTCTTGTTGTGGTTTCTTATAATTTCTTCATCAAATGACTCTTATCCTTCATACTTATCATTAATGTAGTCAAACCCCACTTGTTAATAAAGTACCATGGCATCAAATGCTTGCAATCACAATTTTACATCATTTTATGAAAGAGAAAATTGCAAGGATGACCCCCGATCTTTGAATTAGTGTAAATGCAATGTCCTTATAGTTTTAAAATTACGTACGAAGCATCTAAAGTTTACATAATGTGTGTAGTTGACCCTTCAACTTTTTAAATTTATAAACACCACGCCCTCAAAGTTTAAAAATTGAATGGTTGGCCCCCAAAGTTCCAAAACCGTTTATATTTAACTCTTACGTCCGTTATTTTTTTGAGTTTTTGTGTAATTGACCTCATTATTTCCACATGTTGAAATTGACCCCTTTTGTTTACTGATTTTATATTTAGCCCATGAACATATTAAAGAGTTCATAATTGACTTGAATAAATGTGTATCATATGCTTATTAAAATACTAATTTGTCTTATAATGTTTTGTTATTATATTTCATGGTAATTTTACTTCGTGTATAAATTCCACATTGTAGGTTAATTTTCATGATGCTGGAAATAATGATTTCATTTCCAAACAAATATGTGTTCTATGATCCCAAATATTCGGACGACTTTTCAGTTCACTAGTGCAACATCTATTATCTTTTTAAGAATTCATAATGTGTAAGCATTCATGTATTTCAATCCTGACTTTAATTTACCATGAGAATTACCATGTATAAGAATTCACCATCATAATTAAACATATACTCAACAAGTATTATACATGTATCACACACATCGAATTTTTAACAATCAATAGTCTTTTTAACAATCAATAATCGATGAAACACAATAACGAAAATTTGACGAATGATCAATTCTGAACTCTTTAATATGTTCGGGGGCTAAATATCAAATCAGTGAAAAAAATTGGTCAATTTCAACATGTGGAAAGAACGAGGTCGTAAAACTCAAAAAAAATAACAGACGTGAGGGTCAAATATAAACGGTTTTGAAACTTTGGGGGCCAACCATGCAAGTTGTAAACTTTGAAAACATAGTGTTTACAAATTTAAAAAGTCGGAGAGTCAACCACACACATTATATAAACTTTATGTGTTTTATACGCAATTTTGAAACTATAAGTGCATCTCCTTTACACTATTTCAAAGATCGGGGGCCAATAAAAAACATCACTCTTTTATGAAATAAAAATAAGTTGATTATGTTGAGTAAATTGAATCATCTAACCATGTCACATATATGTCCATTCTTAATAATCTTATGTGTCTCAAATATTATTTTATAAGATTTCTAAGAATCCAGAGTCTTACATTTTTTCGATCAATTTGATACTTATAAATTGAAAATTTTCAAGAATAGACTTGTTAGAGTTGGACTTCTTCTTAGGGAGCATGTTTACGAAGGTCTGAAAATTTTAATATCCATACATGGTGGCGACAAAACTGGTGGGTATATCATATTTCGAAAAAATGACTAATGATATTTTAGCTATTCATATTTCCACATATGCATCTTAATCAACTTTTAGCACATGTGATTAGTCCTAATTGCAATAAACGCATAAGATACTTTAGAAACTTTGTTGTTTATGATTGCGGAATGAGATTAATGATATATATATATATTTATTAATTATTATACTATTTCAATCTTATACAATAAAAGTTAATTGATTGACGAAAACCCGAACCACTAACTATTTACACAAATTTCAACCAAAATAAATTTTAATTTCATTTAAACCTATATTTCCCGAAAATTGGAAATTAGCCCAATATTTAAACCTAAATATTTCACTAGCTGGTTATCCTTGAAATGCATTGAGGCGCAACAGTTGACTCCACATCTAGGGGTAACCAATTGTCATGCCCCTATTTGAAGATAAGACATGTCGTGTTCAATACTCATGGTAATGAACACAAGATCCTTAATTTTCTTCATATATGATTTATTCTTTCACTTGCTAGTTTGAGTTATCTACAACAATTTATTTCATACAAACTTTACATACAAACCTAAACATCATATGTAAACATAGAACAAAGCAAAATGCAGCGTTATATTTTACAAAACATAAAAGTCTACACCATGTACAATATTATACATGACTATCTACCTCATTCCTTTGTCTTGTCAACCTTTCCTACTCTTCACTAGAATCCCCGTAAGAAATGAGTTCAATTAAGTGGTCTAAAGAAGCATTTAAAACTCATCAATATATCATTTACAATAAGATGCATAAACACATTTAAAGCATATAAATAATAAATCACGTAAGTACTTTTATACTACTATTTTCATAATCTTTCTTTACCAGTATCAATGTACTGGTTCCTACCCTTAGCCTTTGGTTTACGGATGACATCGGGTTAGGGAATCTTTGCATAAGATACCTAGCTTCAGAAGCGTACAGGAAGTCCCACCAAACCATCAACACTTTCGAAGTTTCGGCAATTCTTACACTTCTTAATAATCTTTTCCTTTTGTGGGTACTTCCTTAACTTTCTTTGCTTCAAAGCTAGCATGTAAGTTGACTAAAACCATGCCAAATACATGTTGTTAGTTTTGTGCGTTCACACTCCCTCGAATTTTTACATAGAACACATAACATCACTTAATCTTAAAAAGAATTGTTTGTTGAAAACCTTTAGTAGTCTATCGAGATAAAACACCAGCAACTATTTGATTGCTCAAATAATCTTCAAAATTCATGAAACAACTTTCTTTGAAAAGCCAATTTACATGGCTAAAAACTGATAAAGTAATCGTTTCCAACTGAGCACTCTATAGTCCTTGAAAAATCATGAAAACATAAGAGCATAAACTATTTTTTATAAACTTTACAGTTTTGGACGATCCTCACAAAACATAGTAAAACATGAACATCCGAACTACACTTCATAAGGAAACTAAACAAGTATGACATATCATCAAAAAACAAGTATATGAAAATCAGTAAATTAAACAAAACAATAACAAAACATGAACTTGTAAAAAAACTATTTAAATGCAATCCTCTCCTTCATCCCACTTACCTCCTACTTTTTTGCTTCAAAACAATTTCATTTCATTTACTATAAAATTCAACTTCAACCTGATGAAAAACAACCACCCTCAACATGAGAAACAACATCTAAAACTATAGATCACAATTTCCACCACTAGTTCTATCTTTTTCCTCTTCTCTTTGTATTATTCCTTTCCTTTTTTCTCTTTTCTTTGCACGAAATTCCCTTTGTTGAAACTATTTCAGTCTTAACTTATCCCTTAAACATGACATTTTAAAGGTAATATTTGTTGTATTTATGTAATATCAGCCAATGACATTTTTTCTTGACAAAGAATTCATTATTCCTAAGATTTATTTTGTTTCTTGTATTGCACTTCCTTCATATTTGTTCTTGTATACTCATAATTCATCTTAATATCCTTAAGTAACATGTTGTGCGTTTTACACCAATGTTTCGGTATAGGCTAGAGCAGTACCGAATCTTATGATTTTGTTGCGTGTTGCAGGGGATTTGAAGGCAAAATGTGCAAAACAAATGAGCTGCTCAATGGTGCTATTTCATAACAAAATATTCGAAAGCATAATAGGCTTTTTTTGTTTTAGTTTTTATAGTAGATGTGCCACGTGCATACAACATTAAATAAAGAAGTGTGTTAGCAATTATTGTTAATAACTTGCTTCTGATATATGTTGCTTTTTAGTTCTTTTTTGAAATACAATCCTAGCAAGAAAGGGAGTGAAACGGCTCTTTATTCGCTTCCCAAACACTCCCCATCACGACTGAAACTGCAAATCTTTGAGGTGTGCATCGGTAAGACTCATATCTTCTCCCTCAGTCGTTCAAACACGATTCGACCCAAGCCTTTAGTGAAAATTTCCCCAAATTGATATTCAGAGCACACATACACTAGTTTTATGTCTCCAATTTTAACTGATTCTCTCAACACATGAAATTTAACCTTGATGTGTTTTGCTCTTCCAAAATGTGTTGGGTCTTTTCCCGATGGCGATGGTTGCATGATTATCAAGTAAAAGTGTTGTGAGACGTACATGTTTGAAGCCAATGTCTTATAAGATTTGCCTTAACCATGCACTATGGTTTGAGGCAAAACCTGCAGAAATGTCTTCAGCATCGGCCGTTGATTGAGCTACGATCTCTTGTTTCTTGGTGCACCATGAAAAGTTATATCCATTCATGTAAAAAATAAAACCATATGTACTCATAGCATCTTCTATATTTGCGTAGTCACTATCCACTTATGTCGTAAGTTCCATACTCGAGAGTGCATTTGAGGTAACGCATATCTTGTTTTACCATCATCCAACGTGAGACCTTTTGTTTATGCATCTTGATAGCATGTTTACGATAAAATTTATATCTAGTTGAGTATTTGAGAGATAAAGTAGACTTCCCACTACTGCTCTATACTCATATGCATCCACATCTTCCTCAATATCAAATAAGCTTACTTTTATTTGAGAATCCACTGGATTTCTTGTTAAATTAGCACTAAGCATTCCAAATTTTTCTATGATTTCCTTGGTATATTTTCGTTGAGCAATCATAATTCATGCATTTATTGTTTGAATGATTTCCATGCCTAGAAAATATAACATTTCACCTAGATCGGTCATTTCATAAAGTGTTGACATAGCTTTCTTGAAGTCTTGTATGAAATTCTCTTTTCTGGTAGTGATTAGGAGATCATCTACATATAGGGAGACAATTATGGTTTGATTTTCTTCCATGTGTTTGATGTAAACAAAATGATCAGCAAGAGATTTCTTGAATCCAAGAGTAGTGAGTGTGTTGTTTATTTGTTCATTTCATACTCTGGGTGCTTGCTTTAGACCGTATAGTGATTTCCTTAATTTGTATACTTTTGTTTCATTTCCTGGTATCTAGAATCATTCAAGCTTATGAATATAAATTTCTTCCTCAAGGATCCCATGGAGAAACGTTGTCTTCACGTCCATGTGGTGGACTCTCCAATTCTAATTTTCTACTATAGAGATGATTAATTTGATAGAATCTAATCGTGCAACGGGAGCAAATACTTCGTTGTAATTTATCCCATTTATTTGAGTTTCATTTTGCCACGAGTCTTGCTTTGAATTTGTTGATTGATGCATCTTGATTCAATTTTGTTTTGTAGATCCACTTTACTCCAACAGTACTTTTGTCACAATGTCTTTCAACTAATTCCCATGTATCATTTTCTCTATAGTAGTTCCTCTTTCATAGCATATATCCAATTTGTATGTTGAGAAGCTTCAAAAAAAGTCTTGGGATATGATATATTTAGACACATATCATCGTTGCAGTCATCAAAAGGTATGGTTTTGTTGTAGATATCTTTTAACTTTGAGGTTCTCATAGGACCTTCACTTTAGATATCTTCCTCGGAGTTACATGGACGTGTAGAGTGTGAGTCTCCAAATTCTAGAGAATTATACTCAATTTCAGTATCAACATACACATTTTCTATTTCAGTGGCAATTTCGGCTCCAATATCATATTTTTCAGCTTTTTAATGATTAGAATTTTCGGTTTCAGCATTGCTAATATATTATGTATTCAATTCTGGAATTGGTACAAAAACAGCCTCTGGAATCATTGGATTTGGCAACGATGGAATCTAAATTTAAGTTGAATACTCAGCATCAGTCTCATAATTTTAGTATTTGTTTCTTGACTTACAGGTTAAGTTTGTTCACCACCTATACAATAACAATTAGAAGTTTCAATAGGATGATAAGTCTAATTCTACTCTTTATCTTCTTCGAATATTACATCTCTATTAATGCAAAGTGTTTTTTTTCAGGAAACATAATATGATAGCATTTCACTCCAGAGCAATATCCCATAAACACTCCACTCCAGTTTTGCTTTTATTGTCAAGTTTGGTACGTTTTTTTTTTGTATAAGCACATGGAAGATGCTGCCAAATACTCTAAGATGTTTTGCTGGTAGTTTCATGTCATGTCATAGTTCATAGGCTCTTTTTTCACATAGAGTTCTGGATGGTAATGCATTCAGCAAGTATACAACGGTGGAAGCGGCCTCTGTTGAATTATATTTTCTTAACTGAAAATGGTTTATGTATTTTATCATAAGTCTAGTTTTACTTAAATCATAAAATAAGAACACCAAGACTTTTAAGTGGTATCCGATCATGATTCTTGGCTTAGAATAGATCGTATCGGCAATCCACTGTCCGACCCTGCGTTATTTTCACTAATTAGAAAATTGAAATGTTCATACACACAAAAACTGCAATGACACGCCAATCATAGACAAATAACACATGTAATCGCAATAAACGTAAAGTAAGGGATATAATTGCTCAATATTTTCTCCCAAAGCTTTAACATCACCGGTTGCCCAAATTCGAAAGTTTTGTTCTCAAAACTTTGTGAATTTCGCAGACTTTCCAGCTAGCCATACTCTCGGATTTCTTGTTCCATGCACACTTAAAGAATATATCAAACGTAACAAAAACGAATTAATTACGGCAACTACCCGTTACCAAACCACTTCACGAATCAAGCCTTTGTTTGGAACAAAAACTTCACAAGTTTTCAATTCCAGCCCTCACAATATCAAGACACACAATATGAACAAGTTTCGTACTCAAGAAAACAAGTAGAATCTCCTCCGATGGCTTAAGGAAATAAAAGACTCCCTCGATCAATTCTTTTCTAGGATTTCTTTTCAATTATAGCCCCGGAAATTCACACATGCCACAACATGCAAGTTTAGTTCTAAAGAAACGAATATAGGGTTTCACAAGGCTTCAAAGAACAAAGATCCTTCAAGTGTACTTAGGATAGGGTTTCACTCAAAATCTAGGACCAAAATTTACATTGACAATTCTGCTCACCCATGCATTCTCATATTCACTTGTATATATATAATTGAGCCAAAAGTTGATTGGGTCATCAACCCAATTTTAATATACACATAGGCCCAATTCACATTATATTCACAAGGCCCAGAAGTTGGTCCATAATCGAATTACGATCTACATAAGATCATAAACGATAGCCTCTGCCCAACAATCATTTCTTAAGTTCTTTTCATATATCAAACATTTCACAATTTCAACTATTGTTTTATTCTTTCTTTCACTAATTCCATTTTGTTCAGGGGTGTACGAAGTGGTATACTAGTGAATAATTCCTTGTGATTTGCAATAAGATCAAGTACTTTTGATACAAATTCTTATCCATTATATGACCTTAGTTTCTTTATTTTCTTACCCGATTGGCATTCTACAAAGGCCTTGAAGTTTCTGAATACTTCAAATGTTTCTGATTTGCATTTCAGGAATTAGATTCAACAGAATCTACTAAAATCCTCTATGGAGATAATAAAGTATCTACTACCACTCCAAGAGTTATCGTTAAAGGGACCATATAAATTGGTATGTATAAGTTCTAATTTCTCTTGTGATCGATGTGTAGTGATTTGAAAAGACAATTTGGTTTGTTTTTGTGAGACCAGAAATTTCTGAAACTTGGATCGATGATGTTTAATAAGGTAATTCTTATTATGATACATAATTATAGGCCTAAATGAGTAGGTTTTGGCCAATAAATGGGGACTAAGGCATGGAAAGATATGAGACTAGAAACAAGGTAACTTAACACTTAAGTATGATGTTTAAGTGATAAATTATGATTGGTTAATCATATAAATTTTATTAAATTGCAAAAATATGTGGCATAGGGATATAAATAGGTCTCTAAGTCTGTTAATAAGCAATTGGTCACTGTTGTGGGATAAGATAAGGATAGAAACATCCAAGAAAAACGCAACAAGGAGAAGAAAGAAGGGCAGCAAGGTTTTGTGATGTTTTTAAACTCAATCTTCGAAATTCGTAGCTAATTAAGGGTCATACATCATGCTAAGAGATATCAAGGGTTTAGGAACAAGTTTACAGAGGAAAATCATCAAGAAAACTAGAGGTAAACGACATTATTGAGTATGAGATAAGTATTTCAAATTGTTTTAGCATATGTGTGATTACTTGACTTGTTTAATTTTCTGGTACTTTATAGCTACGAATTTTGATACATATCTTACATGAATTTGTTCTTCTTTGAGTCTATATTCTGTAAAAATTTAGTGCAACGTAAGAAAGGAAACATGGAAAAAGTTATACTAAATGTTTTAAAGTGTCACAAAACTGTTTCCTACCTACGGCAGGAGCACTTGTATTGTATTTGGCGAATTTTATGTAACGATTGAGAGGTCTGAATGATATAATTCTTTTTGCATATTGTAGCCTTATGTGTTGGATTTCACTGACAATTTTCATATGATTTTACAATATCATTTCGGCCCTCAAATTTGATCTTGTGGGAAGAAAAGTCATGCTGCATTTTCATTGTTTTACTTGCTGAAATTAATTGATATGTGAAAATCCGAGAGGCTGTGGACGCACACTTCTGGCAACATGGTTTTACCATGGATATGGCTAATGAACATGCATGTTTGTAGAGAAAAGAAAAAGAAAGTGTGGGGTTACATAGTCCACATTTGTGAGTGTTCACTATGATATGAGAAAAGTAGATCCAATAGGGAAATAATTTGGTAACGCTTCTTGTTTCTCTTGAGGTGAAACAGGGGGAAAGATTGCTCTCCAAGACTGTAGTGATGCTTAAGCCACAGGTCATGGAGGGGTTACCATACCTTATTTCTGGCAACGTAAAAAAAGAAAGTGCATCTAATTACGTGTGAATTATTGTTTGTGATAATTACTTGTTTTATTGTTATATGACATCATGTGCATTTGTTTTCTTACTTGTTTCAGACTCATGACCGTTACCCCCACAGGTACATCTTCGGAGCATTAGATCGGTGGAACGGTTGTCATTAGGAAAGAGAAACACTGTATATGTGAATTTTGAAGGAAAAGACTTTGTTTTGTCTTTTAGTTTATAAATGTAAAGTTTATAGATGCTTAAAAATGATGTTGTTTTGAATGTTGTGTGAGTTGGGGACTTATGTTATGTAAATATATATATATATTTTGACATATGTGTGTTTTATAAGAAATGTTTAAATTGGAATTTCATATGGTAAAGTGTAAGGAAGTTAAAATGAAATGAATGTAGCCTTATGTCTTTATTAGGAAAGGTATGGCGTGTCATACTTCAATTTTAGAGTGAAAAATTGGGGTGTGACAGTTTTCCTTTCTAACACACGTCACATGTAGAGTTTAAAAAGTGTAATCAGGTAAGTTTAGAATCATACAATTTTTATGTAATCCGAAGGTTCTTGATTCTATAGTGTCCAAAACGTTTGTGCCATTTTTGCGACTCCTCGGTAACTGAAAAAATTTACTTCTTCATCTACATTCAAAGTGATCAAATTATTCTCAAGCATTTCAGATATAATGTAAGTATTTGGCTCAATACTTTCGATTTTGCATCTGAGGTAATTGAATGATAGTTTGTACTTGTTCCTCAAAAGTTGTTCCATACTTAATAGGTTTTGTTTCCGTGAAGGTAGAAACAATATGTTTTTAATTATCATAGATTTTGGAATTTCTTTTAGCAATATTGAACCTATTCTTTCAACATAAGCCAAATGTCATGTCGTTGATTTCATTGTTTTCCTCTCTGCATATCTGAAATCCTTGAAATAATGCATGTCATTGCACATGTGATTAGAGCATCCACTATCCAAATTCCACTTAGAGTAAGTATTGAAGGTTGTCAATAAAATAAATTCAAAATCACACATGTCACTAAATAGAAATAGCTCTGTTGAGTTTGCTTGTTCAGTGTTACCTTTTTTGCAGGACACACCTTGTCAATATGTCCAAGGTGTTTACAAAACATGCATTTGGCTTGAGGCCCCGCCACCAACACACTTCTTGTCTATGTTTGGTTTTGGTGTGATGGCAAGTGGCAATGAATTCCCTTCTTTCTTTCCAATTTGGATATGTAGTATTTCATGTATGATTCTGTAATGGACCAGTGTTTTTTGAAATATTCAGGGCCATTGCAACAACCTCGAGTGACTCTTGAGTTGACAAAGCTAACTCTTTCTTTTTGAAGCTATTTCATCTAATTCAAGTGATCTGATAGAAATCCACTTTTCAGACGATTGAAATGAGCTAATAAACTCCATGAATGCTATGTTTCCTTCCTTTATGCCCTGCTAGTTTTCTAAGTTTGTCATTTTGTTTCTGATACGAATTTTGTGTATTTGGAGCGCAGGATGCGTACCGGGTGCATAAAAATTCAAAAAAAGATTTTAAAAAATTAAAACAATCGCAAAAAATATTTTAATTAATTTGAATGAAATTTTATACAATCCATCATATTAGTAATTGAAAAAATTTAAAATATTATTGGATTATTGAGTAAATTGTAAAAAAAATATTTATATTATTTTAATCAATGAATCCTTAAAGTAACATAATCGGATTAGTAAAAATTTAACGAATCTCGTACCCTCGCACCTTGAATATCACACCTCGCACTATTGTTGGTGCAACATAGGTATTTGGCCACCTCCCTCATAGAGCTCTTTCAATCTATCCCTCATCTCGTTAGGAGTGATGCAGCTTGCTATTTTGTCAAACATTGTATCGTTTACTGCATTGTGAAGTATGTTCATGGCTTTGCATTTTTGTATTACATAGTCTTATTGTAATTTCTTTTCTACGTTGTAGGTGGATCTGAATGACTTGCCATAGGCTTTTCGATTTAAGTATTTCTGTGAGTTTGATGGTCTAGGTAAAATAGTTCGTCTCATTTAGGAGGGGAGGGGCTTGAGTTGTTGGAGCTCCTGTCATCTTATCCTTCGTTAAGTCCTGTCGCTTCCAAGATCCATGAGTGTTAACTCAATTAAAGCTTCGACACCATGATGATTTTGTTGTGTTGCATAGGATATGAAGGTAAAATGTGCATAACTCAATAGCACTATTTCATAACAATATATTCAATAGTATAGTAGGTTTTTTTGTTTCAGTTTTTATAGTGGATGTGCCACATGCATACAACATTAAATAAAGAAGTGTGTTAACACTGTTAATAACTTGCTTCTGATACATGTTGCTTTCCAGTTCTGTTTTGACATATCTTCGTTACTTTTGGTTAACGAAGAGATGGAAATAACTCGCGTCCCCAACAAAATCAAGGCAAACTCCGAATACAATGGAAATCCTTGAAAACATTAAGATTAATTATCCTCCATTAACTTTACAAATTCATGAAAATCAATCATCCCATCATCATCTTCATCAAAAACCCTAATTATTCTCCTGCAATTCTCAATCTCCTCTCCTTCACAGAACCCCAGCTTACATAAGATCTTCTGCAACTCTTGTTCATCAATAAACCCATCTCCATTTTCATCAAAAACATCAAAAGCTTCTTTAACTTCTTCCATTTCAAACCTTTCTTCATCAAAAATCCCAGAAAAAGAATCAGAATCCAATTCCTCTTCACCTTTCAGAAACCCCAATCTTCTCAAAACCATCTCTGAATCTTCTCTGCTAACCAAGCTCTGTTTATTCTCAACTTCAACTGTAATCGGAACCACATCTTTAGAACCCTTAGAGATGCTGAATGAGAATAGGAAATAAGGTATAGATAAGAAATTCTTCGTCTCTGTGATGAAGAAAAGTAATAGGAATTTGGTCATGGAGAATTGAACGATTGGAAGTTGGTATAAGTAATCTGGTGACATTTTCTACTGTACTTTTGATGAAGGTTTGTAGATTTCGAAGGTTTATATATAACGGAAAACGGAGAAGATTTCAAGTTGAAAAGATGGTGCTCAGGAAGTTGCCTGGGGAGTTTCTGTTAATGGAGAAAGATGAAAAAAGAAGTGTGTTGAAGTTTTGACTTTTGTCACACTTTACTTCATACGTAGAATAATTCTTTTATTTTTATTTTTAAATTAGTTTATTCACGGGGTAATATCGCAGCACTTTCCTTAAGGTATTTTCCGCGAAAATTCCATTATGAGGAGTATCTATTTGAGTATTCATTCTAAGTCAAAATTCTTATTATTAAAATAAATTCAAATGTAAATACATTGTTAATCTTTAACCAAATCGATTAGATTGGTTTATAAAATGATGAATTAAAAATATAAATATGTTTTTTTAACGCGCTTTGATTTATTCCTAGCATTTCAATTTTGTAACATTAGATATATGTGAAAAACTCTAAAATTATTAAATCACAATACCTTTTAATATGAAATAAATAAATTGAAAAAAGAACTAATTTGATGTGTTTATTTAATAACTAGAACCTGCCAATTTACTGAACGGAGATTAAACGTCCGTTTCCACTTTGATCTAATTTCCAAAAGTTAGGCAGGGAATTTGTACTTTTAAAACAAGTTATTAAATTGGCCCACGTCCTAAAAAATTAGCTATCACTAAATAGATTCTAGGCCCATTTAATTATAAAGGCCCAGTTAAACAATCACTGATCCGGTATTACCATCAATGTTTTAGAATGATAAATATTCGATTAAACTGTTATGTTTAGAATTAATTATTCTATATTTCATAATAGTATAATATAAGTATTAAATCACAGGTTTAAATTTAATCAAAATATTATAATGAAATATGCAATTTAAGCACGTTTTTAAAGTTGTAAATGTGGTCTTTCGGGGTCTCAAAGTTCTATGCAATCCGACAAAAGTGCTTTCATGTCTAGTGACGTTTTAGCGACTCAAACTGGTAATACTCATACTTACACTACTACTGGTTACAATATATATAATTTATAATTAACATATCCTTTAAGGTATTACACCTAGTTTCTGAAATCAATTCGATAGATTTAAGTATAAATGTCTTTTATTGGTCAAATCCATTCAAAGTGGTTTTTAAAAAATAAGTATATTTACAATATTAATATATTTTTAATAATAAAATAAATTTAAAACTATAATGTTTTTCATTAATTTAATTGTAAATAATTTAAAAATATTATTTTCCCATATTTGATTAAATATTAGACAAAGTATAAACTCATTAGGTCAAAATTGTGGTCCAAATCTAGTTGGTCGAATTTTTTTTTAGCGGTTTTTAGCATTTAGATCAGGAACAAACCGCTTTTTTACTGGCATGGCTCGGTTTGAAGATGAGACAATTATTCGGAACGGATCGGTGTCAGCAGTGGTTCACAGTTGGACCAGTTTCAAAAACTATGGTTTTACATATATAGTAGTTCGTGTTTTGTGAAAGCAGCCTCTTTCTATATGTATCCTATCATTATCATTTTTCTCACACAATCTCATATTCAAACCTCCCAATTTGATTCAGGTAATATTCATTTTAGTCTTTTTTATTTTTAATTAGTTTTTATTTCATTTATAATTAGTTGTGTATGTTTCTATGATTTATTGACTACCTATTTGGAATACTTGTATTAGTGGTATGTTACCTACTAGGAGCGTTAGTAAGTGTGTTACATTCTTCACATCTAGTTTTGGGTGGACTCGGACAACGCTATTCTAGTGCCATGAATAAAACTCACAAAATCGATGTATGAATCTTGCACCTTAAACGCTAATCAAATTCATAAAAAATATTGAATCTCTCAACTTGCCATCTCGAATCTTGCACACTTAACCCTAATCGAATTAGCAAAACAATTAATAATCTAGCAAAAAATTAAATAATTACACACCCCAAATCTCTTGAATCTATGCCACTAAACCTCGTGAATAAGACAATCTTTTTTTTTAGCAAACATAATTCCATTCATTCATCGACACCATCATAATTGTCTAAAACATCACAATATAATTTGTTCATGATATGATCGATACAAATATTTCTGTCCCAACTTGTCCGAGGATCTGTGCATTTAGCTAGCAAATGAGCTACTTCATTTCCGTGCAGTTTCACAAAGTTGAAGTTGACATTAGTAAACTCCATTGTATATTTCTATATGTCTTCAATCACTGGTTAGATTTCCTCACATATCGAATAAGACAATCAGTAGATTCAAAACATGAGTTCTACGCGGTTACAATGTTAACTCTTAAAATGTTTTTGAAAAACAGCCCCAAATAATTTGAGCTAGTCATTTTATTTATAAGAGAAACAATTATGGAGAGTTTTGTAATTATATAAAGATGTGGGGTGTTTTCGTGAATAATAAATGCAACGGCAGGACTGCTCAGTGTTTCACCCACTTCATAACTATTTAATTTCCCCATATGGTTTTTACATTTAATATATTATTTTCATTATTTAAACAACACACCCTTAATTTTTTGTTTTTAAGTTTATGATTTGGGAATTATTAATTTAATATAAATATAAAAAATTGATTATTTAATAATAAAAAAGATGGGGATTGAGATTCGTAAAGTAGACAACAAGTGCTCAAACTCACCCACTTTATTCTTTTGGTACAATGGATATGAGTAAATTTCACAAGGGGAAGATGAAAAAGTGTATTTTAAAAGAAATAAAACTCGTATTCCTTATTACAAAAAATATCAGAGATTAAACAATACAAATTGAGTTGTTAAGCATCAATGAGAACAATTTGGGAAAAATTACTATGACATATTTTCCTCATTGCAAAAGTGTTTCGAATTTATTTAATCGAAAAGTTAAACATGTTTATATGTAGATAATTGGAGTTTATGTTTAGAATTTATGTTAATATTAATATTTTTTAAATATAAAATATTATTCACACAAAATAAAAATAGGATATTATATTACTTTAGGTAAATTAAAAATAATGATGATAATAATATTAGAGTATGTTAATGACAACCACATGATCACGATTTTTATAATCTGCTACATACAGACATCATTTCTGCTTCTTGCAAAGAGAAGCAATGTTTCTTCTCTCCATGTCTCTTAAGATTCTAGATTTGATCTTCCCCCTTTGAAAAGCCCTAATTTGAAAGATTATAGATGAATTTTAATGGAGATTCCTAATTCAACAGTGAAAATTCCCGACGGAGAATCTGTAACTGCGGCGGAGATCCAGAAGGAGAAGCACAAGCAGTCGCCTTTCAGAAACGGAGGTTTGAAGACCCACGCGCCTCTGTACCATAACCACAGCCACCACCACCATCCGTTCGTTATCAGATACAAGGAATGTCTCAAGAACCACGCGGCGGCGCTTGGAAGTCACGCTGTGGATGGTTGCGGTGAATTTATGCCTTCCCCGGCGACGAATCCAGCTGACCCAACTTCCCTTAAATGTGCCGCCTGTGGTTGCCATAGAAACTTCCACCGCCGCGAGCATGACCACCTGCAAGCACATTCAACCGCGATTACTGCGTTAGAGTACAGATCAAATCACCGCCATCTCCCACCACCGCCACCGCAGTTAATTAATTGTGAAGGAAGTCCTAATGATTCACCGTCCCCACCGCCGATTTCCTCATCTTACTACCCGTCGGCTCCACAAATGCTTATGTCACTCAACAATGGTGGTGTTTTTTCCCGTTCTATTCTTGACGGGAGAACGCCGATCTCCACCATGGGATCCGATGGGTTATTACCATCAAGTAACAGGAAACGATTCCGAACCAAATTTACACAAGATCAGAAGGAGAAAATGCTAGAATTTGCAGAGAAAATAGGATGGAGAATTCAGAAGATTGACCAAGACGCCATTAATGATTTCTGCAGAAAAGTTAATATTAACAGAAGCACTTTCAAGGTCTGGATGCATAACAACAAGAACGCTTTCTCTAAAAAGGATCATCTTCTAAATTCATCTTCCGCAACCACAACTCCACTCTCCTCTGCCACACACGGCAATAAAAGCTTCACAAACAACCACGAAGAGAGCAACGACAGCAAAGGAAACCTTCAGAATCATCTCGAAAGCAGCAGATCTCATACTTTTGGTACCAACGGATCCTCTTCTTCTTGATCAGATTTCATCTTAGTTTCAATTCATCCTTCTTTATATTTTAGATTCTGTAATTTCTACCGATTATCTCTAGCCCACTGAACCCATTTCCAGTTTTCTTTGAATAAATATTGAATGTTGAAATGGGATTTCTGTTCATCAGAAGCACACCGACAATTTGTGGGTTTTGTGGAGCAGAATGCGACGCGGCCTGCGGCAATGGAAAATGTAATAATTGATTATTGATCTATTCAACTTCTAAATTCCAATTTCTAGCTGCCTGTCCTTTTGAGTTTGTATCCCACTCGGAGTATCCTATGTTTAATTGCAGTTTAATTATATCCCAAATCATTCCTAAAATGTCATTGTGTTCAATATTAAACTAATTAGGGTAGGGACACCTTTATGGTTATATTTATCTAAAATCAATTATTATTATCGATTGAATTACTATTGCTCCTCTCCTAGGGTAATGTCAACTTCCACCGCAATTTTTTTGGGGTATGGTATTTTAAGTTACTTCGCAAGTGGTTGCGAAAACAGTTTTCGCAACTTCCACTTGCGAAATCTGACAGTGTGAGGTGTATTTCGCACGAAGTAGTTGGAAAATTGTTTTCGTAGTTTCTAAGGGCATCCACATCTTTGTTTGATCGGACAATCATTTCTTCTTTTTCCACATCCGTTTTATCTCTGTACGCATCATCATTCTTAATTTTTAATATTAATATCAATATTTTTATAAATAATTTTGTTCTCATCTCTACAACAATGTTCGGACACTTATAATTTTTATTTTTTGTATACCATATTTTTTTATGTAAATACTAACCCGGTAACCGAAGTTAATAAATTTGATAAATAGTTAGTTAAGTTTTGGTTATTGAAATCTTAATTAAAAATCATTTAATCGAACCAGTTAAAACTTATAAATTAGTAAACCGATTGTTTTTGCATATCTAATACATAAATATTATAATATTATCGATAAATTATTATACTAACTTGTTATGGTCTAAAAGACCGGGGTGTTAACAGTCAACAGATTTGCACTGAATCGAACCAATTTTGATTTGTTTGTTATGTGGAAAACGATTGCAAAATGTAAATAAGTGAACGACACGGCAATTTAACGTGGAAAACCCCGTAAGAAATGGGAAAAAACCACAGTACTAAGAGCGTAAATGGTTCTTAGTCGATTAATCGATTAAACAATGAAGATTACACAAGATCGAAGGTTATAGAAAATGACAAAGGCTAAAGCAAATGCGCAACAGAGGAAAGAACAAAGTAACAGCTCGTATTGCATACGTAGAGGGTCCTCCAGAGTTAATCTTTAAAGCTCATATTTATAGGCGTGAATGTACGTGTAGCTTTTCTCCTGTAACCCCCACTTGCACGTCTTAATGTTACCATTGAATGTGGAGTAATGATCCCATTACTCATTCACTGTCTGTAACCGTTGGACCGATCTTTAGAATCGGTACCCGAAGAATGATATGACAGCTGGCAGCTTACCTTCGGTCATGTAAAGTATTCGGGCCTTCAAACCTTTCTCAAGTTCGGCCCTTCGGGCCCCTTTACGTTATTGGGTTAAATTATGGGTACCAGGTTGCATAGGTTCCCATAATTTAGTTTGAGTCTCAACAGATTTGCGGTACCGGATACAGGAGCTTCCATAATAACATATTATAAATGTTTATATATATTATAATTACTTTAAAATTACATTTTAAAATTTTTTATAAAAAAAATTGAGAAAAAAAAGTGTAACTTGGCAGACTGGGTGGCCAAGTTACGAATACCTAAGTGTTATCTTCTCCCCATCTCGGAAACCTTCATTTAGAGCATTATTTGTTTGACAATTTAAAGTCGTAAGCAACAAAGCAGGTTGTCTAATATTTATTGTTTTCTTAGGGTTTAGAATTTATTTGCTACTTACCCCTTTACTAGGAGATAATCTCAAAAATAAGCATGACCAATAACATAAATAAACATCTTTCTTTATTTTGTTATTATTTTATTTATTTGTTTGTTTGTTTTTATTTATCATATTGTATAATAAAGAAAAAGAGAAAATTACGTAATTAGTCTCAATGTTTAATATAGTGTAGAGACGATGTCCTAAGGTTTGTAAATAGCATTAGAAGATCAATAAGTATGAAAACCGTTTAAGAATGACTCTCAAGTGAAGAGTAGTGGTATTTCGTCTTTTTTCGTATAAGTAGTTTTGATGATTTATGCGTTATTTTTAAGATTTTCAAAGTGTAGATACATAATCATTACATCTTTTCAAGGTTAATGGGTCAAATACAAATTATGGAGACGTTTAAAATATTAAAAAGTATAAGGGTCAAATATAAACGGTTTTGGAAGTTCGAGGGTCAATCATGCAATTCTTAAACTTTGAGGGTATTGTGTTTACAATATTAAAAAGTTTAGGGGCCACCGGTATTCATTATATCAATTTCGGGGGTTTTATATGCAATTTAGAAACTTTTGAGACACCGCATTTACAGTATTATAAAGTTTGGATGTTATTTACAAATATCACGCATAAAAAAATTAGGGATCTATTAGCAAATTATATTAATCTATGTCCCACCAAATGAATACTTTTTTAATAAAACTGGAAATGAAACAAATTTTCAATATTTATGATGTAAAGAATATATTAAGACACATTCGGAACATTCACTCGCCATGTACCTTACAGAAGTTTAATTGACTATGCATTCCCAAAATTTCACATAATTTAGCTATTGAGAAAATGTAATGTTGTGACAAAATATTGTAGTATCACTTGAAGTTCTATCATAGATATTTTCACCCCAAAATAACATAATAACAATTGAATTGGAAGACATTACAATAACAATGAATACCTCAAAGTAAAATGAAATGTCTTCTTTCCATTGTAAAACATCTTCTTAATGTTTTCCTTTTGTATATTCTCTTGACAGTATCTATTTTTTCTTTCTCATATCTTCAACTTTTTTTACTGGAATATAGGTGCAGTATGTATAAAACAAACTCAAATTCGAAATATAATTAACATCCTAGAACCCGATCCATGGTAAGTGGGTTAACTTCTAAGGGTAAATATAGAATTATATTCAAATAACAATTATCAAATAATCAAATTAAATCGAGAGTCACGTGTTAGACACTGATGGGTGTTTACTGTTTAGGCTTTTAATGGGTTTTGGTGCAGAAGATAAGCTAAATTATTATCTCCAATTTCCACTATATTTATATCATATTTAATATATCCTTATAAAATTTCAACATAAAATTCCATATTATTTATATGTTGAATATTAGTTAGCTTACACGATCACATATATTAGTATGATAATCTAGTTATTAGAAAAATATAAATGTATAATAAAAAATATGACGGAAAATACTAAACTGAGTGTTTTAAAATTCAAATGAAACTCAATTTGATCATTTTCTTATGTTAGGTTTTTTAGTATTTATAGTGAGATTTTTTTTTCATGATCGGATTTGATAGTAAATAAC
This sequence comes from Utricularia reniformis, assembly GCA_009725065.1. Classification (NCBI taxonomy): domain Eukaryota; kingdom Viridiplantae; phylum Streptophyta; class Magnoliopsida; order Lamiales; family Lentibulariaceae; genus Utricularia; species Utricularia reniformis. The sequence continues at coordinate 42,145 of RWGZ01001475.1, forward strand.
GAAAAAATATTGGTTGAAATATAATTAAAATTTATTTACATCGGTGGGGACCAGTTACCATTTACCAATCAACAGCAACATTCTTTAATGACTGTCATATTTTCAAAAAAACCCCATAAAAATATATATATTCAATTTCCACCCATTCAAAATCAGAATTCAGAATAACTACAATTAGATCCCACGGATATCAGCCGTCGATCAACCACCTTATCCTAATAATCTAGGGTTGACAAAAAAATTCAAATCGATTGATATCGTGAGCTTTGGATTTTTTTATGGGTAGGATGAGAGTGGGGTTTTAAAAACGACAAATGGGTTATGGGGCATGGTGGATGTAGATCATTCTACTCAAATACAAACTCTCACACACATCCTACTCACAAATTTATTATAATATTTAAAATTTTTCATATTTAATATTTTCTAATGTCATTATTTGTATTCAATATATATAATTAATATTAAATTTATTTTATTTTTAAATTATCTAATAATTTATATTATCAATTTTATGAAACTATGTTGGTTTAGATGTATGAATTTTGGTGTTATGGTAAGATTTTCCTTTATTTTGTAATCAAATATAATGTAAAAATAATATCAAAGTGTAGAAATTGTATATTTTACACATATTTATGAATAAATATTAAGTTTAAAATAACGGTTTTTCGTTCATTTTTTGGTAATCAATTTCGAAAAATTAAAGTATTATTTTATGTAATTTTCAATATATAAATATGTTATTTACACTTTAATTTTAAAATTTAAATATATTTTTAAACCTTTTAAGTTTAAGTTGTCAAATAAAAACAATATCCGTATTTAAAACATTAAAATGTTTTAAGATCGGTGTGTTATTATCGGTATATCCACAAGATATCTTAAATGGACACTGACACGGCGCCACGAGGACTAGGATTCGAGTACTCGAATTTGTTAAAGAATCCGATTCGTTAATATTAACAATAATATTTTAATTAAAATATACAATTTAAATATATGGTACTCATTTCATCGAAATTATATTGAAATATGAAAAATTGCAAACTGTATATAAATTTTTATGGGTTAAAACTTTAAAATAGAATAACAATTTATAATCAAATATGAATAGAAATATAAATAATAAAAATATATGATGTTTTTTATCAACAAGGTCGCATATGCATAGTCGGAGCCGCATCCGACTATAGTGCTTTGGCAAAAAAAAACGTGTTTATTTAACATAGTTTATAATTAACAATAAATAAATTTATGGTTTTATCTAATTATATTATACAAAATAATAAATTAAGACAATAAATATAGACGATAATCAATGTTTAAAACCGGTAAAATATCGAGATAGTTGGTATATAATATAGTATACTCCAATATTATCGATATAACGCTGGTTTTTTAAACATTGACGAAACTATATTAATATAGATATGAAAAATGGACTCGTGTCCAATAAGTGTATGATGAAAGTCGGTGTTCGATAAGAGTCCGACTCGAATTCGGTATACCCGGAGAAGAGTCCGTTTAATATAGTCCACAAGTGCCTAGGGATGTCAATTTGGATTATCCGCCCAGCTACCTGACGGATAACCACCATTTTAAAGTATTATTGGATAATTAATCGGGTAGTAGAAACGGAGTGGGGAGAAAATTTCATATCCGCTTTAAACGAGACAAGTAGTGATTTGATACATAACTGTCTTATTACCCATTCGGTTAACTATTTAAATAACCGTATCCGCCCCACTTATATTTATTAAATATATTTAATATTTTTAAAATCTTTGATATTACCAATTCAACCAACTTTTTCTTTTTTCAAATTCTTTTTTTATTTTTTCATCTCCATTACAATGATTTCAAATTGATTCTTGTCCATTATTTCGTCGACTTCTTCAAGGTTCGAATTCTTGTTATGTTGATTTTATTTTCGGGCTTTCGTTTTCCTATTTTTTTGGTGTTTCAACTTTTGTTTATGAGTCAGCATTTAACACAAATGGTCGAATTCTAAGTCATCATCGTAGTAGACTACATTCGACAACTTTAGAAGCGTTGATGTGTGCTAAAATTTGGTTGTGGAATTTGATAAAAAATGAGTTAATAATTTTTAATATTTATTGATTAATTGCATTTGTTAATATATGTTAACATGACAATAATTTGTTCACATTTACTTTTAGGTACTTATAGAGGATATGAAAAATGAAAACCTTCAAGTGTTTTTCGACCATAGAGGATATAAAAAATGATATTATTAGTCTTGATGATGAAATCATGAAAGCTTAAAATTATAGTTATCGAAATAGTTATTTAATTTTATATTGTTGTTTTAATATTATTTTGATTTATTTAGAGATGAATATTTTACTATTTTTTAAAAAATATCAAAATTGAAAACAGTTGGTTAACAGTTAACCAATAGTTAATTCATAGCGGATGCGGGGCGGAGAGTGGGTGGATAACAAAAGGATGAAGTGGGAACGGGGAACATGGAGACATTATGTTAGGCAAGGAGGGTAACGGTTACTCATATAATTATATCATATTCGTCTCGTTGACATCCCTACAAGTGCCAAATATATATTATTTTATATTATAAATTTTTTAAAAAATATTATTTTATAAATATTTTAATATTGTTAGGGTTAATTATTTTTTTTGGGAATTCAATGATTAGAATTAAATGTATCAAAAGTAATAGGACGAAAATTAACGGGATAAAAATTGAATAAATAAAAAGTTTGAGCTCTAACAATTAATTATATAAACTTCCCTAACCAAATGATAAACAAAACGTTACAAAAGTGCAATATCATGAAATATTGATATTGGAAAATGTGCAAAAAAGATTGTATCAAAATGACAAATTTTATAAATAAAAAATATTTTTTCATAAAAAATATATATTTAATCATTTTATAAAATAATTTATGCATGTTTTTAGGTATTCACAAATAAAATTCATTTACATGTACAAACCGATATGATATCGATATATCAAACCAAGATTTATTTTTGAAGGTGAGTAAAATGTATAAATCGATACGACTCTATAATCGGAATAGAAAATGATCCAAGAAGGCTTTTTATTTTTGACAAATTTGACATAAAGTGATAGTTTAGTTTGATATAAGTTATAAAATAGGAGAATAAAAAATAATATTCCCATTATAAAAAAAAGGAGTATGTGTCATCAAGAATGCTTATGCCATGCACAGCTAAACTGACGGAGAGGAATGAGCTCTGAGTCGCTAGAAAGTAACCATCTCTCCCTTTGACATCTTCTTCTGATCCAAAAACAAGGCAGTTATGGAGTTTGCATTCAAGATATTGAGCAAAAGAGAATTACTGGTTATTGAAGATGATGGTTTCATGTCTGAAGGTGATTTTGAGGTGAATGGACAATCTTCCTCAGCCTTTCTGTCTGAATTTGATTTTGCAGACGCCATTTTTGAAGAATCTCAAAACATACCAGAAATGAAGCATCAAAAGTTGATTGATCAGCTCACGATGGAGCTAAGAAATGTCTCATCTCCCAAATTACCCACTATTTTAGAGACACCTGAGTTACCTTGTCTTCATATCAATGAAACAGAGCTCCAGCAAGTGTTTAAGAAGTACAGTGAAAGAATGCGCCAATTTGACATACTCAACTACCAGAAGATGTATGCTATGGGTTAGTAATAAATTCACACCAGATCTCTATTGCTTAAGTTTAGTCACATTTGCATTTACATATCAAGATAAGCAACAATGGGACCGAACCTTTAGCTTGCTTATGATTTATGTGCAGGTTTTCTGCAGCTGAAAGACAATTTTGAATCAACCTCACACCGAAAACAGTCAGTTCCGGATCTAAAATCGATAGCATCGCATAATCTTTGGCTATTTAAACATAGAAGCCATGGGAGTAAACCAATAAGGAAACTGATTAATGAACTGGAGGGTGATCTTGAAGTCGTATACGTCGGTCAAGCATGTACAACATGGGAGTTTCTGCATTGGCAATACATCAAAGCCTTGAGCTTATGGAACACAGATCCTGAAGGGATTCATCACTATAATGAAGTACAGCAAAATATACAGTTCAATATTTCATCATACAAGTAATAATGAGTAAAGAAATGCAGGTTGCAGGGGAATTTCAACAGTTTCAAGTACTCATTCAAAGATTTATCGAAGAAGATTCAGTTCAAGGTGCCAGAGTTGAAAGTTATGTCAAAAGTAGATGCGTTCATCACAGTCTTCTTCAGGTTCCTGTTATTCGAGGTAAATTCCATTCTTACACAATATCCATACTCCTTATTCATGTTATAACAACTGCTTCATGTCAGAGGACAACATAAACCATAGAAGGAAGTGTAAGAATGACAGTGAAAAAAATGGGATTACTGCAAGAAACCTTGTGGAGATCATTGAAGAATCGATAAGAGTGTTTTGGCGATTCCTTCAATGTGAGAAGGAGTCGAACAAACAAGTAGCTAATCTTCATGATCCTCAGGACCTTCAGCTGCTCAAACAAGTCAGAAAAGCTCTACACAAGGTTAAACACATGTTAAATTATAATGAAAGAAAAAGATAAAGGGGACTGGACTGGACTGGACTAACTTGCCTTTTTGTGAGATGCAGAAGGAGAGGATAGCGAGAAATGGGAATAAATGTGTGATAATGAGGAAGCTTGGACAGAGCAGAGGAAGAGATTGGGATGAAGCAGTTCGTTTTCTGTGGCAAATAGACTTGAAATTGGTGAACAGAGCTTTGAGAATGCCAATGATAACAAGGGAGCAGCTTGTTTGGTGCAAGAATAAGCTTACCAGAAATGAGTCTTATAGCAGCAGCATCAATTTGTTCCTTGAGCCTTGTCGGTTGTTCTTCCCGTGCTGATCATCCACAATAAAACCGAGAATTTCGTCTTTCTTGTGTGTTTGTCTCCTTTCAAACACAATAAAAATACAATCCAGGTTGCGTAAGTGTCATTTCATCAAGCAGATCTTGAGCGTAATTATACACAAATAAATAATCCATAGATTCGAAAACCCAAATCATTTGAAGAAGCTGGAAATAAAAGAAATTCACATATGATGTGTCAAGAGTGGGATTTGAACCCACGCCCTTTCGGACCAGTACCTGAAACTGGCGCCTTAGACCGCTCGGCCATCTTGACTTGCGTGAAAGAGCATTAAAAAATTAGACACTTTCTTGCTAGAAGAGGAATCAGCACCTCAAATTAAAACATAAGGATATGACTTTCGCTACCTAGAGGGAGAAATCCCGCATGTTGAATTAAAAGTAAAACATAAAGAGTAATGTAATGAAAAAGATAATGGTCTCTAAACAGCATATTCCAGAAATAAGAAAAAACCATTCATAGTAGATATGTTGTTAAGCCTACACTACAGCACAAAAACAAGAGAAAAGGCAAAAACATGATGTTGTCTAGTTGTAGTCATCGTTATCATCATCCTCCCCCTCTGCGGACTCAGCACCTACTTCTTCGTAGTCTTTCTCAAGCGCAGCTAAGTCTTCACGTGCTTCAGAGAATTCACCTTCTTCCATTCCTTCACCAACATACCAATGCACAAAGGCACGTTTGGCATACATGAGATCAAATTTGTGGTCAATCCTTGAGAATACTTCAGCAACACTGGTTGAGTTGGATATCATGCATACAGCTCTCTGAACTTTGGCAAGATCACCACCTGGGACAACAGTTGGTGGCTGATAATTGATACCACATTTGAAACCTGTAGGGCACCAATCAACAAACTGGATAGTTCTCTTGGTTTTGATTGTTGCAACAGCGGCGTTAACATCTTTGGGTACAACATCACCACGGTACATCAAACAACAGGCCATGTATTTTCCGTGACGAGGATCACATTTCACCATCATTGAAGAGGGCTCAAATGCAGTATTGGTGATTTCAGCAACAGAGAGTTGCTCATGATAGGCCTTTTCAGCAGATATAACAGGTGCGTATGAGGAAAGCATGAAATGAATCCTTGGGTATGGAACCAAGTTGGTTTGGAATTCATTCACATCAACATTCAATGCCCCATCAAAACGGAGGGAAGCAGTTAGAGAAGAAATAACCTGCATATGAGAAAAGAGCAAGTTATTATCAACAAGTGATTAGATAGACATTAGATTTATGAGCAACCAAAATCAAATGTATTATCACACCTGAGAAATAAGTCTGTTGAGATTAGTGTAACTAGGTCTCTCAATATCAAGCGATTTGCGGCAAATATCATAAATAGCTTCATTGTCAAGAAGCACAGCAACATCAGTGTGCTCTAGCAGAGAATGAGTTGAAAGCACAGAGTTGTAAGGCTCAACAACTGATGTGGAAACCTGTGGTGAAGGGTAAATGGTAAAACCCAACTTGGATTTTTTGCCATAATCAACAGAAAGCCTTTCAAGTAAAAGGGACCCAAGCCCAGAACCAGTTCCACCACCAACTGCATGGAAAACCAGGAATCCCTGCAAACCAGTGCAGTTATCTGCTAGCTTCCTGATTCTATCAAGACACAAGTCAACAATTTCTTTGCCAATAGTGTAATGACCGCGAGCAAAGTTGTTGGCAGCATCTTCTTTGCCACTTATAAGTTGCTCTGGATGAAAAAGCTGACGGTATGTGCCTGTGCGAACCTCATCGATCACTGTTGGCTCAAGATCGACGAACACAGCACGTGGCACATGTTTCCCTGCACCAGTTTCACTGAAAAATGTGTTGAAGGCATCATCTCCGCCTCCGACAGTTTTGTCTCCCGGCATTTGTCCATCAGGCTGATAGAAATGCGAATGTAAAATTAGGATATTCATTCTCCTTTAATAATAAGACGAAAGCAAAATGACCACATATTTTCTCAGATCTGAGGAAACAAGGTAAGTATACACAATTTTTACAACGAGTATAATATATATAGCAAGGTCACAAACTAAACAAAATGAAATCAAGCGTTCTTAACATTCTAATGCAACAGAACAAATACACAATTTACAGATCTCAAACGCAGAATCAACGAAATCTCAAATCATTGACCGTTCTAACATGCAGAAGCAAGAACCTCACATATCTGATACAACTCCTAATAAAATTATCCTTAAAATCATCAGATCCAAGAAGCAAAACGGAGAAAATAGAATAATCTACCTGAATTCCATGCTCGAGACAATAGAGCTCCCAACAAGAATTTCCAACCTGGATCCCAGCCTGTCCAATATGAATCGAGATGCACTCTCTCATTTTCGCGAATTTCTCAAGAAGATTAAAGCTCCGATGCTCGATGCCCTCGACGGACTAAATATTCAGAAAGTAAGAAGGCTAGGGTTCGCGAATGAGGCATTTATACCGCGGAATAAAACGTGCTGTTAACCGTTTCCCGCTGCGGTTCACATCGAAAAGGATTTGAAATTTGAATTTGTTCTCGAGAAACGGGCTAGGTTGAGTTCAGGGCTGCGGACTTCCCTAAAATAAGGCCTTTTTAATGGGCCAAACGACACAAAATATCTAGGCCCAAGTTGATGCAATAATGTTCCTGTTGCAAGGAGTATAGTAGCTATGTTAAATCGACACCACCGTGATGCCATACAAACTCAAAGACTGGGATTTTTTTTTGTTAAAAGAGTCCAATTCGTTGGTGTGAGTAATACTTTTTAATTAAAAATATAAAACTATAATAATTGTCAATTAAACCTAGGTTTTGATCCAAATTCAATAAAAAACTACAAGATTAAAAAATTCTCAAGTTACATTCATCAAACACCTAATTTATAATATTAAATTTAACAAATTACTAATAAAATAAAATAAAATGATAAATGAAAGAATTTACAAATTAAAGTTTACATCTACTGCTCTTCCTCATCCCCTTTGGAATTTGCAGTTTGTTGAATAATCTTGCTTTGGGGGTATTTATCAATTTTGCTGAAATTGGGATAGCGATGAGTGATGGTGAAGCTGAGGTTGAGCCAGCAGCTCAGGCTAAGGGGTAGATGGGGACTGTGGCAGGGATAGGGGTTAGGATTGTTGGTTGCGACTAAGGCTAAGTGCTAAGGTTTGGGTCATGTCGTTGTGGATGGGGCTGGCCTCTAGCCCGAGAAACTGCGACCGAGGCAGAGGGTTGTGGATGGAACCTTCAGCTCACCATTGAGCCTCCCGAACTCATTTTTCTGTTCTTTATTTTTGGGTGGGACTCGTATCGGCCACGTGTCCGATTGGGATCACACGCAACCGACACTGATGCGCTGTTGAAATTGCCAAGTCGGTTTAACATAGTATACTAGTATATACCAGCTATTAAGGCATTCATATACTTGTCTAGGTATACATGCAATTTTGGGGCAAATTGACAAAATAGTTTCATGCTAAACTTTGGTGGGTAAAATAGTCTATATTCAAAAAAACTTGGTTAAATGGTCTTCTTTTGTAAAATATGGGACAAGTAGCATACTTTTATGTATTTTTAAATAAAATAAATAAAATAATTTCTATATTACTTATATATATTAATTAAAAATATTTAATAAACTAAATTATGATATATTACGATCGATTAAATTTTAATGAGTTTGAATTCAATACACTTACGTTGTAAAAATAATTAAATTCATTTAATAAATCGTAAGAGTTTACTAAAATAAATTCAATTACGATATGAAAATATTGTATCTGGTGACACGTAAAATTTAGTTTACGAAACTTTGGCATACACTCAATATATTGGTCATACGCCAATATGAAATTTATTTTAATACCGACTGATGAGAACTCTAGGACCGGGTACCCTTTAATGGGTGAGGCCCGATAACAGTTGGGCCAACTTAAATAATCAAAACGAACACTTACAGCCCACTTACACCTTTAGGAAGAGCGGCCCGATGTTCAACACATAGGACCGAAGATAACCTTAGTAAAAATAAGCGTTATCTGCCAGCTGGCTCCGGGNTTATATATATTAATTAAAAATATTTAATAAACTAAATTATGATATATTACGATCGATTATATTTTAATGAGTTTGAATTCAATACACTTACGTTGTAAAAATAATTAAATTCATTTAATAAATCGTAAGAGTTTACTAAAATAAATTCAATTACGATATGAAAATATTGTATCGGGTGACACGTAAAATTTAGTTTACGAAACTTTGGCATACACTCAATATATTGGTCATACGCCAATATGAAATTTATTTTAATACCGACTGATGAGAACTCTAGGACCGGGTACCCTTTAATGGGTGAGGCCCGATAACAGTTGGGCCAACTTAAATAATCAAAACGAA
>RWGZ01001475.1:62978-90755 GCA_009725065.1 Utricularia reniformis
GATGGTGGTATAGACCCCCGAACTTGGAATGTCATGAATTTAAGGCGATACTTCTTATGATTTTTTTTTGATTAATGTGTGACTCAATAAAAGACATTCCATTAAACGTAAATAGCAAACTAGTAAGTACAAAAGTTCACTATTTCTAATAGAATGATGGACCGATCTTGGAGTTGTGTAAGCTTAGGACGAATCTGGACTGGTGACCGAAGCTTCTTGTCCGCAAGGTTCCCAAGTTGCAGTGACCGCTCTGACGAGTCAGATGCTCCTGCACTTGCCCAGCCCCATGGATGAGTTGTGATTCTCCCAGAACTCATTACGAACTAAGACATTCCCTCCAACGGCATTCAGTCTTTAGAGATGGTCTTTTGTACCTGCGAAATCTGCCACAACGAAAGGAATGATAGTCAGCATATCAAAACATAAGATCGGTCTTCACTTAAAACGTTTTATGAGCCAAGCTTAACCGGTAAAACCTAAGGGACTTTAATAGAACCAAGGTTCGGCGAGAGCCTACAAAAACTCATAACTAACGCAAACCACGCCTACTCAATTACGTAATGATTCCAAGGACGGAATAAGAGTGACCCATACACCACGTAAAACGACCGATCCAATTAAAGTGGACATAAATAAGCTAAATATAACGTCTGGGACCGATGGTTACTACCTCTTAAGCGTCCCCGATCTTATACTTGTTAGTTCATTCTGAAGTTAAGACAAACTACTTCGTTAAGGTGAAACTTATTAGTTCACTACGAAGTTAGTTTAGTTGTACTTGTTCACTTCTGCAAAAAAAAAAATAAAAAAATAAAAAAATAAACAAAGCTAAAAGAAAAGGGAGGAAACTTTTTATAATGAAGAAAACAGGCAGATACAAAGTAATGTCTAGCTAATTTGCCCCTCTTCGGGGTCTTCTGCCTCGGTCCTTTCTTCATTGTTCTCTGCCTCGGGTTCCTGGGGTTCGGTCCGTTCGGCGAGCTGCCTTAACTCTTCCTCCTGATCGGCCACCTTCTGGTTGACCGCTTTCTCCATCTCATCAAAGAGATAAAAGAAAGGGTCCTCCTCTAACACAGGCTCTTCCAAACTTGGAATAACCTGGAACTTGCCATCCTTATCTAGTGGCTCGATCACTTTCCATCGCTCGTCCGAAGGGGAAAGCCCGAAGGTCTGGATGATCTGCTCTCGCATATTGTCCAGATACTTCGCAATGTAAACCCCGTGTATGTTGTCCGCTAAAGCGAACAGCAACGGGGACTGAGCGAACCCCAAAACCGCTTCCCGAACCGAAGCTTCAGACGAAGTGCGGGCACGTGCCAACTCCTCGTCCAAGGCCGCCTTTTCCTCTTGGGCCCGAAGAAGAAGCTCGTTCAGCTTATTTCGCTTCTCCTGGGCCCGACCTTGGACTTGGTTTATTTCCTCATCTTTGGCCCGCAGCTGAGCCTCCAGTTCGTTTATTCGTCCCTTAGCTGCTTCCCCCACCTTCTCTAGCCCAGTGACTTTGTCTGCTAAGAGCGAGATCTCCGTCCCGGCTCTTAGCAGCTCGTTATCCAATCGGTCACGGTCCTCCCGCACCGTGACCAATTCCTCGTGCTTGATATCAACTTGCCTTTTTGCAAGGTCAAGTTGCTCTTGGACTTTTTGGGACACAACGCCATCGCCTTGGTACTTATCCATGGTGATGGCCGTTGTGAAAGCTTTCCTCAACATCTGCAAAACACAATGCATGGTTAAGCATAAAGCTTCGGGCCTCAAGTTAACTAAGAATTACCTTAGATGTGAGGTCAAGGTAGCTTTCCATGATATCTTCTGCAGATACGTCCGCTTGGACGTTATCTGGGTTCTGCTCCCCAAAAAGGCGGAAGTCCTTCACAATGGCACTCCGCCAGGAGGACAGCTTCCTCTTCTTGCTGAACCTGCTCAGCAGATCCAAAGCGGCTCCCCAATCGGAGTTCGTCTTCGGGCCCTGCCCTGGTTCTTTCAAAACGATCCCCTTGTTGGGGACCGGAGCGGGACCTCCCTTCTTCAGCCTCTTCAGCTCCTGCGGAGGCTCTGCTTCGGCCACCCTCTTTCCTTTTCCCAAGGGGACCGGCGGCAGGGAGACGTTCGGCTTAAGCGGAGGACCGNGGACCGGAGCGCGACCTCCCTTCTTCAGCCTCTTCGGCTCTTGCGAGGGCTCTGCTTCGGCCACCCTCTTCCCTTTTCCCAAGGGGACCGGCGGCAGGGAGACGTTCGGCTTTAGCTGAGGGCCGGGGAGAACCTTCTCCATGGGAACGGCTCCCTGCAACAACAAAGTAATAGTCTTAACGTTAATAAAAGAACTATTACCGATTTGATAGAGGCTGGATAAGCTCAGAGAACGAATCCGAGCCTTTATCACCTCCTCTACAACTCCAAATACCCGAAAGGCAGGCCCCTCTCCGCTTGAGGATTGCCCGGTGCAGCGAAGGGTCAATGTGCCCGCGCTGGTTGTTTGGACTGGGGGGTTCCCTGACCCCGAAGGGACCACCGTGCCTCCTGTTGCCGATTCACTTGCTTCGGCGCCGCCCGATGCTTCCCTTTGTCCCTCAGAAGGACGGGCCGAAGTAGCTGCCATACGTCAGTTGAATCTGCAAAACGGATACATAAGGATCAAGATTAAGTAAAACACAAGTACTATCTCATACCCGATCCTTCTGATGGATCTGAATCTGAGCTAGAAGATAAAACCCCCTTCGGGGCCGGGGCTGCGGTCCTACCCGCAACACCTATCTCTATTAATCTTCTCTCCCGAAGCAGATCTATTCGCTTAAAGCGTGCTTCGGGACGGGGGAACAACGCAAGAGTGTTTGCGGTGTCCGTGCGGGAGGCGTTGAACCTTCTTCGGTCCAATTGCCCTATGCGTGGGTGTGTTATGCGTGGCCATAATTTCAACAGATCCTCTTGCGGAACTGTCATCCACACATAACAAGTCTCCCACGCATGAAGAGACTCCTCTTTATCTACAATTGCGCACTCTTTGGTGCGCACCGCTATATAGTACAACTTACGACACCCCAACAGACCTTTCCCCTTTCGGGACCCAACCAAGAACAGATTAAAGAAATGTTCTAAGGTTGGGGCCCGATGCTGTTGGTGACAATAAAAGATAAACGCTATAATATACACATAACTGTCCGGGAACAATGCAAAAGTAAGGCAATGAATCTCCTTAAGTACGGCCGCTACAAAGGGATGTAGCGGAAAGCGAAGCCCGCACTTAAGGGAGGCGTAACTAACCGGAAGGGCTGATGCCGGCACATTCATCTCCGCCGGAAGGAAACAGGGAACATCTTCCCGTCCCTTCCAGATAGAGTAATGTGCTGGGATTGAAAACCTAGACCTAAATTCCTCAATGTCCAACTGAGACATAGAGGGATAACGCGTTTTGTTAGGAGCCATAAGCGTTTACCTTAGAAAGAAAAGATTGAAAGGCGGTTTGACGAAATAGCGGTTGAGGGCACAGAGCTTGAATGCAAATTCTTTCTCACGAGAATGACGATGAGAAGAAACAGTGCCCAAAACCCCGATTTAAATATTAATCTCCCAACCAATGGTGCGCTGCCACGTAATACTGTCCAAAACTGTGACAGTACGAACTGCACTCATCACGCCTCTTGAACTTTCGAATATGAAGAGGCGCGGGCCAAGATATTAATATTTAAAGGATATCAAGGGTAAAAAGATAATTTAAACCTATGTTAGCAAATTTTAAGCATAACCGACCCATGCTCTAAGGCAAAGATCGGTCCCTGGACTCTCACTATCTACAGGTACGGTCCCCAGTTCTCATGAATGTATAAACATCATGTGATCGGCCTTGTATCACCTCTGCGATTGGCAATCAAGCCCGAGGGGCTAGTGATGAGAACTCTAGGACCGGGTACCCTGTATGGGTGAGGCCCGATAACAGTTGGGCCGACTTAAATAATCAAAACGAACACTTACAGCCCACTTACACCTTCAGGAAGAGCGGCCCGAGGTTCAACACAGAGGACCGAAGATAACCTTAGTAAATAAAAGCGTTATCTGCCAGCTGGCTCCGGGGTTCGGTCCGAACAGTTACAGAACGGTTACAGGCTCACGCGTTCCACGCTTCGGGCCCTGTCACGTTTATCATGCTTCGGGCCCGATCACGCAGACCACGCATCGGTCCCAACCTCGTTTTACATCCTGTGATAACAACCTCTAACAAACTTGTCAGAGGCGGTTACAGGACGTGGATTACACTCGCCGGCAACTCTATAAATACAAGGCAAGACGAAGGAAAAGACAGGACCCTTTGGACGCGGAAGAATAGGCTGTTACTCTGCCAGATTCTTCTAGCTTTCTTTACCTCGTCATTTTCATTAGCCTGTTTTGTATGAACTTTGATTTATTTTCTTCAGTGAGCAGGCTAATAGCATAATCAGCTCTTAGTCGAGTGGTTTTCACCCCAGTTCACGGGGTTTCCACTATATATTGCCGTGCATTTATTTTGGTTTTTAGCTTTTGATCGTCTTCCACATTTTAAAGAAATCAGAACCGAGTTCGTTTGTTGAACTAACCGGACGACTGTTGGTACCCCCTAAAAAGGGACCACAACATATATAAATAATAATAGTATTGTAGATGATGAGGAGATAGAAAGAATATTGAGAGTTGTTGTTTTGATATTGTGTCTATGTTGATTCTGAGTTCATCGACAACAACCATCGTTCCTGAGCAAGGGAGTTTGCTGCTTGTGTAACCTGGAGAACACCGGTGTTGCCGGAATTGCTCTTAAGTTCAGCATCCTTATGATGTGGCACAAGCGACACTCAACCATATTTGATAACGGAGATCAAATCACATTTATGGTATTATTTTCTATTTACTGTATTAATACTAACAGTGTTTATTTCTGTGAAGGTTTGATCCAGATTTCCAACAAAAAATAGATGTGTCATATTTCTGACGCGTAAAAGATAAAAATATAATATATATATTAGAATTATATATATAATTATTTTTCATAGTTTTTAGTATATTTAAATATTTAAAACTTACCAATATTGTTAAATTATCATAACAAATCACTATAACATATATATGTTTAGGAGATCATTCGATAAAAAAATATTCATAGTGATATTGCCCTAGATTATTTAGGTAATTATGATACCCCTAGGCTCGTCTCACGTGACTAAAAGGTATCTTCGGTTTTCTATTACGTTTATTGAGCAATGTGATATCGGGGGTAGTCTCGTAATTTTGGTCATGTCTGGCCCACGTATGAGGATTTTGATGGTGTTTGGAGTAGTTTTGGATGATTTCGATCGGAAATAATGCCAAGGGTATTTTCGTAATTTGGACACCCCCGGGTCCAATCGGTACGATCACTATGGTATTTTTGGTATTCTGAGGTGATTTGTGGTTGAAATGGTGACGAATGTATTTTCGTAATTTGGACGCACCGGGTCCGATCCGTACGCTCACTACGGTATTTTCTGTAATTTGAGGTATTTTTATTTGCTTTGGGAATCCGGAGGCCGCATGGAAAGTTTTCGGAGGAGTCACGAATATTATTGCATAATTCCGAGTTGGAGTGGCGCTAGAGGTATTTTCGTAATTTGGTGTCCAGAAGATGTTATGGCAAATATTATGTGATAGTTTGGATATCTGATGAGTATTGTTGAGATAGATCTATGTTGAGTGTATTTTGACTTATTTTCGCAAGTTACTAGCCGATCGAGAGGCATTGCGAGTAATCGAGGACATTACAATAGATATCCGGTTGAAACCGGGTGTTTTTGTGCAAGTTGGGCCAAATCGAGCCAGACTGGATAAGATTGAGCTTTGAACCCATAGTTGAGTTACTGGCTTGAATTCTCTATAAATACAAATCCATAATCACTTGAAAATGGGTCGGAATGGGAGATGAATTAAAAAAAAACTCGGAGTTGGAATTCCTGAAATCAGCCAAGTCCTAAAATCCTCGATGAACGGCAACTCCTACGATGAATAGTAAATCCGCGATAAAACAGTAACTCCGGAAGTGAATAGTAAATCCGCGATAAAATAGTAACTCCGGGATGAATAGTGAAATCCGCGATGAATAATATATCCACAATAAAACAGTAACTCCGGCGATGAATAGTAAAATCAGCAATGAATGATTCAACGATTTCATCCCGATTGTTATTATCGAGCTCATTTGTTCCCCCCAGATCGAGTCTATATCATTTATTTGATTGAATATACCATATTTCGTAATGTTGTACTTTATTATAGTGAAACACCCAGATAGAGCTTCGCTCTCCCGAGGACGTAAGCTCACATATTGTGGGCCCAACCTCGTAATTCTTTGTGTCTTAACAACATAAACAGAAAAAAATTGAATTTACTGATAAAAAATACCATAAATATTTTAAGACTAGATCAGTTTGGTGCCGTCCGTGGGGACCTGAGACTTAGTCCCATTGAGAGCTCTTGTGTTGAGCTTGGATTTTGTTATCTATTATGATGATCTGGGATTTTTTATATGAGCACGATATAGATGAAGATATTGTGACGGAGTGTACCCTCATTCGATAAAAATCGTTAGATATTTTACTTGGGACTCAATAAGTGCCGCCGGAAGAGTTCTCGGTAGTGGGAACATCTAACAAACTTTTGGAGCGGGATTTCATCCGGATGGTACCTATTATAAACGCATTGCATCTGTGTGTGCCATGATATAGCTGGACTTTGTTAGCGGTGATTTCAACTATTTCGCAATAGAGGAGTGGATAATGTATGAGGTAGAGTTTTATAAGAAAGAATGAGATTAGAGATAACATGTGAAGAGTTGGCTGTTGGTTGATATCTTGAGTAAATAAGGATTTATGTGTGAAACATGATTTTCCGAGGTTAATGTGATGAAAGTCAAAAGAGTATTAGATAAACGGTTTGTTTTCGCTTGATAATTAGAGGCGCGAACGATATCTTAAGTAAATGTTGTATAAGAGTTTGATGATTAAAACACGGTGGACTCAACCAAAAGCTCGAACCTCGTTCATCATATGAGGGTAGAGTCTAAGTTTTGAAGGATTGTTGGTAACGAGGAGCAGAATGATACTTGAATGAGTATACTGGAAGTCAATCTGGGAATTGGTTATGAAAGAAGACAGGTATATAGTTAACATACCCGGCATATCCATCTTAGCTCCGCTAATGACGGTGATTATGGTTTGTAAGAGAACTTAATTAAGCTCTTCAATAGAAGAAGAAAAACCATGGCATCGATGGAAGTTCTGCAAAGTCAATGGTGGGCGAAGGATCTCCCACAGTATTAGGGTTTCGGCAGCTTCTTTGAATGAGACTATCTTCCGGTTATTCAACCTTTTGGCGAGGTTTTCTATCATTTCATATCGGATTCATGCATCAATTTTATTCGGCATGTGTGCTTTTCAATGTATCGGTGGAATCAACTACATCTTTAATCACTTTGCGGAATGATCCTAAGGAGACATTGTTGGGTGTTGTAACCCGATTTGAGGAGCAATGCAGAAGCGTCCCTCGAATTATTGTTAGTAAGAAAGTCGGAGTATTTCAGCTTATTTTGGCTGGCCACCCTCTACGCAATTCTTAAATAAGGATCGTCGGAAGAAATGTAAGAGATTGCCCTAAGATGTACCTAGTATATTGCTGAAGATGAAGCAGTATGTGGTAATGAAGCCATGGAAAACTAAGATGCGGACTTTTTCTGCACTCAATTACAAGCATATTCTCACCATGATAACAATTGAAAGGAGGATTCCTTATATATATCCCTCCATTATAAGTACTGACACTGTGGACTTACGAATTCCAAGTATTATGTCATCTTCCATTATCGTTTCAAACAAGTTACTGATGCCCGGATATGTTACTAATTGTCCGATGTTGAGAGGTTATTGAAGCCTGGCTATTTTGATGAGCTAATTAGTACAGTGGAAGGAACGCCCGAGACTGAGGCTGGGAAGGTAATTAGATTATTCAACCCGAGAACCCAGTGACTCTCCCTAAGACTAATTTACCATGACATGAGGCAAGACGTAATTACTATGGAGGAACTTACTCAATATGTACACAGTCTATTCGGGATTATAGAATGTGTGAGAGATCGAACTTAATAATGTGGGTTATCCAATTTTGAGTTATTAAGAGAGTTTTCTAATTATCGATTAGAAGAATTCGAGATAGTGAAATATTTATATATATTTACGGACATCCTTCATGAAGTTATGTAGCTTTCATATATATTCCATACGCTATATCGATGACTTTGATGCATTAAAGTTAAGCCTCATAGGCTAAGGAAGTTTTTGGCAACTCGGCTAATTATTTATTAGTACATAGATCATACATGTCCTATAATATAGAAGTGAATATCTTAATATTCGAATTGATGAGTTGAAGAGTATGCCTTTTAGAAGTATACCACATCGAGAAATTATTATGGCAAAAGACGAAGCTAGTGTGTGGAAGAGAAAGCATTCGTAACTGAACGAGTAATTATCGTGGTATAGGGAGAAACTACAAATATGCATGGTGAAGAAATGGTGAAAACGACAAGATAGTTGTCAACGAATTACCGTGGAACGCGTGAAGTTACCCCAAAATAACAAAATGAAATTTTGGCGTGAAGTCTATCATTGAAAGAAGGTCTCGACTCCTTATAATTTGAACGTATACTTGTATCTCGGCGTTCTAATTCAATAATCAAGACCTCCTAAATGGTTATATGAACTATCCGGATATCTTACTCATCTTTCAATAGATTTGAGGATGATTGTGGAGTTGTGAGATCACCTTAGTTTTCATTGGTTATTAATTATTTTATGAAAATTGAATAGGGTTTCATCAATTAGTATTCCATGTTCGGAACATGTGGGTCTGCGTTAATGAAAGTTCTCGAAGAGTTGCGAAACATTGAGAATTATAGTTAAAGATTTGGAATTAATGAGAATTATTAAACTTGAATAGTTGAAATCATACCTCTACTCTATAAACGAGTTATTGATAACATAGAGCCTATCTCGAAGATGGCATCTAATAGTCTTTATTAGCCATCGGAAATGGTATTCGTTTGGAATATTCTGAATCAATCATGAATGATTCATCTATTTGATTTACTTCACTATCCATAATGGTTTTCGTCTGGAACGATATTCATCTGGACGTTGTTATTAGCGGTCATATCATCGTGTCTTCCAATGGTGATTTGTCGATCTTTTCAAATGCCTCTACGAGGTTATTAGGGTTTATACTTGAGTTATTTAATTAGATCAGAGAATTATGGTTGTTGGGCATTCAGAAGTATCAAACACTATCAAACTATGCCAATTGAAGTTCAATTGTTGATAACGAAAGAGACGTCAAATTGGTGTTATTTTATGGATCACCCGAAATGGTATTCNGTGACTGAGCGAGTAATTATCGTGGTATAGGGAGAAACTACAAATATGCATGGTGAAGAAATGGTGAAAACGACAAGATAGTTGTCAACGAATTACCGTGGAACGCGTGAAGTTACCCCAAAATAACAAAATGAAATTCTGGCGTGAAGTCTATCATTGAAAGAAGGTCTCGTCTCCTCATAATTTGAACGTATACTTGTATCTCGACATTCTTATTCAATAATCAAGACCTCCTAAATGGTTATATGAACTATCCGGATCTCTTACTCATCTTTCAATAGATTTGAGCATGATTGTGGAGTTGTGAGATCACCTTGGTTTTCATTGGTTATTAATTATTTTTCGAAAATTGAATAGGGTTTCATCAATTAGTATTCCCTGTTTGGATCATGTGGGTCTGCGTTAATGAAATTTCTCGAAGAGTTGCGAAACACTGAGAATTATAGTTAAAGATTTGGAATTAATGAGAATTATTAAACTTGAATAGTTGAAATCATACCTCTACTCTATTATCGAGTTATTGATAACACAGAGCCTATCTCGAAGATGACATCTAATAGTCTTTCTTAGCCATTGAAATGGTATTCGTTTGGAATATTCTGAATCAATCATGAATGATTCATCTATTTGATTTACTTCACTATCCAGAGTGGTTCAATTGTTGATAACGAAAGAGACGTCAAATTGGTGTTATTTTATGGATCACCCGAAATGGTATTCGTCCGGAAATATATGGTTATTGAGTATGCTTTCTTAATTCATCTGTGACTTTATCGAGCTGACGAATATGTTGACTATATATGTTTTCTAGCAGATGTCTTGGTATAGAACTAGTTAGTCTAGTTATACAACATTTATGTTGCTTGCGAACAATCTATGATTCTTCCAGTCACATTAGGATATCAGGAAATATTGAGTACTTTATCAATGGAACTCGTAGTGGTTGATCTTCCTATCCTCGCTTATAATGTTGCTCTTGGAAAAGGTTCCTTGAATGTATTCGGAGCCATCGTATCCCTACCACATTTGATTATGAAGTTTCCTACCTCTCGAAAAAAAAGGGGCAAATCTGGTGTTGTTATGTTCTTTTCATAATATCGTGTGTCGAAGCGATATCAAGGTCTCTAGTACCAAGAAAGATGCTTATATGGTGAAGATTCTAATCAGAAAGAAAATTTTTATTAAGATGATGTGTTTTTGCTCTAGAAGGATAAGGATAATGATATAAAGATGGAACATATGGTGTTAAGGTAGTTTTAAAGAATGAAATTGAATTACTTAAAGAACCGAAAATTCTCGCTTGAAAAGGAAAAGACAATTGATGAATATGTTGAAAGTTCATTGCAATCAGGACTCGTCGAACATGTGAGATACACATATATAGTCACGGACCTATCGGTAGTCTCAATGTTGAACAATAGATGTATAGTTTGAATTGATTTCACATAAATGAGTGAAGCATGGTTGGAGGACATATATTTACCGCCGCCACTGACATATTGTTTAAGTTTGTCGGTATAAGGTTTCCTAATTATGCATTTTGGTTTGTTTGAAGAAAGCAGGTGCAACGTACCAACATTCGATTAAGTCAATATTTAAAGCTATGCTAGGGTGAATGTGTGGAATTCAATATTGATGGCATATAGATAAAACCGGTATGGAACTAATATGACCAATATTTGAGCGAATGATTCAGTATATTGAAGATCTATTCAATGAAGTGGAACCCTCCTAGAGGTGCGTTCTATGTGAAAGCAGAAAATTTCCTTGGTCGTATGACGTTTGATGAACAAAAGTTCATAAGTTATCAATCAAGGAAAATTAGATATTCCTTCTAGCACTGCGAGTAGGTAAATTTTTCAGAATTGAATGAATAGAGTCGATTGATTCTTGAAAGTTTAAAGCATTATATGAGAAAAGATTTGTTTATGTCTCCAATTATCCCTCGTAAAACCTTGGGTTTCATATCTTGCGCATTTAAAGAAGCCGTAAATGATGCCTTAGTTGGGTGCAATGACGAGAAACATTGGTCAATAATCATGTTAGTAGGAAAATACCAAAGTTCGAATTTCGATAAACCGACATTAATCCTATTCAGATAGGAGATTTAAAATCTTATGCAAAAGTGATTGTATATGCGAAAATATATATATTGACAAGAATAGATCGAGTGATTATTTTTCTTTCAAATAAACGTTGAAGAGAATAGTTATGTGATGTTGTCATGATTACAGTATCCTCTCTTGGTAATATACATGTTTCGATGACCGGGAAAGCAAAGACCTCTACTATTTAACCTAGTAGCGGGATTCCACATGATAAAACGAGTATGCTTAGTACGCTGTTATGAGCGGAATTTCTTATGCTCAAATTAGAGGTTGTGGACCTCTGTGATACTCGCCAATCTAATTTCATCAACACTGGGGACTTGCAAGTAAAAATGTTTTGTTCATAAGTAAGCACATGAGCTTATCACATGCGTTTTAAATTGGGATCTATTGAACCAGTAATCACGAGGGGACAAATACAAGGAATCTAGAGTTTATTCCACTCGGGAGAACGAGATCTTATTGAATGGAATGAAACATGTTGTTATTAGAAGTCTTCCTACATATTTTGGATTATCGAAAGCTCATATTTTTCTTTTCGAGGAATTCATTTGACCAATTTATCACCAAGTCAGCAAATAAAAGTTTATATTTCTCCGGATCACTAAACAAAGCTGTTTAATGAAATGAGGCGTTCTATGCCCATGCGGGGTTTTCAGAATAACTTGTTTTCAAGATTGATATCTTATACAGTGAAGTGTATTGCTAGGCAAGAGAATACTCGTGCAAATGCACCTATTGTCTAACGAATCAACGGTGATAAAAATGATTTATTATCAACTACCTATCATCATTATGAAGAGATCAACTAATGAGATTATCTTTTCATGTGGAATCGTGTTTATTGGCAACTAAGTTTGCTTATAAATATTAGAAGTAGAGAAAAAAATCAGTTAGTAAACAATCTATATATTCGTTGTTTATCATGCGCCAAATTCAGTGCATTCAATGAGGAAGTTTATACCGGGGATTATGCTGACTATGAGAAGGTATAGTTGGAAATTGAGCATTACTACTATAAATATGATGACAACAAAATCATTGTTCTAATCGACACCGGAGAATTGATATTATTATTATGGGCTTCTCTTATGGGCTATTGCCCTCAATGGTTCTGAAATATTTTTCTGAATATATATAAATTAGTATTCCGAGGTCGGAATAAGATTATGAACACAAGGTGATAAGCCATCACACACTTATATTGTTTGCTAGTTCGGGATCCTTAAGACTTTGGTATCGTATATTGAAATGGGAGTCTTCATAAAGCGTGGAAGTAAATTATGTGAATATTATTATATCTAGAACAATCAGTACCATATTCCCAAGAACATCGAGGAAATATCCATCTACATTTTTATTCTATTTCCATGTGGAATATTGCACATAGTTATCCGAAAAAAGCACGAGTGAGGAATGCACTCATTATTTTCGTATGTTACATTCTATGCCTAAGACTTTTAGAGTCACTGATAGATTTATTGAGATACGTGAAAGCTAAATTTCCGATGTATTGAGAATTTCATTAGGAGGGCGACTAATGGAGGTATGCGATTACAATTGCGTTCATTGTTATTGATTATTGTTGACTCGGTATTATAGAATTTCGAGGTGGTTGAACTTTTTCGCAAGTGGTACTGTGAATGGGAAATTCCGTATGAGATTACGACGGTAATGAGAAATTGAATGTGTAAAATTACGAAATTAAGAGGAGAGGAGATGCCACGGACATAACATATTTCCAATTTGCCCAAGTATTATGTATAGATGTGACTCTTCAATCTTTTTGAAAAATAAAATACCCCTCTTTTCCATCATATTCTGAATTTTTTGCATCCTTTGTGATGACATGAGGTCAATCGACTAGGGGACTGGTAAGGTAGGAGTGAGGTTCATTGCATTTTAGTATGATGGAGGATGGAAAATTAAATAACATAAGATAGATTAGAAATGCAATGTATCGCCTGTCGTGTAGTCGATCAACCTCAAACTCATCAAATTGGATGTTTGGTCAAAATATTTTTGAAACCGAAGAGTCTCTGTGTGCAGCAGAATAGTCTATACATATATACTGTTGGAATATGTCAATAGGCCCGATAGTTTGATAGCCGGCCACGTTCCGAGCATTATTTCGTCGCACACGGGAGCCTTTTTTCCCGACTCCTCCATGACACGCCGTCGAGGGTCGCGCCCTCGTCGGAGGCTGGTCACAGTCCGCAGTGAGAAAGGACATCCGTCTCCTCCGTTGTCCCAAAAGGACCTTTTAGTCCAGGGGATTGGATCTATCTAGGCGGGATTGAAAAATTTACGTCAGTTTAAGGATTGTACCCTCAACCTGACGCTACTTCCGTCCAGATAGTGAAGGTCCTCTGGTGCGAGGAACCCAAACTACCCAAGTAGGAGTGAAATATTTACGCCAGTCTAAGGATTGTACCCTGAACTTGGCGCTACTTCTATTCGGTCAGCGAAGTTTTCCTACGTTTACCTACTCTTGCGGAGGAGAACGGGAAAGGTCCGATTGGTGATGGTGGAGCATGCTAGCAAGTTTAAAGCATAGTGACATCCGCCTCTCCCGATGGTTAAGTGGGTAAAACCTCTTAACGTGAGGGACTCGATCCGTCTAAGCGGAAGTGAAATATTTAAGTCAGACTACAGATTGTACCCTGAACCTGACGCTACTTCCACCTAGATAGTGAGAGCCCCCAACGCTTTTCGGTAAAGTGCGAGAAAGGTCCAGATATAAGGATGATAGTATAGCGTGCTAGCAAGTGTAAAGTATAGTGACATCCGTCTCCTCCGTTGTCCCACAGGGACCTTTTGGTCTAGTGGATTGGATCTATCAAGGCGGAAGTGAAAAATTTACGTCAGTCTAAGGATTGTACCCTGAATCTGACTCTACTTTTGTCTAGATAGTGAAGGTTCTCTAGTGCGAGGCACCTGAGCCACCCGAATAGGAGTGAAATATTTACGCCAGTCTAAGGATTGTACCATGAACCTGGCGCTACTTCTATTCGATTAGTGAAGGTTTCCTACGTTTACTTACCTTTGCGGAGGAGAACGGGAAAGGTCCATATGAGATGCATGTAATGGTTGCGGTTCGTGATTGTATGTGTGGCCGAAAGACATCTGTCTCCTCCGTTGTCCCACAGGGACCTTTTGGTCTAGGGGATTGGATCTATCAAGGCGGAAGTGAAAAATTTACGTCAGTCTAAGGATTGTACCCTGAACCTGACGCTACTTTCGTCTAGATAGTGAAGGTCCTCTAGTGCGAGGCACCTGAGCCACCCGAATATGATTGAAATATTTATGTCAATCTAAGGATTTTACCCTGAACATGGCGCTACTTCTATTCGAGCAGTGAAGGTTTCCTACGTTTATTTTCTCTTGCGGAGGAGAACGGGAAAGGTCAGGCCTAGTAAGGATGGGATGATTATGGGTGCAAGTTTATACCTAGAAATAAAACGTGAGGGGGGCTACTCGAGGCCCACGGGTGCTTGTTCATACCCTAGCATATGTGATTAGTCATGGTGCTTGGTGAGGCCTTGGACTAGTGGGTGCTTGTTGAGACCCAAAAGTTGCGATTAGTCAGGGTGCTTGGTGAGACCCTGGACTCATGGGTGCTTGTTCAGACCTGAGCAAATGTGATTAGTCAGGGTGCTTGGTGATGCCTTAGACTAGTGGGTGCTTGTTGAGACCCTGAAGTTGTAATTAGTCATGATGCTTGGTGAAGCCCTGGACTAGTGGGTGCTTGTTCAGACCCATGAGTTGTGATTAGTCAAGGTGCTTAGTGAGGCCTTGGACTTGTCGGTGCTTTATCAGACCTAGAAGTGGAAGTGATGTCGGATGCTCATTGAGATCCACGAAAAGACATCTTCCTCCTCCACGGTTCTCAAAAGGCCATCTAAGCCAAGGTACTGGATCTTCCTATGTGGGAGTGAAAAATTTACGTCAGTCTAAGAATTGTACCCTGAACCTGACGTACTTCCGTATAGGAAGAGATGGCTTTCTCTGGCGCGAGGTACCCGATCTATACAGGTGGGAGTGAAAAATTTACGTCAGTCTAAGGATTGTACCCTGAACCTAACGCTACTTTCACCTGGACTATGAAGGCTTCCTACGCTAATTTTTTGGAGGAGAACGAAACATGTCGATCTAAGTAAGCGGTGTTGGGCGCTCTATTAGGTCCAATACCATGACTTGAGGAATTCTGTTTATGATCAAAGCGACCATGTGATAGTCTTATGGTATGGTTTTCACTATTTATGATCGGGTGCTCTCATTTACGATCAAAGTGACCAAGTGATGGCCTTATAGCATCAATTCTCATTATTTATGTTCGGGTATTCACAGTTATTATCTATGTTTTAAAATAATATCCCTATAAAGGGATCATTTTATGAGAATTTATCGCATGGATTAATTATCTATTTATGAATGACCGATAAATCATATTTATGGATTTCATTAGGATAAGTGATTAAAATGGAAAATATTCATCTTATGGTACGAATACCACTAAATTCTATTATAACTGAGGACTCCTAGTTATGACCAAAGTGATCAAATGGGAGGCCGATAATAGGGAATATTTTGTTAAAGAATCTTATCTTGCTCGTTATATAAGGATGTTTTATGGCATTTATATTTGCGGATTTTATGTTTAAGAAATCTTATTGATGATACCTTATGACACGATTGTTTGCTAACTGGTGAATAAGCAACTTTATAGACAGTCGAAAATTCTCGAGAAAGATTGTAAAGATGCATACGTGTGGAGTCATTCCGAACAGTATATCTGGAAAGACAATGGACTCATCCATGTCACACAATAGTAATTTTTTAAGTTGGTAAAACCACCTCACACGAAGGGATATCTTTCTCATGTAGCTCAAACAATGTTGTGTCGCTCACACATCCCAAGGAGGATAACTGAACGAGTCAAAGAAATAGAAAGTTATTGTAGGGCGGTTGGTTGTGTCAGCAATGAATACGCTGAATCTTTATTAAGTGGATGAGTCTGTATTTTTATCTCGTATGATCGTTGTGTCTGGTAACTGTCTCAAAAGTATCTCGAAAATATTGTTTACGATTGAAAGAACCAAGAAACTTACCTGTATGTATTAGGATCGCTCCTTTAAATGCGGTAGTCAATGGTAATTCCCTTATGTATAGTAAGGAAACTTATGCTACGATCTCATTTACGATCAGAGATGCCCACCCGGGATCCGTACGAAAGTGATCAAGTAATTATCCCTTAAAGGTCTATACTCTTTTGACATCTGGTGAATAACTCTTAAGTATTTATGGATGCCTCGGGTTCATTATTTATGAATGAGAAGAATTAGAACGTTGTTGTATAACATGTGTGTCGTTACTTATGGCCATAAGGCCTAGAGAGTTATTGTCTGCATGACATAGATTATCCTATTACCATCGGAGATGTCCTATGTCGTTTTTTGGATGACATGGATTCTCTTACTGAGATAATCCGAATATAGAAACAACTATATGACTTGATCAAGTTGCGAGATTTTACAAGAGAATGAACTTAGTAGAGAAAAATCTTAATGTTAGAGATAAAGAGAATCTGTTTCAAAGAAAACTGGAGACTTATTTTATCAAATGAAACATATGATTAATCAATATTGAGAAGATGAAAATATAACGGTTCTCGGCTTTCTTATGAGGCAGTGTTATGTTCTTGCTGGTTTTATGTTGTTTCCTACATGATTCTCAGTTGGGGATCTTGGTGTTCTTTTCTTATAACCCGTAGAGTTCAGCTAACATCTTCCAAAGCGAAGATTCTCCCTCAATAAAGATTTACTTAAGGATTGAATCTTAATTCTCACACAATATACATGGGAAGCTTGAATAGAGGGAAGATAATGATTTTGCCTCAATCGGCATGTCCTCGACATAATATTCTATGAGCGGCAAAGCCATAATCAGCCTCTTACTAAGAAATCAAGGATGCCATGTAGACGAGAGTCTTAGTAGGTTGCTAATAATTGAGTTGCGGAGAAAATATGCATATGATCAACTGTAAGCGTAAGTTAATTGTCTCAAAGTAATGAGTATGACAAAGGAATAAGTACCAACCTCGTTGTGGATGTGAGAAAATGATTTCTTATTCGGATGTGGTGATATCTTAGGGAGGAAAAAGGCAAGTGAGCTCGAAATTGTAGAGTAACAATCATGGTGGGAGTTAGATTGAATTGCCAAGTTGAGGAGTCACGNTCATTTACCGGCTCGGGATTGGCCACCGTTGCAGCAGGTTGTGGTGGTGGAGGAGTGTCACATCTTATTTCCCCAGTCGGGGATGCCGCTTCTTGTATACTTGACGCCAGCTCGGCCGCGACAGTTCGGTTCCGAGTCCCTGGTGGTGCCTCGAAGATGAGCTCATCATCCTCCGCAAGTAGGTCACGGAGGAAATTCAGCCGGTCCCCCTTCTTTGTTGGATCCTTAGCTGGAGCCATTATATTATCTGCAAGACAAGTAAGTTAAGTGAGAAACGCGAAGTGGAAATTTGAAACAAGATAAATCAAGTTCCTAAGGTTCTTTCCTATCAAATATCAAGTTTAGCCCCGATACGAATATACGGTTCAGATACCTAGTAGTTCTCTACTAAAATGGGGAGGGACCGGAAGGAGGTTGAAAGTAACCAGGATCGGGGCATAGAATAAGGTCTTCACGGTCCAGTCAGCGTCGTCGGACCTAACGCAATCGAGGAGTGCCTTCCTCAGAGGTCTCGGAAGGGCCGTCCGAGGAATAGGGCCGTAGGCTTCGGGAAAAAATGGTTCCCCTTCAACGGGGAACCGCCAAGGAAGACTCAGAGGAGACAGCCTCGTATCCCCAACACCACAGACAAAAAGAAGTGTTTCTTCCAGTCGTGATTGGAGTGAGGAGTAGAAAAAGGGAACGGGCTTGTCTTGTGCCTCGGGCGGAAAAATATACAACCTTGGGCACCAAAATTGACGGCAGTACTAATGTGGATGATTTGAAAGAAAAGGTCTATGGTCAAAGGGATAGAATTCACCTCCATGAATATTATGAAGACGACGACAAGAGAGATTGAATTAGGGTTCAGTTGGAAAAGATGAATTTGTATATGCGAAAGCAATTCTACAAGGAAAGGATGAAGAGGGAAGCGAAGGCCACATTCTAAGTATTCAAGAGAAACAGTGTGGGTGGCGATCGGAGGTGTCAAAAGGCGGTCGTTAGGTTCAGGTTGGTATAAGACACAGTCGGAAGGGAGATAATACTGCTCGAGAATTGATGTCCACTTCCCAGCAAGCATGTTATAAGGTTGGTTAAGGATTTGAGGGCTTTAACCGCGGAGCTTTGAGGGCCGAGGGTGTTTTCAAGACGAGCCATTCTCTCAAAAAAATGAGAATTTATTGTGGAAAGGCAAGGAGGAAAAGGGGCTGTGATCGAATCGAAACCCCCCGAACCGGATGAGGAGTACGAATGATCTGAGGATGAAGTAGTGGCGGAGCCCGAGGATTCGGTACGATCGGAAGTCATTGGTAAATTTAATTCAAATTTATTTTTTGAAATTATTTTTACAAATTTTATTAAGTGTCTCGCGAGTTATTGGCGAAAAGTCGCGAGAATTACTGTTTATGTCCTTAGTCGCGAGTTGTGGAAGATTAGTCGCGAGTAGTACAATACTTGCGAGTTGTTGGCTATACGACTGGTTCAGGGTAGTCGCGAGTTATCGTCGCGAGAAGCACAGTGCTCGCGAGTTACGGTTATCAGTCTGGCTAAGGAGTCGCGTTTTATGGTCGCGACTGTCACAGTCTCACGAGTTACGATAAGTCGCGAGATGCTCGGGCACGATAAGTCGCGAGAGTGAAGTTTTACGGTAAGTCACGAGACTACAGTAAATGCGATAAGTCGCGAGAGCTCAGGAGTACGCGCGAGAAAGTGAGTTATGAGGGGCGAACAATGTATTTATAGGGGCGATATCCCGAGTCGAAAAATCCCGAAATTTTCACACGAACTCAGAACCTGACGTACTTAGTGTCAAAACGATCGTATTGACGAGAGAATTTCAACCATTCTAAGGATTTCTTCGGTGGGGCTCCAGAACGATAATCGGCTTTCGGGACGAGCTGTTGATATATGATTTACGACTCAGAATCAGAATCTGAAAACCAGGGGACTATTGATATTACCTGTGTATATTCTCTTGTATTTATCCTTACACGGGGGCTCGTCCGACGTGGTTATATTGTATTTTCGGTATTTTCATATTTTATCGCAAGGCATTCTCAGGTGGTATTCTCACAATTCTGGCTCGCTGGTGCCCATTTAAAGCTTCTGTAAGTGTTTTGAGATGTTTTGGACTATTTCGGCCCCGGTCGGGGCCAGGGGTATTTTCGTAATTTGCCACCCGGGAGCACATCGGCGGGGTGCAATGATGTTATGTGGTTGCGTATTCACTGTTTGGAGGCACAGAAATGATATACGAGGTTTTACGGTATTTTCTAATCGTATTTCCGACTAATATCTTGACCGGGATTGGTTCCCAAAACTTCGGGATCAGCATGGCATTTATTATGTTATAATTGGAGATTATTTAAATATTTTGGGCTAAGTGAAGTAAATTAGGCTTATGGGCTCAAATAAGTGAAGTTGGGCTGAATTTCTCTATAAATACAAGGTCCGGTGCACTTGGACGAGTTCAGGCATTTATCACGTTTCCCAAGGCAAGACTTCATCTTTCTGTGCTGTAGATTCGCGACTTATCGCACGTAGTCGCGACTTATCGCACGTAGTCGCGACCTATTGCCCGTAACCGCGAGTTATTGATTCAGCACTATTCCAGTCGCGACTTATTGACTCTGCACTATTCTAATCGCGAGTTATCGATTCTGCACTATTCCAGTCGCGACTTATTGTTCCAACCTGACTCTCGCGACTTGCTGCTGATACAGTCTTTCTCGCGACTTGTTGTTGATACAATGTTTCCTGCGAGTTGTTGACCACAACTCGATGATGCCAGCCTTTCGAGCCCGACCGAGTGTATAAGAAGAATTTCGGAGGNTGTTCGAGGGAAACAGTATGGGTGGCAATCGGAGGCATCAAAAGACGATCACTAGGATCGGGTTGGTATAGCACACAGTCGGAAGGGAAATAGTATTCCTCTAGAATCGATTTCCACTTCCGAGGACGCATGCTATGAGGTTGGTTAAAGGATTTAAGAACTTTAACCGCGGAATTTTGAGGACCGAGGGTGTTTTCAAGATGAGTCACCCTCTCAAAAAAGTGAGAATTGACGGTAGAAAGACAAGGAGGAAAAGGGGCTGAAAAAGAATCGGAACTCCCCGAATTGGATGAGGAGTCCGAACGATTGGAAGAAGAGGAAGCGGAACCCGAAGATTCGGTACGATCGTAAGACATTTGGTAAATTTAAGTTCATATTTATTTTTTGAAATTAATTTTACAAGTTTTAAGTCCAAATCGCGACGAATCAGCTATAAGCTGGACCCGCGACGAATCAACTCTCCACCCTTAACCGCGACCAACCCCTTTGTCGTGACGAATCATCCTTTGGACGCGGCCGCGACGAACCTTCCATTCGTCGCGAGTTGGCCCTCTGCCGCGCCCAGACCGCGATCGAATGATCAGGTCGGTTTTACGGTATTTTCTAATCGTATTTCCGACTAATATCTTGACCGGGATTGGTTCCCAAAACTTCGGGATCAGCATGGCATTTATTATGTTATAATTGGAGATTATTTAAATATTTTGGGCTAAGTGAAGTAAATTAGGCTTATGGGCTCAAATAAGTGAAGTTGGGCTGAATTTCTCTATAAATACAAGGTCCGGTGCACTTGGACGAGTTCAGGCATTTATCACGTTTCCCAAGGCAAGACTTCATCTTCCTGTGCTGTAGATTCGCGACTTATCGCACGTAGTCGCGACTTATCGCACGTAGTCGCGACCTATTGCCCGTAACCGCGAGTTATTGATTCAGCACTATTCCAGTCGCGACTTATTGACTCTGCACTATTCTAATCGCGAGTTATCGATTCTGCACTATTCCAGTCGCGACTTATTGTTCCAACCTGACTCTCGCGACTTGCTGCTGATACAGTCTTTCTCGCGACTTGTTGTTGATACAATGTTTCCTGCGAGTTGTTGACCACAACTCGATGATGCCAGCCTTTCGAGCCCGACCGAGTGTATAAGAAGAATTTCGGAGGCCCATATCTTCGATGCTTGTCCCCGGTACAGGCAAAGGCCGTTATAGAGGAAGTTCACGCTGGGGACTGTGGTGATCATTCAGCAGGTCGATCCTTGGCGAACAAGGTTAAGAGGGCCGGTTATTTTTGGCCAACATTGGTGAAAGATTGTGTGAACTATGTTCGGACTTGTTCCGCTTGTCAGTTTCACTCAAACGTACATCATGTACCGAGAGCTAATATGAAGCCTTTACCGACAACATGCCCTTTCGATATGTGGGGCATCGATATTTTAGGGTCGTTTCCAAAGGCACCCAGCCAAAAGAAGTTTTGCATCGTGGCTGTGGAGCATTTCTCCAAGTGGATAGAGGTTGAAGCTGTATCACGCGTTCGGGAACAGGAGATTATCAGTTTCCTTTTGAGGTACATTGTGTGCCGATTCGGATTTCCCAGGATTTTGGTGTCAGATAACGGAACGCAATTTGCCGGTAAGAGAGTAAATGAATGGTGTGAGAGTTATGGAATTGAACAGCGGTTTACCTCCGTGGCACACCCAGAAACAAACGGGCTTACAGAAGTTATCAATCGCATTATCCTACAACAGTTGAAAACACGGATAGATGAATCCAAAGGCTCTTGGGTGGATGAATTGCATAATGTGATGTGGGCGTATCGGACATCACCAAGGTCCACTACCGGATTCAGCCCTTTCTCTCTAGTATATGGCTCCGATGCCGTGTCTCCGGTTGAAGTGACTATTTTATCTGAAAGAGTCATCGCTTATGACGAGGTTTTGAACGAGGATATGAGAAAATTAGACCTTCACAGTATTGATGATATCCGCGATAGAGCCGCCATACGAATGGAGGTATGTAAAAGGCGGATGGCTAAGCAGCACGACAAAGGCGTTCGACCTATGTTGTTAAAAGTTGGAGACTTGATTCTTAAGAAAGTGGAAGTCTCAAAGCATGTTGGCAAGTTGGATCGAAAGTGGGAAGGACCGTACAGAGTAACGGCCGTAGTGAAGGAAGGAACGTACAAAATCGCAAATATGAGCGGGGAGGAGCTGCCACGGACTTGGCATATTTCCAATTTGCGCAAGTATTATGTATAGACGTGACTCATCGATCTTTTTGAAAATAAAAATTTTCCCTCTTTTTGTGGTCATATTCTAATTTTTTAAGTATCTTTTTTGACGACATGAATACAATCGACTAGGGGACTGGTAAGGTAGGAGTAGGTCCATTGCGTTTTAGTACGAAGGAGGATGGAATAAATTAAATAAGTTAGATTAGAAACGCAATGTACCACCTGTCTTATAGTCGATCATTTTCAAACTCGTCAAATTAAATACTGTGTCAAAATATTTTGAACATGATGAGTCTTCCTGTCCGCGGCAGAACCGTCTATACATAATGACTGTTGGAATATGTTAAGAGGCCTGTTTGTTGTGATGTATATTTCCGTGGCAAATCAGGGTGCAAGTATATACCTGACTCCTCCATGACACGCCGACGGGGGTCGCGCCCTCGCCGGAGGCTGGTCCTTTTCCGCATGGCACCGTCTTATGGACGGGCCGCATGGCACCGTTTTATGAACGGGTCGAATGTACGACGGCGCCGTCTTATGGACGGGCCGACTAAGTGTGATGGCCCCGGGTGCAAGTATATACCGGCGGCGAAAGTATGATGGCCCCGGGTGTAAATGTATACCGGTGGCAATGATATATTGGTAAATGCAGAACTGTGGGCTTGTTTTGAGTATCTACTCATTTTAAAGAGGCTTCCGCCTTAGAGTTATCGCAGACTTATACAAGCTCCGCTACGCTGGGGACTTTCTTACGTCCTTATTATTATTATATGCGTTTTTGTTACGCATCCATATCAGAGATTCAAGCGTGTTTCTGATTATCTCGAAAGGTTATTTCTTGATGTGGATTATTCGGAATTCCATATTTCTTGAAGAATGTGGCGAGAAAATTAAAGTCGAGAAGAGGAGAATTTACATTATTAAGAGTATGGTTCTTTATTCAAAATGCAGTGGAGAAATTAAAAGGAAAAACGAAGATCAATTTCATATATAAAAAGGGAATACAAAATGCGGAGAGTACAAAACTGAAGAAAAAAGATATGGAAGTTTATTTCTTCCTCTTGGAGCCCGAACCTTCACCGGTTTCGCTAGGGCGCTTTCTTACCAGCTTAATTCTCGACGATATAGGATGAATCTCTTTTTCTTTAGTCCCCGCAGCGGGCAACTTCTCGGGAATAAAGCTCGCCATCTCGACCTCATGGCGCTCCCGAGCCCCTGTCACACTAGCAGGAACGTATAATGGAGGGTCACGTTGACCCATTATCTCCTCGTCTTTAAGGATGTTTCCCAAGAGGGGACCCATCGGTTCCGGGAATAAGGTAGCCAACCTCCGAAACGCATCCACCGATGGGCCCTCCTCCGGTATTTTGACCTCCTCTGAATATTTTTGCTGGTGCAAATCTTCCTCCAAGTTGAATTGGAGCGCCCCGAATGGATCCCCCGAGCAGTCGAGCTTATCTTCCGCGTCTATAGGCTTGAACTTGCCGGACAAACTGGGATCAAGTCTCTCCCTCTCTTCAGGAGTTAGGGATGTGCCCAAGATTCTTTGCGTCTGGACACTCCCTCTAAAAAAGTAAAGAGCATACGAGGTTGCATTAGCTAGGGCCGCCAGGTTTCTGAAAGTTGGAGAATGCACTGTTGATATTACCCGGAAATATTCTCTTGTGTTTGTTCTCACACGGGAGCTCGTCTAGCGTGATTATCAGTATTTTCGGTATTCTCGGTATTTTCGGTATTCTCGGTATTCTCGGTATTCTCGTAATTTTGACTTGCCAAGCGACATATAAGGCCTCGGTGAGCATTTTGAAGTATTTCAGGCCATTTCGGACCCGGACGAAGCCAGGGGTATTTTCGTCATTTGCCACCGAGGGCGCACCGAACAAGTACAATAAGGTTGTCCGGCTGCGAGTTCAATATTTAAAAGCAAAGGGTCGACATACGAAGTTCGGGGAAATTTTCTGATCGTATTCCCGATTAACATATTATTCGGTTTGCTTCCCGAGGCGTCGAGGTCTACATGGCATTTATTTTGCCATAATTAAAGATATTCAATTATTTTGGGTTAAGTAAGGTGGACTAGGCTCATGGGCCCAAGAGGGTGAGTTTTGGGCTTAATTTGCCTATAAATAGGAGTCTTAAGGCATTAAGAAGGGACTTTTGGACTTTTGAATATTGATCACGCATCCCAAGGCGAAAACTGCTCTTCTGTCGCGACCAAAACTCCTTGGCCGCGACCAAGCACCAAATCGCGACGAATCAGCTATAAGCTGGACCCGCGACGAATCAGCTCTCCGCCCTTAACCGCGACCAACCCCTTTGTCGCGACGAATCATCCTTTGGACGCGGCCGCGACGAACTTCCCATTCGTCGCGAGTTGGCCCTCTGCCGCGCCCAGTCCGCCCCTCTGCACTATTCATTCGCGTCCAGTGCGACGTAACCGCATATTTGATCNAGTGGATTATTCGGAATTATACATTTCTCGAAGAATGTGACGGGAAAATAAGTTGAGAAGAGGAGAATTTACATTATTCAGAGTATGGTTCTTTATTCGAAAGTAAAGTTCAAAAATCGAAAAGAAAACAAAAGCAAAATTTTATATATGGGGAATACAAAAACGGGGAGAGAGTACAACAATCGAAGAAACTATATGTGGAAGTTTATTTCTTCTTCT
Source organism: Utricularia reniformis (assembly GCA_009725065.1). NCBI lineage: Eukaryota > Viridiplantae > Streptophyta > Magnoliopsida > Lamiales > Lentibulariaceae > Utricularia > Utricularia reniformis. The sequence goes on from RWGZ01001475.1 coordinate 88,456, forward strand.
TCTTCTGGGAGCCTGAGCCTTCACCAGGTACGCTGGGGCGCTTTTTCACCAGCTTTATTTTTTGAGAGGAGGGAGGTTTGGCAGCTGAAAACCTCGCTATTTCATCTTCGTGGCGCTCCCGTGCTCCAGTTACACTAGCGGGAGTATATATTTGAGGGGTATACGCCGCCATTACATCATCGTCTTTCAGGAGCTCCGCCACGAGAGGGCCCATTGGTTCCGGGAATAAAGTAGCCAATCTTTTAAATGCGTCCGGAGATGGACCCTCCTCCGTCTCAATGTCTTCCGAGTAAAGTTGCTGGTGAAGATCTTCATCCAAATTAAAATGTAGCGCCCGAACGGATCCTGTGAGCAATCCAACGTGCCCTCACCGGATATAGGCTCGAATTTCCCGTTGAGATTGGGATCGAGCTTCTTTTTCTCCTCGGCGGGCAACGATATGCCCAGGATTCTCTGCGTCTGGACACTCCCCCGTAAGAAGTACAGGACATTCGACTTGGCATGAGCTACCGCCCCCAGATTCCGGAAAGTAGGAGAGTGGACTGTGTACTCCCATATTAGCTTCCGGAAGCAATCGTTAATCTGGGACGGCAGCTTCGTAATTCGTGCCCGGAGTCGATCAGTGATAGATTGGAGGCCTTCATTCTTTGACGAGAGCTCTTTGACCTCCTGCACAGCTTTTCCGAGAGCTTTTTTGTCGGCCACATTCTCTTCTTTGGCCTTCTTCAATTTCTCTTCAGTTTGCTCTCGGATCTCCTTCAGCTTGTCCTGTGCGTACTTCTCGTTCACCTTGAGGGTTTCTATTGATTGCTCAAGGGCGTGCCTTTGTCCGATATGGAAGGTGGAGTTCTCTGTTAGCTCGCTGCGATGAGCTCGAAGTAGAGACTCGATCGCCTTACTATGCTCTTCTCGGAGTGCTGCCATCTCCTGAGCATGCTTGTCTCGCTGATTCTGCATCAGCTTCTTCGCCGCCTTCCTGGTTTGCTCCCCGATCACGTCCGGCGAGTCGAGCTCCGAATGCCTAAGCATACAGTATTCCCCTACTGCAGCTGCGGTGCCCAACTCGATTATGGTACGCTCCATCTGAAATAAAAACAAGAAAGGTTAGTATAATGAAAAGAATAAAGTTGCGAAGAAATCGTCGTTGTAACGAACCTCCCCAATGGCGCGACGCATCGTCGCGGTCTCACTCATTAACCGACCGATGTCGGTGAATACTGTGTGGTCGTCGCGACAACGAGGCGGCAACTCTGGGTTCCGCTCCAAATACGCCAGGGCCGGCCGGCTCGACACGTTGTCGCACCTTGGAATTCGGAAGGTGAGCCCGTCCTTTATCAAAACAAAGCCGGCCCGGCGTCCCATATCGAGCCACTCCTTAACCGTTAGCCTCGGGATGTCGTGGATACGGAAGGCGTCGATAAAACTGGCGGTTAACCCCCTCTTTCTGTTGGGTTCCGCAATCTCGAAGACGGCGGGCTCCTCCGCCGGTCTTTTCCCCTTATCCGAGCGAGATACCCGGCTGGTCACTCCCTCCGAGTGGACCTCTCGGCGTATTTCCTCCACCACCGGATCCGTCAGCTGCTCCCCACTTATCTCGCCCTCTTCGTCATCCCCGATGATATCCACTAAGTTTTCGGCGAAGTCGTACATGCCGTCATCGGGGGTGGGCTCTTCAACCGTATATCCTAATCGCCGAGACAACGGGATTAGGTCTTGGGGGCTCTCAGTATTTGTTGCAGCCGGCTCCTCATTTATCGGCTCGGGATTAGCCACTGTTGCAACAGGTTGTGGTGGTGGAGGAGTGTTGCATCTTATTTCCCCAGTTGGAGATGCCGTTTCTTGTAAACTCGACGCCAGCTCGGCCGCGGCAGTGCGGTTCCGAGTCCCCGGTGGCGCCTCAAAAAGGAGCTCATCATCCTCCGCGAGAAGATCGCGTAGGAAATTCAGCCGGTCCCCCTTCTTATTTTGATCCTGAGCGGGAGCCATTATCTTATCTGCAAAACACACAAGTTAAGTGAGAAACGCAAGCTTGGACTTAGAATAAATCAAATTAGGTTCCTAAGCGTTGATCCTATAAAAAAAAAGTGAATTATTAATACACGGATGAACACACGGATGAGGTACCTAGCAGTTCTCTACTAAAGTGGGGGGGGACCGGAAGGAGGTTGAAGGCAACCAAGATCGGAGCGTAAAGTAAGGTCTTCACGGTCCAGTCAGCGCCGTCAGACCTAGAGCAATCAAGGAACGCCTTCCTCAGGGATCTCGGAAGGGACGTCCGGAATTTTGGGCCGTAGGCCTCA
>RWGZ01001475.1:91239-102961 GCA_009725065.1 Utricularia reniformis
AGAAGATCGCGGAGGAAATTCAGCCGGTCCCCCTTCTTATTTTGATCCTGAGCGGGAGCCATTATCTTATCTGCAAAACACACAAGTTAAGTGAGAAACGCAAGCTTGGACTTAGAATAAATCAAATTAGGTTCCTAAGCGTTGATCCTATATATAAAAAAAAAAAAGAATTATTAATACACGGATGAACACACGGATGAGGTACCTAGCAGTTCTCTACTAAAGTGGGGAGGGACCGGAAGGAGGTTGAAGGCAACCAAGATCGGAGCGTAAAGTAGGGTCTTCACGGTCCAGTCGGCGCCGTCAGACCTAGAACAGTCCAGGAACGCCTTCCTCAGGGTTCTCGGAAGGGACGCCCGGAATTTTGGGCCGTAGGCCTCAGGGAAAAATGGTTCCCCTTCAACGGGGAACCGCCAAGGAAGGCTCAAGGGAGACAACCTCGTCTCCCCCACCCCGCTGACGAAGAAAAAATGTTTCTTCCAGTCATGGTTGGAGTGGGGTGCGGAAAAAGGAAGTGGGCTCGTCTTGTGCCGCGGGCGGAAGAATATACAACCCTGGGCACCAAAATTGGCGGCCGCACCGATATAGAAAATGCGGAAGAAAAGATCTATAGTTGGGGGGATACAATTCACCTCCATAAAAATTATGAAGGCGATGACGAGAGAAATGGAATTCGGAGTTAATTGAAATAAATGAATTTGTAGGTGCGAGAGCAACTCTACAAGGAATGAATGAAGAGGAAAGCGAAGGCCACATTCTAAATGTTCGAGGGAAACGGTATGGGTGGCAATCGGAGGCATCAAAAGACGATCACTAGGATCGGGTTGGTATAGCACACAGTAGGAAGGGAAATAGTATTCTTCAAGAATCGATCTCCACTTCCGAGAATGCATGATATGAGGTTGGTTAAAGGATTTAAGAACTTTAACCGCGGAATTTTGAGGACCGAGGGTGTTTTCAAGATGAGTCACCCTCTCGAAAAAATGGGAATTTACGGTGGAAAGGCAAGGAGGAAAAGGGGCGGAAAACGAATCGAAACTCCCCGGATTGGATGAGGAGTCCGAATGACTGGAAGATGAGGAAGCAGATCCCGAGGATTCGGTACGATCAGAAGACATTGGTAAATTTAAGTTCAAATTTATTTTTGAAATTAATTTTACAATTTTTAAGTCCGAGTCGCGACGAGTCAGTGATTCGTCGCGAGTGGTACAGTCTCGCGAGTACTCGTCGCGATACGTACAGTGTTCTGGTTTTGATTAAGGTACGGGATTCGTCGCGACTTACTGTGATTCGTCGCGAGAGTTAAGGTAAGTGATTCGTCGCGAGAGAAGTAACAAGTGTGATTCGTCGCGAGAGAAGTAACAAGTGTGATTCGTCGCGAGAGGACTGTGAACGCGCGAGAGAGAATGAATTGTGAGGAGCGAGCAGTGTATTTATAGGGGAAAAATCCCGGGCCGGAAAATCCCGATATTTTCACCCGAGCTCAGAATCTGACGTACTTAGTGTCAAAACGATCGTATCAACGAGAGGTTTTCAACCGTGCTAAGGATTTCATCGGCGGGACCCCAGAACGATAATTGACTTTCGGGACGAGCTATTGATATATGGTTTACGACTCAGAATCTGAATCTGAAAACCAGGGGACTATTGATATTACCCGGGTGTATTCTCTTGTGTTTATTCTCACCCGGGAGCTCGTCTAACGTGGTTATTGGTATTTTCGCTATCCTCGGTATTTTCGGTATTCTCATATTTTTATCGGATGGCATTCTCAAGTGGTATTCTCGTAATTCTGGCTTGCCGAGCGACATGTAAAGCCTCTGTAAGCATTTTGAAGTGTTTCGGGCAATTTTGGCTCCGGACGAAGCCAGGGGTATTTTCGTCATTCGCCACCGAGAGCGCACCGGACAGGTGCAATAAGGTTGCCTGGCTGCGAATTCACTATCTAAAAGCGAACGATCGATATACGAGGTTCTCGGGAATTTTCTGATCGTATTTCCGACTAACATCTTGTCCGAGTTGGCTCCCGAGGCTTCGAGATCTACATGGCATTCATTATGTCATAATTAATAATATTTAATCATTTTTGGGGTTAAGTGAGGTGGACTATGCTTATGGGCCCAAGAGGGTGAGTTTTGGGCTAAATTCCTCTATAAATAGGAGTCACAAGGCTTCGGTAAAGGGTTCGGACTTTTATCACGCTTCCCAAGGCAGAACCAGCTCTCCAGTCGCGACNAGAGTTCATGTCTGCTTCGGGGCGGTCCTACATTTGGTGCGAATTCCTCAGAGAAAGCCAATATAAAGCCTCCATACGACTATATGGTTCGGGAGTCGCCTTGTAAACCTGCCGCGAAGATACGATACTTGAGTGAATCCGAGGCCTGCACCATCCCCATGCGTAACTCGAAATCCTAAACATGATCAATAGGATCACCGTCGCCTTTGAACGTCGGCAAGCCCTCTGGGTTGCGATAATGTCGATTTGGTACTGCCGCTCAGAACCCTTCTAAGAAAGGGAGCATCAAATCTCCCAAGACGGCTGAAACAATGCGAGACTGCTGGGATGACGTCTGGGCGGCATGCAGATTATACCACCAGTCGTCATCCTTATTCCTTTTAATAGGGGCCTCCATGACCCTATAAAATAAACCGGGATTTCGCCCATGGTCGGTCTCAAAATCCCTCAGCGCACGTAGAGCTTCCAACTCTTTGGTGAGCTCATTAATACGCTGTTGCATATGCTCCAAGTTAGTCCCAGAAGCGGGAGTTGGAACTCTAGTTGGGGGAGGCAGAGTATAATGATTCCTCGGTCTTCTCAAAGTTACTATGCGCCTTAAAATCTCCTCTTCTTCGGAGCTGTGCCCTTCAGGGTCACTCTCGCACCCTCTATTCCACATTTCTCCGACGTAATCTTCAATACCATCTTATGGACAACAGCTTCTAATCCTATACGGAGAATGTTGGGGCTGGAAGACTGTTGGGAAGCACGTCACTGTTATTCTTCGAAGTTCCGTTCGCAATGCCTTTGATTATACTATCCCTGGGAGAAACCTCAAATGGGGATTAGAGAATCTTCCCCACAGACGGCGCCAAACTGTTGTTTTTCATTTTTTGGGGGTACCAACAGTCGTTCGGTTCACGAGTAGGTGAACTCGGTTTGAATTTATTTAGAATGGGAAAACGATTAAAGCAGAAAATGACTAATCGACACAACGAGTTTTATAGTGGGAAACCCTTCGGATGAAGGGAAAAAACACGTGACTAAGATCAGGAAACGCTCTTAGCCGATTCATTGATAGAACTGTTCATATTACAAACAGTAGGCTTATGAAAATCACTTGGGAAAAGAAAGTGTAGAGAATTAACCGGCAGAGTAACAGCCTATTATTGCGTGTCCAAAAGGTTCTCCTGAGCTTATCTTTTAGCGCTGACAAGGTTGTTTTTCCATGCTAGAAAATGTTGTCGGGCCCGAAGTGCTAACTGCGTAAATATTCCCGAAGCATGGAATGCGTGTAGATACCCGGAGCGTGGAATGCGTAAGACGTAACCTTTTTGGACCGATCTGAAGAGTCAGTCCTTGTATATTCTCGATTATATCTAACTCCAGCTTCGGTCCTAAAAATACAAGTGGGCCTTCGGGCCGGTTATTTCAAATAGGCCAAACTAAGGATCATGGGCCACACGAGTTCGTCTTTGGTCTTCTGGATTGGGCCAACACGGTTGGGCCTTACCCATTACGGGTACCCGGTCCTCGAGCCCCCATCACCCTTATTTTTAAATAATTTTTTATAACTTAAAAATTATATTTCATATAATTTTATAATAAATTTGTTATGTCAAAACTACATTTTAAAATTTATATATTTATTGTTATAGTTTAAACATGTAATTGATAGAATATAACAAGTTATTGATGAAAATTATTTTTTTAAAAAAAATAAACTATAATTTACTAAGGGTAAATTGACATTTGACAAGTGCGTTATGGTGGCAATTGAGTTTGACCAACTGTGAACTCATAGCTGTTTTCTGCGGTCGCAAGAACACAATTATTAATGATGTTTGGTAAAAATAGAATACAACTGTGGTACGTTCACCGCACCGTGAGGTTTATTTAGTTTCCAAACAACACTATTAGCTAAACACGAAAAAACACCACGCCTCGCCTACAAACAACATCACATCTCTCTACTTATTTAAATAATTATATATAAACCAAGTGGGTAGAAGTTTAGACAACACAAAATCATTACACAAAAAATCATATATAATCAACATGAAGAAGAAGAAACTATCATTGTCATTATTATAGAGAAATAGGAAGGAAATGAAGTCATCATATACATTATTGTTATGAAGAAGATAAATGTGCTTATCTCGCAATATTCAATCAATTCAAAATGTCAATCATTGCTATTTACATGAATTTTGGTAATATTATAATAATGTTATTTAAAAAATCGGTAACATTAAATAAAAAAAAAATTTACAGCCACTTTTAGCATACTATATGTAGACTTTGTTTTTTCGAAGCCCAATCATTAATTTTAAAATAAATATTATGCTCAATTTTAGGAAAGTTGAATGGATCATTTTATATAAAAATATAAACAGCTTCATTTTCTAAAAAATGAAAGTTTTTACCTTCGCAAAAGTATTCTTTTGTGGAGACATCTAAATTGACATCCTTTTTGTTGACATGTATAAATACACCTCATACTTAAGTTATCTATAATCTTATCCATGGCCAAAATCATTTCCGCTATAAAATCTCTCTACACATCATTATTCTCTCAAATTCACATCACATTCTCTTTCAACTTCTAAAAATTATCACTCATTCATATCATTTTTATTTCTCTTTCATTCACATCATCTCATCTATTCAAATTAAAATTTATTTTTCTATCTTATCAATTTATCTATTCATTATTCAATTTCTTATTAAATATTACATTAAATTTATTATTTGTATTTAAATTATCATATACCAATAATAATTCTTACCTAAATGGCCGCATATATGATGTCAAAATTAAACGCAGTTCCCATTTTTAAATAAAATTTGTAACAAATGAGAAATAAAAGAGTCAAGGTAATCCGTCACTTCACGGATGGAGCTTTGGTTGGAGGAGGTGGAGTAAATCGATGTGAGACCCAAAATTTACGAAACTTAGACAGGTGATTAAAAATGATGTTTAATAAGATAATTCTTATCAGGATACATAATTATACGCTTAAATGAGTAAGTTTTGGCAAGGAAAATGTGAATAAAGCATAGAAAGACAAGAGACAAGAAGTAAGGTAACTTGGCTCTTAAGTATGATGTTTTAGTAACAAATTATGATTGGTTAACCATCTAATTCTTATAAAATTGCAAAAATACGTGCATAGGGGTATAAATAGGAGCTAAGTCGGTTTATCTTGCATTTTGGTCGTTTGGTTGGGAAGAGATAATAACAAATACACAAAGAAGGAAGAAAAACGCAGCAAGGAACCAAGGAAAGAATCCAAGATAATTTGCTTCATTTTAAGCTTTAAACTTGGTTTTTTGGAGCTCACTAAGTGTGATACATCGAGATAAGAGATATCAGGGGTTTAAGAACAAGTTTCGTAAGGAAAAACAGAAAGCATATTAAAGGTAAACGGTATGATTGAGTATAAGATACGTAATACAAACTGTTTTAGCATATATGTGATTACCTGGCTTGTTGATTTTGCTGGTACCTTATGGAAACGATTTTTGGTACATATATTACATGGATTTGTTCTTCTTTGAGTCTATTTTCTGTAAAAAATTAGTGCAACGTAAGGAAGGAAACATAGTCAGATTACATGGAGTTCCAGTAAATATCGTGTCGGACAGGGACCCGAGATTCACGTCTAGATTTTGGCAGAGTTTACAGATATCGCTCGGAACTCAGTTATGCATGAGCACAGCCTATCATCCACATACGGATGGTNCCAGAATGGAAATGGGATAGCATCGGCATGGACTTTGTGGTAGGACTACCCAAGAGCCCACGGAAGAACGACACAATATGGGTAGTGGTGGACCGTCTTACGAAGGCGCTCACTTTTTAGCAGTCAAGACAACGTACGGAGTGGACAGGCTAGCCAGAATATATGTGGATAACATAGTCAGATTACATGGAGTTCCAGTAAATATCGTGTCGGACAGGGACCCGAGATTCACGTCTAGATTTTGGCAGAGTTTACAGATATCGCTCGGAACTCAGTTATGCATGAGCACAGCCTATCATCCACATACGGATGGTCAGACCGAGAGAACCAACCAGATTATGGAGGATATGTTACGAGCATGTGTATTGGAATTTTAGGGAGGTTGGGAGGATTTCCTACCGCTAGTGGAGTTTGCGTACAATAACAGCTTTCAGAGCAGCATTGGTATGGCGCCATTTGAGGCGTTGTACGGGAGGAAGTGGCGTACACCGCTATGTTGGGATGAGGTGGGAGAGAGAACGACCACGGGGACAGAATTAGTGGAAGTCACTGTTGAAAAGGTAGCCGTGGTACGAAAGAACATGAAGGCGGCACAAGACCGATACAAAAGTTGGGCAGACACAATAAGGAGACCTTTAGAGCTAAAAGTTGGGGATCACGCATACCTAAAGGTATCACCTATGAAGGGGTTGCTAAGGACCACAAGGACAGGGAAGCTGAGCCCCCGGTATATCGGACCATATGAGGTGGAACGATGGATCGGAAAACCTAGCATATCAACTGAAGCTTCCGGAGGAAATGGGGGGGATACACAACGTGTTCCATGTAACCCAATTGAGGAGAAAGGTGACTGAAGGGATCCAAGAATGTGTGGGGGAACCCATAGAGATAACCCCGGAACTAACGTACGAGGAAGTCCCAGTAAAGATCCTAGGCAGAGAGGAAAGAAGGCTCAGAAACAAACAAATCCCCATGGTGAAGGTACAATGGTCCAATCAAGGAGAAAGGGAAGCTACATGGGAAACGGAACGGGAAATTAGACAGAGAGCGCCGGAGCTAATGGAAGATTGGTACGCACGAGTTTCGGGACGAAACTCAAAATGAGTGGGGAAGGATGTAATAGCCGAGAAAAAGGTATGTCGAAACAAATAGTAGGGAATGTAACGGTAAAGTCTAGACGAGAGATAATGAGAGATACGGGAACGAAAGAACGTAAAAGGGAGCGAAGAATAGAAAAGTAAAGAAAAAGATAAAAGAGGGGTCAAAGGTAAAGGAAGGAGGGGTCAAAGTGTGAATTAGAAAAGTTAGGATGTCTATAAATAGGGGTGAGGAGGCCCAAAAATGAGCTAATCATCATTAAGACCCGAAAATTCAAAAACTCCCACGAAGAAGGAAATTATCGTGGAATTTTGGACTGCATGCATTTTTATCGTGAAAAATTTTGTGAAGGAAATTGTCGCGGATTTCACGTGAAGAGGAAATTGTCGCGAAAATGAAACAGGTGTTAATTATTGCGGATTTGCTAGTGAAGAGAATTGTCGCGGATTTGCTTAGTGAAGAGAATTGTCGCGGATTTTGTTTCAAGAGTAAATTATCGCGGATTTCATATTTCAGCATAGAATTATCGCGAATTTCGAGGAAATTCTAAATTTAGGTGTTTTCGTCGCGTCTCGACGTCGGATCGTAAGAGGAACGGAACACGTAAGTTCTACGGTAACCACATAGTTAACAATAGGATAATAACGTCGAAATTCGAGTAACTAAAACGTATTACGAAATGCAGGAAAGCGCGGAAAGACTATAGCAAGCGAAAGCAACGGTAAGCGGAGTGAACACAATATAGTAAGGGAAGGTTCAGACTTAGGGAATGGGATTGGGTTAATAAAGAAGGAAGAAATGATACGAATGAACGAGATAAATGATAATAAGACTCGGGGTGAGGAAAGATGGACCGTCCGACCGAACCCGGCATCGTACCTAGTACACGATTCGCCAAAGGAAGGGCATGCCTGATGAAGGGAACGATAAGTTCCAAAGAGGAAAAGATACGTACGAAGAGGGCGGAACGGATCCGGGTGGAAAAAGGGGTAGCGCCTAAGTACCCACCCGGGGAAGGGATGCATATGGCCCGTCGAGTCATCCAACAGCTAACGGTTGGCTTGGGCGGGACATGCACCGAGCATGTTAATCTCGGCAACAGAAAAGTTAATGAATGATGGAAATGATAAGGGTAAAAGAAGAGGGAAATAAGAAAACGGTTAAGTGAAATGGTTCATGTGTGTGTGTATGATGTAACTAAGAAGTAAGAAAGATAATGTGTAGTGTGTGTGAAGTTTCCTTTAATAGATTGTGACCGCTTTACAGATTTTGTAGGTGACGCAGGTGAGATATGATAGGGACGGGGAAGGAGGTCGTCGGTTGTCCGGTGATAGAGTCCGGTCCTTCGGAGAACACTCTAAATTATGCAGTCGTACTTTAATGTTTCGAACTATGTTTTAAATTGCTTTCGAATATTTTCGTTTTAATTATCATGTTTTAACAAAACAACTAGGCCCAAATTAGGGTCGTTACAGAAAAAGTTATACGAAATGTTTTGAAGTGTCGCAAAACTGTTTCCTACCTGTGGCAGCAGCACTTGTGTTGTATTTAGCGAATTTTCTGGAACGATTGAGAGCTCTGAATGATATGATTCTTTTTGCATACTGTAGCCTTATGTGTTGGCTTTCACTGAGAATTTTGGTATTATTTTAAAATATAATTTCAGCTCTCAAATTTAATCTGGTGGGTAGAAATGTCATGCTGCACTTTCACTTTTACTTGCTGAAATTATATGATATGTGAAAATTTGAGAGGATGTGGACGCACACTTCTGGCAACATGGTTTTACCATGGATATGGCTAATGAACAGGCATGCTTGTAGAGAAAAGAGAAAGAAAAGTGTGGGGTTACATGGTCCACACTTGTGAGTGCTTACTATATGAGAAAAAGTGGATCCAAGACGAAAATGAGTTCGTAGCACATCTTGTTTCTCTTGAAGTGAAGCAGGGGGAAAGATCGATATCCAGGATAGTGGTGATGCTTAAGCCACAGGTCTTGGCGGGGTTACTAGACCTTTTCTGGCAACGAAAGAAAAGAAAGTACAGTTAATTACGTGTGAATTATTGCTTGTGATGATTACTTCTTTCATTGATATATGGCATCATGTGCATGTGTTTTCTTACTTGTTTCAGACTCATGACCTCCTCAGGTACATCTTCGGAGCATTAGATCGAATGATTGGCTGTCATTAGAAAAGAGAAACACCGTACATGTGATTTTTTAAGGGAAACACCATATTATGGGTTGTAGTTTAGATATGTAAAGTTTGTAGATATTTACAAATGATGTTGTTTTGAATGGTTTGTTAGTTGGTGACTTATGTTATATGAATAGACATAGTTTGACATATATGTGTTTTATAAGAAATATTTAAATGGCAAGTTCATATGGTAAGTGTAAGGAAATTAGAATGAAATGGATTTACCCTTATGTCTTTCTTAGAAAAGGCATGACGTGTCATACTTCAATTATAGAGTGAAAATTGGGGTGTGACAATCGATATCTCGCCCTCCTCATTTTTACTCCGAGCCTGATAATCTCTTCTTCATCTTAGCTAAGCGCTTCAGGGTCACTCTCGTAACCTCTGTTTGTAGGAACAAGGCTGGCAATAACCGGTGGTTTTGATCCACTTCTCTCCGACGTAATCTCTAGCACCACCTTCCGGACAACAACCTCATGTTCCTGTTGAGAGAAAGCAGGGGTTGGAAGTTTGTTGAGAAGCGCATGTAACTATCGTTCGTCGAAGTTCCAATTGTCATGCCTTTGCTTATCCTATCCTAGGGAGAAAACTCAAATGATGATTAGAAAATTGTTTCCCACGCACGGTGCCAAACTGTTATGGTCAAAAGATCGGGTTATCAACAGTCGTCCGGTTCTTAATAAAACGAACTCGGTTTTAATTTGTTTGAATGGCGGAAAACAATTTTGAAATAAAGGAGGGCAAAAGACACATCGATTTTAGAGTGGAAAAACCCCGGGAAACGGGAAAAACTACCCGAATAAGAGTTGAAAACGTTCTTAGCCGGTATATTAATGAAACACTTCATTCTATAAAATAAAGAGGGCTTATGAAAAATTACTAAGGTATATAGAAAGCACAAGGGTAAAACCAACATAGTATCGGCCGATTTGCGCGTCCAAAAGGTCATGTATAAGTTTGCTATCGAGCCCTGTATTTATAGAGAAGATAAAGCGTGGGGATCACGCCTTGTAACTGCCTCTGACAAGGTCGTTTTTCCAAGGCGGAAAACGTGGATGAGCCCGAAGTGCAGTCGGCTTGATCAAGTCCGGTGTGCAAGACACGTTGGCTGTAACCGTCTTGACCGATCCAATGGATGGGTCCCCGATATGATGGATAACGTGTGGCGCTATCCTTCGGTCCTAGCTATTAATTAATGGGATTAGCCTAAGTGGCCTTCGACTCCAGCTATCCTTATTGCGCTGAATCACTGTTGGAAGTTAGATCAGGGGACTTGAGGTTCGGCTTCCATTACTTGGGCCTCGTCCTTTTCGGAATACCAGGCTCCAGAGTTCTCATCATTCATGAACAAATACATTATTTAAATTAATTTTTATTATAATAGATTATTATAGTATTTATGTTTAAAAACCTTTACAAAACTTTAATTTTAACTGCTTGACTCTAACGGCGGCTGGGAAACACTTCAATGGATTCAAAAGGCTAAAAAGATAAGACATTTTATATTCTACAAAAATCTCAAAATGTCAAATATTGAACAAGACAATGTTCATCACCGTTAGTGAATTCTTTGGATGAAATTATTGTTTTTGTCAAATAACCAAATTTTACATAAAATGGGGATGAGTTAGAACATAAAGAAATCTTTGGATGAATTTCGCACAAATAGTACAAACATGTTCGAACAAATGTTCTTACAAGCTATTCGAACGAACATGAACATTCACTTAATTATTTGAACAATGTTCGAAAAAATTTTTATGTTTGAATAAAATATGAACGAACATGAACAAGTTCGAATAAAAATATGAACACACATGAACCCTAAAACATCGCGGAAAACCCTAAAACACGAATTCATCAAGGATTTTTAGCACCCAAATTCACCGTGGAAATTTGGCAAGGAAATTCACCGTGGAAATTCACCGCGGAAATTCGGCAAGGAAAACATCGTGGAAAACCTAAACCCCAAATTCACTGCATAAACCCCAAACCCCAAATTCACTGCATAAACCCCAAACCCCAAATTCACTACTGATTTCTGAAGCTAAAACTCACCGCGGAATTACCCTAAATCACAAATTCACCACGTATTTGCAGAAGTGTGTATATCAACGTGAAAACCTAAACCCCAAACCCCAATTTGCCGTGGATTTCAAGAAACTTAAAAATTCACAGTGAAAACGTGAGTTTAGGGTGTTCTCGTCACGTTTCAAAGTGGAATCGTGAACGATGAAGGATACATAGTGTCTATGGTAGCCAAATAGATCATAATAAGATAATCACATCGAAAACAGGGTACTAAGATGTGTTACGAATGCATGGAATCAACGAAGAGATGATAACACATGAAAGCAACATGTAAGCGGAATTAACACAATGTAGTAAGTAAGGTTTCGACATAGGAAACAGGAAGGGTTAATATGAAGGAAAGTAAAAGATACAAATGAAAGAGATGA
>RWGZ01001476.1:0-68880 GCA_009725065.1 Utricularia reniformis
GACGCCATTGCAAAGCTCCTTTGCAATTTGGGAATTCAGATAGCTCGAGTGTGAACTCTGAACCAACGGCCCTTATCTTCCCACACTAGATCATGTAATTTTATTAATTTTTTGACTAAATGTTTTTTATTTAATTTAAAGCTTGTGCTTGGATTTTATTTAGGGGTGGCTCATTAGATTTTATTTAGGGGTTCATCCAACCAGCTAGAAATTTTTTTAACCTGTCAACAAGTTAGATATCCAGCATAACATGTCTAAAACTCAAAAAACTTCAATTTTTCGTAAAACAAAAAATAAAAAACATTTTGGTTAATATCAATCTATTGATTTGTATGGATTTACGAGTTGATTTTTATGATACAACTCGTACATTTATTTTTTGAAAGTTCGATGAACGGGTTGATCAACTTGTATGGATTGGATCACAGCATGCTCACTCCTAATTTTAATCGTATAAAAATATAAAAAAAATTATTAAATTATAAAATAAATTGAGAGTGAGGGCATAAAGTGAAAGACATGTAGGTGCATCGTACTAAAATAATATTAATCGAATGAGGTTGAATGACTCAAAAAGTTAATGACCATTATTGATCATGTGTTCTGAAAAATGAGTGTGATATCCATGTATAGTTAAATCAATTATCTCTATAACAATAGGAAAATTTCAAACTATTTAGTATTTAATAATTTTTCTATTTCCAATATATGCAATTAACTCTTCCAATCATTGTGAGGAAGCAATGATCTTCTCCCCATGCCAACAAATATTGAACGTCCTTGAATGTTTGACATCTCATATATATAGTCTCGAACGTTTGAATGAATTGCATATACAAAATTTCTAAGACACTCTAGAGTAGTGGTTTCACCGATTCATACATATTCATCATTGACATCGGCACAACATTCATAAACTAAAATTCGCATAGCTTATGTACGCTTCCGAAGTTTGGAACAAGACGGAACGCCCAACATCAAATCTTTATTGAAAATAAAGATTTAGCGCTAAAACAACTGCAACGACATGCGCGAACACTGAGCGAGACATTTTGAAACAGCGCTAAAATTGACAATCAGTGCATGTTGGATTAATACAAGAGTAATCCGTCACTAGTCGAGCGTTACCACTTACCAATCTCATGACCGCATTCAACAACTTGACGTTTTCCCAACTTACGCCTCACATGTTTGAATACTCTTCAGGTTGCTCATCCTTCAAGAGATAATCAATTGCGAGTGATATTAAATTCGGAATATTGCCGAGGTTGTTGAAGCTATACAGTTCGACGGGTATATATGTAAGATCTATATTCTTACAATGAAGAAGTTGTGTTGATGAATTTTCAAGAAATCATGTCACTCTTGAACATTATTACATAAGAACGATAGGTGAATATTTGTATGCACGTGTGCACCTTTAGTAGTTGGGTAGATGTGTTTTTGTATACATGTTGTTTTGATAGTTTAAGAAATAGGTAGATGAATAATAAATCATTAACATAAAATAGTGATAAATATGCTCTCTTATTGGTCAACTTTTGTTGTTGAAGCTTTTCTAGAAGACTCTAGATGGCGGCTCTGGCCTCGATCTATTTGGCTCGTGAACCAAGTTGTTCAGTGTCTCCCAAGTCGATAACGGCGTCGGTACGACTTGTCTACATACAATGAAAATGAGGCTAGTGCACAGCACACTGGCAACTCGTCGGATTAAACTGCGACTTGTACATATTTTCCACGTTATCGAGACCCTATAAATTTCATCGAGATACTCACTCGAATCTCTGTTAAAAATGTTACATGTATGCACAATCACAAAGTTAGTTCGAACTTATAAATGTAAGTATGACTATAACTTATAAAAAACATACAACTTGTGCATGCGAATAAAAGATTCGCAATAATGTCCATAAACTACACGTTACATGTGCTACGGTCACGTAACGTAACAGAAGCAGTCATTCTTCATCTATCGTATTTCTCGGAGCGTAGGCCAACTCCTTGGTTCTACCATTGTTAAATATTGCTGTTGCCTTTTCTGACCAAATGAATCGTCGTGCGCAAAGACCTGCTGCCTCAATAGCGTATCTCTCGAAATACGATTTACATTTTTCAAAGTCACTTGATATGGTTACAAATTAAAATGATAATAATGTTAGAAATCGTATTGGCGCAGCGGAATATTTTTTTTTCTTGGTAATCAAATTACAAATGTTTGTATTATATTTATCACATAAATACAATACAAATGAGAGCTATAATTATGCTATAATATTTAAAACAATAAATTGAAAATTTTACAAACATTTTGTAAAACATCATGTTCATAATCAAAATGATTTGAACAATGTATTTTAAATTACCGAAAATACGACAACTCTAATTCGTCTACTCAAACTGGAACTTTCAAATTAATTCATCTCAATTATGTCAACACATAAATTGAGACATTCAATCACACAAACTTTACAATAAAGTTTAGTAAGCAATTACTCATTATAAATGAGTTTCTAAATAGTTTATCATTCAACAATTGAATTACTCAATTCCGGGTATTTTAAAAATTCAAAAATCGAAACCCTTTAGATAATGAAATACGTAAACTCTTTTACGTAATAGCATTTACTTCAAAAGATGTCATAAGCATACTTAGAAAAGAGATTAGAAATATTATTACCAAGATGTTTTGGTAGATTTTGCAGGATATGGAAGAATGAGCTTAAACTTCTCACCATCTCCTGTAGCCTCTTATTCTAATATTGGGCACGTTTGGAACAACGTTTGATAAATAGCGGTGAGATGAGATGACTGTATTGTGCTGTGAGATGAACTTATCATGATTTTAAAAAACTGTTTTTAAAACAGCGGTGTAGTGATCGTGATGTTATAAAATGACTTTTTTACCTTTATTTTTAAATAATTTTTTATAACTTAAAATTGTATTCATATTATTTTATAATAAATTTGTTACGTCAAAAAATATATTTTAAAATTTTTTGATATTTTGAACATATACTTGATAAAATATAAAACGTTATTGATTAAAATTATTTTTTTAAAAAAACTAATTATAATTTACCATCGGTTTAATTGACATTTGAAAACTGCGTTCTGGTGGCCGTTGGGTTAAACCAACTGTGAGCTCACTGCTATTTTCTACGGTCGCACGAACCCAATTATTAATTATGTTTGGTTAAAATAGAAAACAACTGTGGTACATTCATCGCACCAGACGGTCTACCGTCATTACAAACTGTTGGAGAATAAATCTCACTCGAAGAATCTCTGATTCTTGATTTTTCAGAATAGAATCCCACAGATAAGTGTTTCACCTTCCTTTCTCTATTTGTTGTTGTTAGCAATATGAACATCGATAATTTTACGAGGAAACCGGAGTAAACCCGGAGAAAAACCTCGGGATCGTTATATGATCAAATTCACTAACCGTGTTCTTGATTTACAGATACAATTGAAGCTGAAAAATTACAATCTAGCTATCATGAAATCAGCACACCAAGCTTCGGGTTTTGGATGTCCAGAGCAGTCTTCTTGGGCGTCCTTTTCCCTCGTCTTCCAGAGATGATCAACTTGTATATCTCTGTTAGTTTTCTCGCTGTTTCCTTTCCATTTTCCTGGTAATGTTCATTCCCAGAATTCTTTTTGCCGATTCAAGATCTTTCATTTCAAAAGCCGCTGCTAGATTTTCCTTTAAGGTCTTTATTGAGTCCTTAGTTGTCCCTGCAATTAAGAGATCATCCACATACAACAGAATTATTAGAAAATTACATTTATCTTCCTCCTTGTAGTATGCACAATGATCACTTTCAATTCGTTTAAAGTTTGCATCCTGCATAAACGCATCAAATCTCTTATTCCACATCCTAGGAGCATGTTTTAGGCCATATAAGCTCCTGTTTAGCTTGCACACGAGATCAAGAGTCTCTTTTTGTTCAAAACCAGTCGGTTGCTTCATATAGATGTCCTCTTCCAAATATCCATTTAGGAAAGCGGTCTTGACATCCATTTGTTCTAATTCTAGATTCATATGAGCCACAATAGCTAGCAACATCCTTATTGTAGTGAATTTGACAACTGGAGCAAAAATCTCATCAAAATCTACCCCTTTCTTTTGTCTAAAACCCTTTACTACGAGCCTAGCTTTGTATCTTAGTGTGTTGTCTACTTCTTGCTTAAGCTTGAATATCCATTTATTTTCCAATGCCATTTTTCCAGCCGGCAATTTCACTAGTTCATATGTTCTGTTTTTATTCAGAGATTCCAGCTCTTCCTTCATTGCTTGTGTCCATTTATCCCTATCAGCAGAGTTAACTGCTTCGTAGTGCGTCTCTGGTTCTCCCTCCTCGGTTACTAATACATAATCAGTGGAGGGATACCTCGTAGATGACTTCATTGCTCTTACTTTCTGAGTTTCTACAACCAGGGGTTCTTATATGCTTGTCCCTGATACTGTTTCTGTTTCTCTTTTAGGTGATTCAATGGATGGATGAGAAGGCTGCTCAGCCTGCCAAGATGAGTTGCTGCTTGGTTCAGGAATGCTGTTTTCTAGGAACATCTCTTGTTCAGGTATTAATTCTTCCCCTTGAACTTTTATTTCAGAGTTTTCAATTCCTTCTAGTTTCATGTCTAGGATTGTTTGATCTTCTAGAAAAACAGAGTCCCTAGATCTTAGAACCCTTCCTGTTTTTTTATCCCAAAATTTGTAGCCAAAATGTCGATCTTCATATCCCATGAAAATACATTCTTCAGCATGGTTGTCAAGTTTCTTTCGATTTTCCTTTGGAATGTGCAATAGGCTCCTGCAACCAAAAACCTTTAAGTGTTTAAAGTTAGGATTCTTACCTGTCCACACTCCTTCAGGTGTCTTTAGTTCGATACAAGTTGCAGGAGACCTATTAATTAGGTAGCACGCTACTCCTAGAGCCTCTGCCCAGAACTCTTTTGACAAGTTCGATGTTTTTAACAAAAATCTCACTTTATTCAAGAGAGTTCTATTATATCTTTCTGCAATCTCATTGTGTTGGGGTGTCCCGGGTACCGTTTGCTCATGTCTTATACCTAGAGACCTGCAAAAAACAATAAAATCATTAGAAGTGTATTCACCTCCATTATCAATCCTCAATGCCTTGAGTTTTCTTCCTTTCTCCCTTTCCACAGCCGTTGTCCATTCCTGATATTTTGAGAGAGCAAGATCTTTTGTTGGGATAGGATAAGTCCATAGTTTCCTAGTTGCATCATCAATAAAAGAGATAAAATATTTATTTCCTCCTCTAGATACCACATCCAAGGAGCATACATCTGAAAATACTAAGTCCAATGCTTCTTGCTTTTTCTTGATCACTGTTTTAAAAGGAGACTTTGCATATTTCCCAAGAATACAGTCCTCACATATAAAATCCCCTCCTTTGCTCTCAATATCAATCAGTCCTTCTTCCCTCAGTTTTGTAAGTCCAGCTTGAGAGATGTGTCTCATTCTTTTGTGTCATAACTGATATAAATCCCCCTTTCTTAGAGTATTAATCTGTCCATTTTCGGGTTTCAATATGATATTGTACAAAGTATCATATAATCTGTCTTCGGCAACTGCACATCCATTTTTTATTAACTTCCAGCTGCTGTTAGAGGCCAGGCTCGTGTATCCTTTTTTGTCCATGACTGATGTGGACAGTAGGTTCAGTCTTAGCTCAGGGATGTGTCTCACATTATTCAGAATCAGTTTATGTCCATTTTCTGTCATCACTTCCACAGTTTCTATTCCTTTTATTGAAGCACATCTATGGTTCCCCATTTTTACAGTGCCTAGATCTTCTTCTGAATAGGATAAAAAACAGTCCCTCGTAGGGGTAGCATGATATGAAGCTCCGGAATCTATTATCCACTCCATTCCATGGCTGTTGTCCACTGTTTCCTTTTCCAGTGTTGAGGCAAGAACCAGGATTTCTTCCTGATTTGTAGTCTCAGCTGCCTCTGCCTCTGCTCCTTTGGTCCTCTTCCAATACCAACAATCTTTCTTTAGGTGACCAACCTTTTGCACCAAATGCAACTTCGGGTTTCCTTTTGTATGGATTCAGCCTTATTCTTGTCCTCTTTAGCATTCTGGTGCCCCTTGTTGTCACCCATTTTTGTATAATTCTGGTATTTCGGCTGATTTCCACTGCTGACAACCGCGAGAGCCTCTTTAACCACTGAAGCTGTTACATCTTCCCTCATCAATCCTTCATTTATTAGGCATTCTTTTACTACTTCTAGCTTTAGGCCTCCTTTCGGTATTGATGAATTGATAGCAATTACAGTAGACTCCCATGAATCTGGTAATGTTCCAATCATCATATGAGCCAGCACCTTATCCTCTAGAATGCAGTCAGTTTCCGCCAACTTGTTTACCACTTCTTGAAATGATCCTAGGTGATCCGTCATTGGAGAGCCTTCCTTGTATCTCAGCCTCATTAGTCTTTTGAACAAGAACCCCTGAGATTGAGTCGATTTAGGTTCAAAGATATTTTCCAGTTTTTCCCACATCACCTTTGCATCTGTTTCCTTGGCTACATGATGATAGTTTGCACTATCAATCCATTGCCTCACAAAACCCAAAGTCTGAATATGCTTCATGTCCCACTGTTCTTGTGTATATTTTTCTGGTTTTTCATATCCCAAAGTCTGAATATTCTTATGTCCCACTGGTTCATACAAGAACCTGCAATAGAACAGATCTTGCATTCTGTTTTTCCATTCCGGGTAGTTCTTTGATGTTAGTTTGATCATGGAGTAGGGTTCGCTTGTCATCGCGTTCTGAACAATTCTCCAGGAGTCGTTTTGGTCTGATTTTGCTGTAACAGCTTGTGAATCAACAGGTTGCACTTCCTTCTTGGTTTCTTGATCGATTTCCGCAGGAGAGACTTGCATGGGCCACCACTTGTTGGAGAATAAATCTCACTCGAAGAATCTCTGATTCTTGATTTTTCAGAATAGAATCCCACAGATAAGTGCTTCACCTTCCTTTCTCTATTTGTTGTTGTTAGCAATATGAACACCGATAATTTTACGAGGAAACCGGATAAACCCGGAGAAAAACCTCGGGATCGTTATACGATCCAATTCACTAACCGTGTTCTTGATTTACAGATACAATTGAAGCTGAAAAATTACAGTCTAGCTATCATGAAATCAGCACACCAAGCTTCGGGTTTTGGATGTCCAGAGCAGTCTTCTTGGGCGTCCTTTTCCCTCGTCTTCCAAAGATGATCAGCTTGTATATCTCTGTTAGTTTTCTCGTTGTATCCTT
Organism: Utricularia reniformis; assembly: GCA_009725065.1. Lineage (NCBI taxonomy): Eukaryota > Viridiplantae > Streptophyta > Magnoliopsida > Lamiales > Lentibulariaceae > Utricularia > Utricularia reniformis. The sequence goes on from RWGZ01001476.1 coordinate 7,301, forward strand.
TCCAGTGCCTCTGGCCTTTTTTAATTCTGCTGATGAGAATAACTGCTCATTGTCTTCAACTGCTCACCGCTTAAAACGCGTGTTTGCGTTTCACTCTTATTTTCCGTTTTTGCACTTCTGTTTTCACTGGATATGGGCCAGTGCTTCAGCCCATTCCTATTCTTCACCGTTGATGGCCCAGACTGTAAAATTGGGAGGAAATACAAGGCTCTTGGTCACGTTTACGATCTATTTTCACAGCCGCAACACTACACAAACAACACCATTATCTCATTTTTTCTCTCTTTATCTTCTTATTTATTATAAGACACAAATTAATAATTAAATGGATCATAATAAAATATTGTGCTTTACAAACCTAAATAAGAAAATTATTCAATTTAGTATTGATTAAATTTACATCAAATATAAAATTAAACTCCTAAGAATGTGATTAATAAATAAAAGTATAAACATACTAAGGTTTTAATTTATTTATTTGCTTACAATTTGATTTTTCAATTTTATTGAGTGTGATTAGCTAGACTCATTTTTAATTGACAATAAAATATAACATTAACATTTAATGATATCATAAACTTTTTCGGTAAACAATAGACCAATCATCATTAATCATATTAACTCTTATAAGAAAAGAGTGATATGTATCATTACATATCATGTTTAATCAATTAAAAATGAATGATTAACAAAAAAATAAACTATAATTATAATGTATATACATTTAAATCTTTTCATTATTTGATTCTAATTAAAACTACTTTATCTATCATGGTCTGTGAAACCGAACTCACATTAAAAATAAATAAATAAATTGAGCCCAATATCTAGGTTGATAGAATGTAGAAACTCGGCGGAATTGTGTAGAGAATCCTAAATCTGTCCACAAAAAAATTTCAGTGTTATAAACGGAATTGGGGTATGTGACTGCTATAAACGAAAATTTCCCCAAGAACATCCGATGAAAATTACTGTTGGCGGCGCCACTCGATTGTTGCCTCCGTTGCTCAATTCAAAATTTATCCATTTTAGACCTTCCATGGCTTCAATGGCAGTCGAATCCGGGTCTACAAAGAGACCCACTTGCTCCACATGTTCAAAACCGAAAAGAACTTGTCTCTGCGATCGGTTTCCGGCCCAGAATATTAACAACTCTGTCGCCGTCACCATTCTACAGCACATTGCAGAGAGAAATCATCCTCTGAATTCCGCTCGAATAGCTACAATCGGCCTTAAGAACATTGATATCGTCTTTGTTTCCGATGTTGTTTCCCAAGCTAGATTCTTCCTTCGTTTCCTCCACCCCGATTCCCAAATTCCTATTGAAGAGGATTTCCAGTTTTCTATCGTGAAATCTGGAGTCATCAGCTCCACAAATGACCGGATTTCGCCACCAGATTATCAAGCAATGGCGCTGGATCAGCTCCTGAAGGTCAATCTCAATTCTGCTAAGGGATTTCTTGTGAAGAAAACCCGATTTGAAGGTACTGCTATAAAATTGGCTTATTTGTTTATTGGTTCCAATTCCAGTATCATTCCAGGTGAAAACAGAGAAGCTGAAGAATTTGAGATCAAAATCCCTGATAGATCAGTGCTCTTATTTCCAAGCGATAGGTCTGTTAGTCTTGATGCCATTGATTTCAAGGTGATTTTCATTTACGTATTCTGGTAGCCTTTTAAGGGTCTTTTAACATGAAGCCTTATCTGTAGGTGAAGAACTTGATCGTGCTTGATGGAACATGGGCAAAAGCAAGAAGAATGTACACTGAGAATCCATGGTTGACCCTCTTACCTCACGTAAAATTGGATATGGAGAAAACGAGCTTGTATAGCGAGGTTAGGCATCAGCCACGCTCGGATTACTTGTCAACAATAGAGAGTATTGTATATGCGTTGAAAGGGCTCGACTGCAGCGATGAGCCTTGTGGTTTTGATGCATTATTGGATGTGTTTGAATCCATGGTTTTGGACCAAAGACAATGTAAGAAAGACCGTTTGAACAAGAGAAATTTGAGCTAGTGATAAAAGTGTTGAAGACAATGTACTGGTAGTTCTTACATCAACAAACCTTAAATATAAACACATGAAGCTGCATAAATATAACGAAGATAACGCATTCATGGAGATGGTCCTGTTGAAATATTATTCAACATCGATGGTAAAAATAGAAATGTTTTAGTATATAAGAATAATGATATCATAAGTAGTTTGTTTGATAAACCTTTTTAGGGATACCAACAGTCGTCCGATTTGTTGAGAAACGAACTCAGTTTTGATTTGTTTTTGGTGGGAGAACGATTAAGAAACGGAAAACAGTAATGCGGCACAACAATTTATAGTGGAAAACCCTGTGAAATGGGGAAAAAACCACTTGACCAAGANTTTACTATAGGTTATGGTCTCCCACTTCAAGATTTCCTTTTCAAATCAGATGGGGATTTCTTTCTCAACATATCCTTTGGTAGCCCGATAGGCGATTTGGTAATTGCTAATTTGACAGTAAAGGTACTTTATCATCTTACTTACTCATAGTTTATGAAGATGATGCTTATTAGTAATTACTCATTTTTCTGTTAACATCACTTTTTTCTGCATATATTTTCCACTGGTAAACTTCACCGATGTGAAGAAAGTGCACTCTCTTGCATTACTCATGACTCCAACACATTATTTCTCTGATTTTTCAGATTGTTTTACCCGAGGGCTCAAAAGTTTCTTCTGTGTCTGTTCCCTTTCCAGTCAAACAGTCTGAGCAGGTGTGTGTTCTTGTTAGATACTAACAATTAAAATACTCTTTAGGTGTCGATAATCTCTTGTCCCTACTGGCGGATTTTACTTGGTCCCTTATTCTCAATTCTTTCATATTTTGCAGACAAAAATTTCTCATCTTGACATATATGGTAGACCTGTTACTGTGTTGGAGAAGACGAATGCTGTCCCAGAACACAACCAGTATTTTCAGGTAACATAGAAGCATTGAAGATCATGTTTATTTAGTATCATTTTGTAAAAAAGCACTACCGACGTAATGCTGGGAATCTGTATGGAGCTTTCTTGCCATTTTGGTTTCTAATTTGGTTGCTGATGATGGTGATGCTTCTGCTTCTTTAGGTGTATTACAAATTCAGCAATCTGTCTCTCCTTCAGGAGCCATTAATGTTGATTTTTGGATATTTCCTATTGTTTGTTGCATGCATCACCTACGTGCGTGCAGACTTCACCATTTCAAAGTCCTCTCCGTCTTATTTAGCAAAACTTCAGTGGGATGAGGTATTCCGGAAGTCATTTCTCCAGCTTTATATATTCTTCTGCATTCTTATGAGAAGCACCTCGTAATTCTCACAGGTCCGAACTACAATTCAGCAGTTTGAAAGCATAATGAACCGGTGTTTAATCATTCACGACAAACTTCAAGCATCGTTGCACGATCTTTCAAGAACAGGAGACGTACAGGCATGCAAAGCAGCACGTAAAACCGCTGATTCCGCACTGAAGGAGCTACAGAAAGAGTTGAAACCTATATTAGCATTCCTACAGTCTTCTCCGCAGGCAGCTCAGATACTTCCCAAAGTTTGTGGCGTTCTTTCAATATATCTGATCCCAAAGCTAATAACATGAACTCAACACTACGTTTTCTGTGTTGTCGGATATAGGTTGAGGAGCTCGTAACAAAGGAGAAAGAACTGCAAGAGAAAATAATGCAGAAACACTCAACCGTAGTTGAATCGTTTGATAAGAAGTCGTCGGGGAGTAAAGAAACGGAGAGCCGTGTGACTGGACTTGAGCAGAAGATTAGGGTGTTGAGACAAGAAGTTGATGATCTTGTTGAGGTGATTGAGGAGATATAGTCATCACCCAAAACTACAGGTCCGGTCCGCCTCTCTTTTCTATTAACGTTGGATCAACAAATTTTGTTGTTGTTGTCTAACTTCTGCAATTTGCACTCTATTTCTAGTTATTTATTTTCTAGGGGGTTGTGAAATGATTTTTAAAAGATTTGGACTTGCTATTAAAGTGAACGTGCATGAACTTCCTTTTTTTCAAAAAATATTTAAAATCAATTTCATTGTGTTTCTATAAATATTTTGGAGAAATTTTATTTTTATTAATCAAACATATCAATTTTATATTTTTTCGCTGCCATCAAACTTGAAAATGTTATACTTTTGGTCATTTGGTAAGTGTTTTCACGTACAGTTACATCTTTTTATTAAATTATTTTTGTAGTTTTTGGAATTTAGCTTTTATTGTAAGTAGGTTATCAAGTTTTCAATATTGTATAAGTCTCTAGAAATTGTTTCTTGCACGAAAATAATTAGCTCTGGGCTAAAAGTTGTGTCGCCACATTTTAAAATTAGATCTATAGTTTACATCTAAAAATTGAAACATAAAATTCAAAATGATTACAACCCGAAGTCAGTTGCAATGTATTATTCTAACATTTTATTCCCTTAAAAAATCGCCCATCTCTTGTACTCTAAATGTGATGAATAAGAAAAGTTAAACTTACCAAATGTTTCAAAACTTTAAAGTGACCAAGAAAATTAGTTGTAAACTTGCAAAATATGGATATTAACCTAATCGATGTACTAAAATATGTAAGGATGGTTTCTAAGAACCTATGTGCGTAGTAGAAAACAAACCTCCCCGCATGAGTCTATGGGTTGTTTGGTTTAGCTTTTTAAAATCACGGGGAGGTACGATGATCGTATCGTGCGTTGAGATGACCGTGATAATTATGATCGGGATTTAGAAAACTGTTTGTAAAAACTATTGTGATTGTATCATGATTTTAATAAAATGTCTATTTTAACCTTTATATTAAATATTTATTATATATGAATATAAGCCAAATAAAAAACAACCGAACTCTGAAATTTTCAACCAAAATAAACAATCGGAAGAACAACCGAAAAAAAAATCGTAAGAATAACTAGAAAGAAATCCATACAATCGAATATGTACATTGCAAGAAGAAACCTATAAATGTAGAACCACAACTTAGTAAAAATGGTGTCACATTTGTGAAATAAGTATAAAATTGTACGGGTTTGGTTTTAAATTAATTAATTGAAATTTGAAGGGTAATTTTGGAATTTACAAAATCACGGTGGATTGGCCATACGTATCAAGGCATGGTCACTTGACCTCCAAAAACTCCGGTACGATCACCGTAATTACCCAAACTGTTTGGTTGTGTAAAATAAAATCACCGCAGCGACCACCGTAAAACCAAAGAACCCCTATGTCTCATTGTTGTGATACTTAAATAGGAAGTGCAGTTACACACGTAGTTGGCTACTTATCGGGAATATTGAATACTTTGGGTATTGCTTTGATTTTATTTAGATGATCTTCCCGATTGTACGATGTAAATGTTCCATATAAAAATACAGATTATTGGCCATGTTAGCTATATGTTTAAAAACAGTTTTTGTACCTACATTTTTATAAGAGTTGTTAGAGCAACAAAATTAACTTCCTCATGAGAGTCAGATAAGATAATGTACCAATTTCTGTCTATGTTTTGCGTTCCACCAAAGTTGCACAGAATTAGCAATGTCCAATGGTCCATGAAATGAAAATAATGCACTACTATCATGTAAATCATTCATCACATCACAACAAGTACATATCTTTTGGAAAATATCTATTTTTTAGCAATCTAGGATAACACATTGATTTTCATCTCACATCTAGTTAACTAAGGCAGGAATTAGATGATGACTTAAGGAAAGTGAGCAAGTTGAGAAGGGACCTAATCCGAATGGCTCGTAGTTTCGTTTCTTTGCTTTTATGTTCTTCTTCGGACACATTTGGTATGGCTCGTTCTTACGAGATGTTTTTGTTGGTATTGACCCCGATTATGGCATGTATAACTCAACCGAATTTGCAGTCAAGGCTCGAGAGACCTTTTCTTTATGACTGTGAAACCACAACTGAGTCTAGATTCACATAAGCCCTTGTGTTACTAGTTGGTTGCCGGCTCTGAATGAAATTGTTCGTTTAAACACTCACTTTTCTTTTTCTTGTAATAGGAGTTGTTGTTTATTTAACTCCCGATGGTGATGTTGAAGGCAGTCTTGTGTCAATGAGCGATGATTTTCTTATTGTTGAGCTACTTCCTTTTCCTACAACTAACACTTTCATCTTGTCTGAACATTCACTAACCTTCAACACAATTATGTCATATTTTTTTAGATATTTTTTCCACGATATGTTGTATTACCCATATTTATAAATTATACCCAATGAAGTTAAAGCGATCGGTACCGTTCGTACAGGTCATGACTGATACAAGTTATTTTTCTTATATCTCGGTGATAAATCGGTATACCGTGTTGGAGAATAACTCTCACTCGAAGAATCTCTGATTCTTGATTTTACAGAATAGAATCCCACATATAAGTGCTTCACCTTTCTCGATTTGTTGTTGTTAGCAATATGAACACCGATAATTTTACGAGGAAACCGGAGTAAACCCGGAGAAAAACCTCGGGATCGTTATACGATCCAATTCACTAACCGTGTGTTCTTGATTTACAGATACAATTTGAAACTGAAAAACACAGTCTAGCTATCATGAAATCAGCACAACAAGCTTCGGGTTTTGGATGTCCAGAGCAGTCTTCTTAGGCGTCCTTCTCCCTCGTCTTCCAGAGATGATCAGCTTGTATATCTCTGTTAGTTTTCTCGCTACTTCTTTCCAGTGCCTCTGGCCTTTTTATTCTACTGATGAGGATAACTGCTGCTTGTCTTCAACTGCTCACCGCTTCCGTTAATCGCGTGTTTGCGACTTTATTATTTTTCCGTTTTCGCACTTCTGTTTTTACTGGATATGGGTCAGTGCTTCAGCCCATTCCTATTCTTCACCGTTGATGGCCCAGACTGTAAAATTGGGAGGAAATACAGGGCTCTTGGTCACATTTAAGATCTATTTTCACAACCGAAACCCTACATACCGGTCCTAACCGATATTTACCGGTATGACCGGTATACCGGGCGGTATACCACCGGTATGACTACCATGAAATTTATACCAAGGATAACTATTGTTTTGCCTTCCCACGACCACAATCTCAAGCATCAATTATTTTTGTTGTTCATTGCAAGATTTCCATGAGTTATCAATTGAAAAATCTTGATATGCTTATTGTAGTTTTTAATATGTTTATAATTACAATTATTATATCACTCATGTAATTGAACTATATTACAAGTAAACGATTTTACCGGATGTGTTCTCCCCACACTCATGTAATTGTTACATGGGTGTCAACCTATGTTCTAAAACCGGACCGGAAGTACGAACCGGTCATCCATCCGGTTCGGTACAAACCGATTCAAACCGATTGAGAACCGGTTTGACACGTTTATGGCTTTTAGGGTTGAAAGAAGACAATAAACACTTGTGCAAAGTTTGAAATCCATTACTTGAAATCCTCTTTGAAATCAAACGATAAATATTACAAAATCAACCAACGATAAATAAATAAAGAGAGGCCCATCGAGGAATAAAAAATATTGCACAAATCCAAACCTAAGAATGATAAACATCCAGACAAAAACAAAAAGAACACCAAATTCATAGAATTTTTTGATGCTAGTAACAGTGTCAATGTCAGACCATTAAACTTTTATAAATATTACTGATTCTAAAAAGTAACTTCTAATAGCATTGGTAATTTTTATTTGAGCAATATAACATGATGGAAAGTTGTACAATTTTAAATACAATAAATAAATTTACAAATTATAAATGGGTTCCACTCCATCATATAATATATGTTTTATGATTCTATTTTGTCAATATATTGAATATTACTGTTAATCATCTAGAAATAAAAAAAAAACTTACTAACTAACGATGATGTTATTTTGAGTTTTAACATTATTATGATTATATTAAAAATCAGATGTTTATCAATTGTTTAACTTACTTTTATAAATATTAATAATAGTAAATTCACTCTTTGATCCACTTAAGTTGACGGATGAAGTTGTCGACTAAAAGGTATAGATGTCGATTGTGTTATTTCGTAAATATTTGTCGGTCTCAAGGAAGTTAAACCAATCGGTACTGTTCATACCGGTCATGACCGGTACGAGCGATTTTTCCTATATATCGGTGGTATACCAATGATATATCGAAATATCGGTATTCCGATCATAACCGATATTTACCGGTATGATCGGTATGACTACCATGGTCGTTCTATATAAATAATATAATATTAAAAATATTAATATAACAAAATGTATAACATAAATGAAAATATTTATATCAATCATAACTTTATAAATTATAATTATTTAGTAATATTTATTCAATTAGTAAGTTTGACATAAATACAAATACTAACAAACAAAATCAGTGCTATTATGATAAACTTAAAATAGTAGTGACATAAAAGTAAGTTAAAATTGTGCATGTGCTACAGTAAATTTTTCCCCAAATTCGTAGATCCATGGATATTCCCCAAATTCCAAGTTCTCTAACCCATCATCCGTTCTTTGATTACCTAAGAATCTTGGGAAATTATGAAGAAAGTGTCCCTTTCAAGCACTCCCGTAACCCCCCTCTCGTGCAAACCCTATGAAAAATTGAAAAAAATTGGGAAAAACTGAAATATACAAGTAAATATAAACCAGGTCGGTTTTCTTCCTAGGTTCGGTTCAAACCGGATGGACCGGGTAAAACCAATTCGATTTTAGAACACATGTGTCAACGCTTCCGTTGAATAATACATATTTTTATATTTTAAAAATATGTATTATTTCATTTATTAGGTAATTTTATGTTATTCTTTTTAAAATTGTTCCTAAAAGAAAGGTTAAGGAGTGGAGCTTTATATAGAAACCCCACAAATATTACCAATCTTAATCGGAAGACTAATCGTGATAGCCTATTTCGAATACACATTTTGGTGCAAGGTGAACCTTGGTGTCCTCTTCTCCTGTTCTCCAGAGCTTGTGTCTCAGTCATCTTTCTTCACTCTCCAATGTAAAATATGGTTGGGTATTATGGTACTGTGATGCGAGGAGGACGCTCCATTGGACATATTGAAACATACATCGAGTATAGGTGTCTACTACGTACATTGATAAAAAGGAGTGTACATCATCAACATCAGCTGTGTAAGGAGTAGCACATGTGCGAAAGGAAAAAAAGACTAGGTGTCTACTACGTACATTGAGAGGGGATTTGGCTAGGATACGAGGAGTACAAAAGGCAAAAAAATCACGTGTATACTCTAGTGGGCTCATTGTCATCTGCATGAAAATGAAATATGTCAAATACATAACTCAGTCATTGTCTCACGTATCCATTTGGTTTCTTATTCGGGTAGTACGTATGAATTAATGTAAAATAGTAAAATAAAATATATAGAATTTTCGGAAATTTGAATGCAATTCGAGATAGGCTTTGTCTAGGTGCAATTACATTAGCTATCGCGACTCGTGTTAGCTACAAAGACTCTCAATAGATTATGAAATCACAGTCATATGTACATTCACGATAGACTATCGCGATTGAGCGTAAAAAGACACATCAGGTTAAAATCGGAATTTTTTGTACAATGAGCGTACATATTTTCTTCATTCGGTCTGGTTTTGTGATTTTTTGTGTCGTTGAGGACTTATGGTTTTGATTATTGAATCACCTGGCCAACTTTAATTTATTTAATCGTGTGTGGCTGTGTGGTGATGAAGATGGAGTTAAGTTCTTCAAAACAGATTTGTTGAATAATTTGAATTTAAAGATATTTTAGTCATATCAAATTAAAATCAATAATATATCAAAATTGAAGATTTAATTTATATTTATTTGAATTTATTGAATTAGAATACTAAAATCAATTTATGAACAACTCTAAAGAAATAAAAATGAAAATTATCTGAACAATATTATAAAATGAAAGATAAAATTTTAAGAAACGAGTGGTTGTAAATAAATGGAATGGCTGTTTTTTTTATATTTTCCCTCGGCTGAACCGAGCAACGGAAAAAATCAAATAAGAGCTTATCGGGTTTACAAATGGCTGTTACTTGCACAACGCTCTCTCCGCCGGCACCATTATCGTCTTCCTCCGTCAGATCTGGAACTAGGCGTCGACTTGAAAAAGGTTATTTCAGAGTACGGATGGCCTCCACGCCCATCGCTTTGGAGAAATTAGGCATCAAGATCATCAACAACCCTCCAGAATCCCACCTCTCCGACCTTGGCGTTCGGTCTTGGCCCAAGTAAGTTCAATTATTCTGCTCGATTTGGTCCCGAATTCCGATTTGCTTGACGTTCGGAGAGCGTAGAATGGAATATGGATTCGAACCTTGCTGGATTTAAGCTCATTATTATTGTTGGCCCATATATCGGATATTAGGTTTTATCTCCTGCATTTATTCCTCTTTCTTCTCGTCTCTGCCTCCCTTCCTTTTCTTCAAATCTTCCCCAATTTCTCTACTCCATCCCAAATCGAGGGTTGGCTCATTACCTTCATTCTTCGTTTGAATCTTTTGTTTTCAATTCAGTTTTGTTTGCCTTCGATTTGAATCGGGCGGTTTTGATCTTTAGGTGGGGATGTCCCCCAAGCAAGTTTCCGTGGACGTATTCTGCGAAGGAAACGTGCTACCTTTTGGAGGGGAAGGTTAAGGTTCTTCCTGACGGCGCCGATGAAGCTGTGGAAATCGGCGCCGGTGACCTGGTAGTGTTCCCTAAGGGCATGAGCTGCACCTGGGATGTATCTGTGGCCGTTGATAAGCATTACAACTTTGAATGATCGTTTATCAGCTCATGAGCAAATTCCTACTTCACTTTTCTTTTGAGTCGGTCTGTAAATCTGAACAAGATTTCTTGTTGAACATGTTTGAATTTGATCTCAGATATTGATAAACCCTAATCAAACAATCTGATTTTAACTTTGAAATATATAATATACCAAAAAAATTGTTTATTTCCCCTTTTTCAATTAAAACGGAATTGGGTGAAGGTGTAAATTTTGAAACTGTGTCTGTTTTCTTTTCCCAGGGCACACAAGATTGTGTTATTGGGAACACATGCATCTTTTGAAGGTTCCAAGACTTGTTTCAACTTATGCTTACTATTGGAGCCTCTTATCCCACTTGTCGGAGACAAAGTCCGTCGTCGAAGGGCTTCAAATACATGCCCATTTGATCAAACATAGGTTGGTCCAGGACCGACCTCAGCGCAACCATTTGGTAAATTTATATGCTAAGGGTAGGTTGTTCTGCCATGCACGCAAGCTGCTTGAAGAAACTCCTGAACCAGATTTGATTTCCTGGTCCTCTTTGATATCTGGGTATATGCAGAATGGTCAAGGAGAGGATGCCCTTTTGGCTTTTCGCCAACTTCATGGATTCGGTATGAAGGGTAACCACCATGCTTTTCCCAGTGTGCTCAAGGCGTGTGCTAGTTTGAAGGACTATAGAGTTGGGAAACAGGTACACGGGTTTGTTTTGATTACTGGCTTTGATTCAGATGTTTATGTTGCAAATGCTTTGATGGTTATGTACGCCAAGTGTGGCGATATTGGAGGCTCGAGGAGTTTATTTAATAACATCCCAGAGAAGAATGTGGTTTGTTGGAATGCTTTGTTTTCATGTTACACACAGAGTGATTCTTTTGTGGAAGCTATGGATTTTTTTGTTGACATGGTTTTTAGTGGAGTTAGGCTTGATGAATTTAGCTTTTCCACTGCTTTGAATGCAGTAACGGGACTGGGAGACATCCTTCAGGGAAAGAAGATTCATTGCTATCTTGTGAAGTACGGATTCGAGAACGATCCATTCTCATCCAATTCTTTAGTCGATATGTATGCGAAAGCAGGAAATCTTCGAGATTCTATAACTGTATTTGATCATATTTCTCTACGTGATATTGTCTCTTGGAATGCAGTAATCGCAGGATGTGTACTTCATGAAAACCATTTCAAGGCCTTGGAATTGTTAGTTCAAATGAAGAGATCCGGAATTTATCCAAACGTATTTACTTTATCAAGTTCCCTTAAATCTTGTGCATCATTAACTTCACAAGAACTCGGTAAGCAGTTTCATGCCACATTGCTGAAAATGAATGCCATAAAGGATCCTTTCGTGAGTGTCGGTCTCATCGACATGTACTGTAAGTGTAACTTGATGAATGATGCCGAAACAATTTTCGAAAGACTTCTTGAAAAGGATTTAGTTTCACTGAATGCACTTATCTGCGGTCACTCACAGAATCGGGAGAATGAGCGAGCAATAGCTCTATTTGTTGAAATGCATCAGAAAAATAATGAATTTGACCAGGCAACTTTACTAGCAGTCCTTAATGCTATTGCTGATCTTGTGGCTTTTACTTTGTGCAAGCAATTTCATGCTCTTATTACAAAAGTTGGTTATATTCTTGATCCTTTCATTATGAACAGTCTTATTGATTCTTACGGAAAATGCAATATGCTCAACGAAGCAACTCGAGTATTCGATGAATGCCAAGCTCCCGATTTACCATCTTACACATCGATGATGACAGCTTATTCTCAAAATGGAGAAGGAGAAAAAGCTTTGAAACTTTATTTGAATCTTTTGAATAAGGGTCTGAATCCCGATTCTTTTGTTTGTAGTTCGCTTCTTAATGCCTGCGCAAATTTATCGGCTTATGAACAGGGTAAGCAAATCCATGTTCATGTGTTGAAATTGGGATTCATGTCAGATATTTTTGCTGGGAATTCTCTTGTGAACATGTATGCCAAATGTGGAAGCATAGAGGATGCTAGTAATGCCTTCTCTGAGGTTACTGTTAAAACTGTTGTATCATGGTCTGCCATGATCGGTGGACTAGCGCAACACGGTCGAGGTAAAAACGCCCTCGAGCTCTTCGACGACATGTTGAAAGCCGGTGTTTCTCCGAACCACGTAACATTAGTTAGTGTCCTCAGTGCTTGTAACCACTCTGGTCTAGTAACTGAAGCAGAATGGTACTTCGATACAATGGAAGAAAATTTCGGGATTGAACGAACTCAAGAACACTATGCCTGCATGATCGATGTCCTTGGCCGAGCCGGGAAACTCGATAAAGCATTAAAGCTCATAAATCAAATGCCATATGAAGCTAATACATCCATTTGGGGTGCACTTCTCGGAGCATCCAAAATTCACAAAGACGTTGAACTTGGCCGAATCGCTGCTGAGAAACTCTACACTCTCGACCCTGAAAAATCGGGGACTCATGTTCTCCTCTCGAATATCTACGCATCAAAAGGGCAATGGCAAGATGTAGCTATAATGAGAAGAGTAATGAAAGATGAAGGAGTTAAGAAAGAACCAGGAATGAGTTGGGTAGAGGTGAAGGATAAAATACACACATTTATAGTTGGAGATAGAAGTCATATTATGAGTGAAGAGATTTACAAGAAATTAGATGAAGTTGGAGAATTAATGAGAAAAGAAGGGTATGTTCCTGTATTAGAAGGGGATTTGCATAATGTTGAGAAGAAAGAAAAGGAATTGCTTCTTTCATATCACAGTGAAAAACTTGCAGTAGCTTTTGCGTTGATTGTGACTCCATTTGGAGGTGGTCCTATAAGGGTGAAAAAGAATCTGAGGATATGTTTAGATTGTCATACTGCTTTTAAATACATTTGCAAGATTGTTTGTAGAGAAATAATTATTAGAGATATTAGCAGATACCATCACTTTAAAGATGGATGTTGCTCTTGTGGGGATTATTGGTAGAGTGAAAAGTCTTCAAACCAAAGGGACTAAGTGATTTACATGATCAAATGCGCTTGTGTTGAACGAGGAGCAGAGTTCCTTCTGGTGCTGGCTGCTCTAGTGAGCATATAAACTTGTCTTGGTTTCCTCATTCTGTGAGCTCTTAGGATCTGTATTTTTTATTCAATCCCCATTGGATTGCAAAAATATCAATTCCGGTGGATATTGTACTCAAGGTTGCATTTGTTGTAGTATTGTGGCACAAGAGTTTAAAAATGATAAATTGGTAATGTGCTGAGATGAATGTTGATTTTACTCAAACTTGTACTCATTCTACTTGCTAAAATTAATAAAATATATATAGTTCTTCATTTGAATCTAATGTTTTATTCAAATATCTTATATGTGTTATGTTTTATATTTACTATATGTAATTATGACTAAATATATTATATTTAGTCATCCACGTGATTTCCAACATCCAAAGCAATAACAATTAACAACTTATGATTAAATCAATCGTATGAATGTGTCGCATCATAAGAGACAACCGGACGACACCATTTATATGCATAGACACAAAGACTGAAAGCTCAAAACACATAAAATAATGTGTGTGGATGAGGATAATATCTCACAATGATACCGTGATTTTGTTTTTGAACTTCATGCAAAAATTTCGGAAGATGTGTCATAGAATTCTCCCATGTACCATGAATCATGGTAAAAGCTCATTCGAGAGCTTTCCAAAATCTATGATAAGGCACATCAAATCCATATAATACTCGTATATTTGTTTGAATATCAGAAACTTTTTTATAAGATATTCTATCAAATATGGGAGTTGAGTTCGGGCAATGAGAGCTATATTAATTTTTCGGTACGACAGTAATGCTTCTCCTGTAACATTGCAGATATGCAAGTCTTCCATTTTGGTTATTGTCCAATAACGATATTTGCCTTCAAGGGTTGCTATTATTCTCCAAAAAGCATGACATATCATTTTCTCTCAAAGCACAACGCACTTCATACTGAGTATTTGTATACTACGAATCTCTTACCAGTTACACGCAAATCATGCTCCCTTATTGCTTCTATTATATTTTCTTTATTGGTAAATGTTGTCTCTATTACCAACGTGATTTCATTATTACTTTCTTTCAAAGATGTGGTGTTCGAATCACACCACATCAGGTGGGTTCCACCAACATTGATTGTTAACTTCTGGATTTTCATCAGAAATATTTGGATTTACGTCATTATCCGACTCTAATTCAGGTGGTTCACCGTCCATATCGTATTGTAGAGAAATATCTCCAAAACTAGCATCCACTAGATCTGGTAAATCATCAGCATCATATTGATTTTCCATAGATTCATTCAACATATATAGGTTATGAATATCCACATATCCTATTCATAACAACAATATATATCATATAATACTTATTAATAATTTAGTTCATAAACTAACAATTGAACATTCAAAATCTGTGAATTGAACGTAACTCAAAAGATTTGCATTCGAAAAAAAGATCACATTTTATAATGATCTATTATATTAATTATTTATAAAAGTAAAAAAAAACATCATTTGATAAATGGAATTCTGGAAATTAATTGTTAATAAATGTTACGAGAAGTATAAACATCATTTTGGTTTTATTATATGATTTTCGTTTATTTTGTAAACAAGTATAATGTAAAACTGATTTTCAAAGTTTAGAAAATGTGTATTTTACAACTGTTTATCAATAAACATTGAGTATAAAATAATGGTTTTTCGTTCATTTGATAAGCGATTTCGACNGAATATTTGTATACTACGAATCTCTTACTAGTTACACGCAAAGCATGATCCCTTATTGCTTCTATTACATTTTCTTTACTGGTAAATGTTGTCTCTATTACCAACGTGATTTCATTATTAATCTCTTTCAAAGAATTGGTGTTCCAATATTCGAATCACACCACATCGGGTGAGTATCGTACGTGAACATATCAGGTGGGTTCCACCAACATTGATTGTTAACTTCTGGATTTTCATCAGAAATATTTGGATCTACGTCATCATCCGACTCTAATTCAGGTGGTTCACCGTCCATATCGTATTGTAGAGAAATATCTCCAAAACTATCAGCCACTGGATCTGGTAAATCATCAACGTCATATCGATTTTCCATAGATTCATTCAACATATATAGGTTATGAATATCCACATATCCTATTCATAACAACAATATATATCATATAATACTTATTAATAATTTAGTTCATAAACTAACAATTGAACATTCAAAATCTATGAATTGAAGGTAACTCAAAAGAATTGCATTCGAAAAAAAGATCACAATTTATAATGATCTATTATATTAATTATTTATAAAAGTAAAAAAAAACATCATTTGATAAATGGAATTCTGGAAATTAATTGTTAATAAATGTTACGACAAGTATAAAGTGGAAAAAAATATTTTTACCTTCAGCATTGCTAAAGTAAAGTCGTTCTCAATCCCCCAAAAAATCAATTTCGTAACCTTTAAAAACAATTACTTTTAGAAAAAAATATTTAATTAAAATACTATAAATAAGTAAATGAAATAAGTATTTTGATCTAACATTTCTCTATTTTTTTAAATGATTCTCAAAGTTTACGGATCACAATTATAATTTAATATTTTAATATAAAGTTTCAAGGAGTGACATACTTTTGTACAACAACTATTATACAATATATAATATACAGATATGATTAAATTAAAAAATTAATAAAATCAAATATTTATAAAAATATGGCAAATTTTTGTAGATTTATGTTTTTTGATTTTTTGCAGATTTGTAAAGTATTCAATAGTAATTGTTATATTAGTAATAAATACTTCTCTAAAATCCTAAAAATATAACCCTAGAGTAATGTGAAATATATTAAAGTGGAAAAACAAAATTAGTTATTCTTACCTTCAACTGTTGGCAAAACATAGTTATTCAGATTCCCCCAAAATCAATTTCGTAACCTTTAAAAACAATTTTTCTTAAAACATAATTAAGTAAAATACTATAAATAAGTAAATGAAATAAACATTTGATCTAATATGTCCTAATCTTTGTTGAACCAATAATATGATGTGTTGTAATTTTTAGAACTCCTCTATGTTTAGTATTTATAGTTTTAGTAGTATTTTATTCTTCACCCGTGACTTTGTAAATGGATCTCAAAGTTCACGGGTCACCAGTACAATTTAATAATTTAATATAAAGTTTCACGAGTTGTCATAAATTTGTACAATACCTATTATAGATTATATCTAATATATATATATCATTAAATAAAATATGAAGATAATCAAATATTGATAAAATATAGCCATATTTTTGTAGATTTATGTTTTTTTAAAATTTTTTGCATATTTATAATTATTCAATAATAATAAATATGTTATGGTCCCTTTTTACGGGGTACCAACAGTCGTCTGGTTCGTCAACAAACGAACTCGGTTATGATTTGTTTTTTTGTGGGAAGACGATCTAAAAATGTAAATAACAGCGAGACAATGCGATTTATAGTGAAAACCCCAGGAATTGGGGAAAAAACCACTTGACTAAGAGCGAGATAAGCTCTTAGCTTGTTCAATAATCGAATGATTCAGTACAGAATACATCAAAGGTTTTAAGAAGATAACATGGTATAAGAAAGCATTAAGAACTCCGGCAGAGTAACAACCTGTTCTTACGCGTCCAAGAGGTCCTGCTTTTTCCGTCGTTGTGCTCTGTATTTATAGAGTTGAGGGCATGTGTAATCCATGCTCTGTAACTGCCTCTGACAGGTTTGTTAGAGGTTGTTGTCGCGCGATGTAAAACGTGGCCGGGACCGAAGCGTAGTCTGCGTGATCTGGCTTGAGGCGTGGTAAACGTGTGGAGGCCCGAAGCGTGGAACACGCGGGTTTGTAATCGTTTGGACCGAACCATTGGGCCAACTATCAGAAACCGTTTTATTTTGCCAAGGTTATCTTCGGTCCCATCACGGAACATCGGACCATTTTATCTTAAGTATGCTACTGGGCTGCACAAGTTCGCTTTTACCACATGGATTGACCCAATCGTTATTGGGCCTCATCCATTGCATGGTACATGGTCCTAGAGTTCTCATCACTAGCCCCTCGGGTTTGATTGCCATCGTAGAGGTGATACAAGGCCGATCACGCAATGTTTATATACATTCGAGAGAATATAGAACCGTACATACTCGTGGTGAGCGTCCAAGGGACCGATCTTTCACTTTGTTAATTAAAGAAGTGAGTTTGTATTTAAAATTCAATGACGTATATTCATGTTATTTTTAAATACTAATATCCAGACTTGCACCTCTTCACATTCAAATATTCAGCAGACGTGATGAGTGTGTTTATACTGCAACCGCCTGTGATAATATTACGTGGCAGCTCACAATTGGTCGGGAGATTACTATTTAAATCAGGGTTTTGGATATTGTTTCTCCTCATCGTCATTTTGCGAAGGAAGAAATCGCCCAAATCGAGCTCTCTGCACCCTTGCTCTGTTTTGCGTTCAAACCTATTTCCTACCGATTTTCATTAAGGTATAAACCAGGACTCCTCATAAAATGAGATACCCAGCCATGTCTAAGTTGGATATTGAAGAGTTTAGGTCTAGGTTTTCGATTCCGACTCATTATTCTATGTGGAAGGGACGGGAAGATGTTCCATGTTTCCTTCCGGCGGATATGAATGTGCCGGCTTCCGCTATTCCGATTAGTTATGCTTCTTTAAAGTGCGGGCTACGTTTTCCGCTGCATCCCTTTGTAGCAGGCGTACTTAGGGAAATTCATTGCCCTACTTTTGTGTTATTTCCGGGTAGCTATGTGTATATAGTGGCGTTTATATTCTATTGCCATCAATAGAACAGGGCCCCGACCTTGGAACATTTTTTCAACTTGTTCTTGGTAGGGTCCCGAACGGGTAAGGGTCTGTTAGGATGTCGCAAATTATATTATATAACGGTGCGCACTAAGGAGTGCGCTATAGTTGATAAGGAAGAGTCTCTCCATGCGTGAGAATCTTGTTATGTGTGGATAACAGTCCCAAAAGAGGATATGTTAAAGATGTGGCCACTTATAACTCACCCACGCATAGGCCAGTTGGACCGAACCAGGTTCAACCCCTCCCGTCCGGACACCGCAAACACACTTGTGATGTTTCCTCCTCCCGAAGCACGCCTTAAACGAACAGAACTGCTTCGTAAGAAAAGGTTGATAGAAATAGGTATCGCGGGTAGGACCGGAGCCCTAGCCCCGAAGGGGGTGTTTTCTTGTTCAGATCCGTCAGAAGGATCGGGTATGAAGTAATATTTTCATTCCGTCCTTTCCTGATCCTTATACATTTATTTTGCAGACTCAATTGAAACAATGTCTAGCTCAAGGTTCAAGCGTATGGCTGCTGCTTCGGTCCGTCCTTCTGAAGGACAACGTGAAGCAACGGGTAGTGCGAAGGAGAGTGAATCGGCAACGGGGGGTATGCTGGTTCCATCAGGGTCAGGGAACCCCCTATATAAACCACCAGCGCGGGCACATTAACCCTGCGTTGCACAGGGCAGCCCTCAACGGGAGGGGGGCATGCGTTTCGGGTATTTGAAGTGGAAGAGGAGGTGATAATGGCTCGGATTCGTTCTTTGAGCTTATCCAGCCTCTACCAGATCGGAAATAATTTCTTCATTAATGCTTATACAATTGCTTTATTGCTACAGGGAGCCGTTCCCGTGGAACAAGTTCTCCCCGGTCCCAACCTTAAAGCGAACGTCTCCCTGCCGCCGATCTCCTTAGGCAAAGGGAAGAGGGTGACCGAAGCAGAAGCCCCTTAGGAATTCAAAAGGCTGAAGAGAGGGGGGAATGCTTCGGTCCCCACTAAGGGGATCGTTTTGAAGGAGCATGCGTCGGGCCCTAAGACCAACTCCGACTGGGGTGTTGCCTTAGGCCTGCTGGACAGGTTTAGTGAGGGGAGGAAATTGATCTCCTGGCGAAGTGCCTTCATAAAGGACTTCCGCCTCTACGGGGAGCAAAACCCAGACAATGTTCAACCAGACATGTCTCGGGAAGAAATTATTGAGGGCTTCCTCGACCTCGCAACTAAGGTAATCTCCTTCTACATTAAGGCCCGAAGCTTTATGTTCTGACATTATTGTCCTATGCAAATGATGGGGAAGGCTTTCACAATTGCCATCACCGTGGAGAAGAACCAGGGTGGCAACGTTGTGTCCCAACAAGTCTATGATCAACTTGACCTTGCGAAAAGGCAAGTTGAGATTAAACATGGTGAGTTAGTCACGGTACGAGAGGACCGGAACCGACTGGATAATGAATTGCTAAGAGCTGGGACGGAAGTTACAGACTAGATAATGAATTACAAAGTCTCTGAGCTGGAGAAGACAGAAAAAACAGCTCAGGGCCGAATTTCTAACTTGGAGGCCAAGCTGCGGGCCAAAGAAGATGAAGTTACCCAAGTTCAAGGTTGGGCCAAGGAGAAGATGAATAAGCTCAACGAGCTTCTCCTTCAGGCCCAAGAAGAGAAGACGAACTTGGAAGAAGAATTAACCAGAACCCGCACTTCGGCTGAAGGTTCGGTCCGGGAGGTAGTCCTAAGCTTCGCTCGGTCCCCTTTGTTATTTGCTTTGGCGGATAACATACATTTGTTATTTGATTGATCGAAAAATAATACCATGCATATTTTTAGACATGGATAACATGCGAGATCAGGTTACTAAGCAATTCAGGCTTTCCCCTTCGGATGAAAGATGGAAGGCGGTCGAGCCACTTGAGAAAGATGAAAACTTTCAAGTAATTCCATCCTTGGAAGAACCTGTCTTGGAAGATGACACTTTCTTCTATCTCTTTGAGGAGATGGAGAAAGCGGTCAACCAGAAGGTGGCCGATCAAGAAGAAGAGTTGAGGCAGCTCGCGGCCCGGACCGAACCGCAGGAGCAGATAGTGGAAGATAAGGAAGATTTGCAGGGTAGTTAGATCCAAACTATATTTTGACTCTGCTTTGTTCCTTATTCTCAATATAAGATTTTTTCCTCTCAATTCCTATCTTTTTAATCGTCAGAATAAAGTATTGTAACTGACATTTTAAGTGAACTAATATGTTTCATATTAACGAGAGTGTTTTAACCACCAAGTGTAAGATCGGAGATGCTTATAGGGTGCCAACCCATCGGTCTCGGATATTATGTTTGGCTTACTCAGGTCAATTTTGACTGGATCGGTCGTTTTACATTGTATGCAGATCGTTCTTATTCCGTCCTTGGGATCACAACTGAATTGGAAAAACGCGGTCCAGGTTCAATATGAGTCCATATAAGCTTCGGCTAAACCTTGGTTCTACTGAAATCCCGCAGGTTATATAGGCCAAGCTTTTGTTCATCATATGTCCCATGATAGGACCGAACTTGTGTTTCGATATGTTGACTCCCACATTCCTCTTTTAGTGGCGGATTTCGTAAGTACAAGGACTATTTCCCAAGAATGAATGCCGTTGAAGGGGGTGCCTTAGTTCGTAATGAGTTTTGAGAGAATTACAACTCATTCATGGGACTAGGCAAGTGCAGGAGCATCTGACTCGTCAGAGCGATCACTACAACTTGGGAGCATTGCGGATAGAAGCTTCGGTCACCAGTCCAGATTCGTCCTAAGTTATCCAACTTCAAGATCGGTCAATCACTCAATTAGAAACAATTTGTTTTGTACTTACTTGTTTTCTGCTTACGTTTAAAGGAATGTACTTTTATTGAGTCAAACATGTTAATCGAAGGTTCACAAGAAATACCACCTTAAATTCATGACATTCCAAGTTCGGGGGACCTCTACACCATCCAATATTTCAAGGTTATACGCACCTGATTCCAGTTTCTTTGATATTCGATACGGTCCTTCCCAATTTCTGTCCAGCTTTCCAACGTTCCTCTGCACTTTAATGCTTCTGAGGACTAGATCGCCTTCAAATAATTCCCTTGGGAGGACTCACTTGTTATGGACTCGTTCCATAGTTCGCTGATAAGTGCGCATCCGAGCGTAAATCGCATCTCTCTTTTCTTCGATCATCTCGAGATCCAATAATCTCCTTTCACCGTTCATATTCTCATCATACTGAGATATCCGAGGTGATCGGATGGCAATCTCCACCTGGCTAACATCTTCGGACCCATACACCAATGAGAAATGTGATTCCTGGGTTGTTGAACGAGGTGTAGTTCGGTATACCCATAAGACCTCATAAATATGTTCAGGCAATTTCCCTCCAAAATCTTCTAACTTGGTCTTCAATCCTTTCAGGATAACCTTGTTAGATACCTCCGTAAGTCCATTAGTTTGGGGATTGGCCATTGATGAGAAATGCTGGGCGATGGCCAACTTGATGCATAAATCCCGTATGCTTTTTCCATGGAACTGGGTCCCATTATCTGATATAAGTGCTCGGGGAACCCCGAAGCGGCTCACAATATTTATCCATAAGAAGTGTTTGACGACCTTCTCTGAGATGATGGCTACTGCTTCTGCTTCAATCCACTTCGAATAATATTCCACCGCTACAATACAAAATTTCCTTTGCCCTATTGACCGAGGAAAAGGTCCAAGGATATCAATCCCCCATCTGTCAAACGGACAAGGCAATGGGGTGACCAATAAGGGAGCCCCAGGCAGCTGTGGGATCGGAGCATGATACTGACATATGGCACAACGTTTAGTGTATTTCTTGGCATCTCCAAGCAACGGCGACAAAAAATATCCAGCTCTGATGATGCGATGATATAAAGATCGAGCCCCTGAATGAATGCCGCATATCCCTTCATGAACATAAATCATAACGGCTTCAGCCTCAATAGGGGATAAGCAACGCAGAAGCGGGCCCTCAAAACTCTTTTTAAACAATCGTCCGTCAACCAGGATAAATCTCTTAGCCCGGACTTCTATTCTTCTGGCATCAGACTTGTCTTCAAGAAGATAGCCGTTTGTAAGATATTTAATAAAGGGGTCCATCCAATTGGGTTTCCCAGGAGATTCGGTAGCGTTAATATTCAAGCCATGGAGTTCATGGAATAGAGCCCCAATTTCTTCAACTGACTGTTCGGTCACTGATATCTCGACCGAAGGTCGGTTCTGGATGTGGACCGAAATAGTGCTCGGCTCTATGTCAGGTATGCCTGTGGCCAATCTGGCAAGTGCGTCAGCAACCTTATTCTGTTCTCGTGGCACGTGGTCAAAAGAAAATTCACTGTACTTTTTGGATAATTCCAGGACTTTGGCACAATATAATTTCATCATCGGATCATGAGTTTCAAATCTCCCTGCGAACTATTCCACTACTAACTTTGAGTCTGAAAACATTCGAACTCTACTAACTCCCATCTTTCGGGCCATGGTCATTCCCTATAATACAACCTCATATTCTACCATATTATTTGTTCCGGCAAAGGAAAATTTAACTGCGGAATGAATAAGGTCACCTTGTACCGTTGTTAGGGTAATGCCCGCCCCTCTTCCTCCGAAGGTCGACCCATCCATATGGATTGTCCAACGATCATCCTCTTGGTTTAGATATATGGCCGATCGGGTCATTTCAACCACAGAATCGGCTAGAACATAAGCCTTGATTGCCCTTCGGGGCAAGAATTCCATATACATAGCGTTGAGTTTGATAGCCCATTTTGCTAACCTCTCATTTAAATCATTTTGTTTAAGGACCACTTTCAGAGGTTGATCCGTATAGACATAAACCGTTCGGCCTTCAAAATAATGCTTCAGCTTGGATACAGCTTTTTTCAAAGACAGCATGAATTTTTCCAAGGTGGAGTATCTAGTTTCGGCAGACACCAGAGAATGACTTACATAATAAACAGGTCTGTGAATGTCATCTCGGATGGTCACCAGAGCTGCGCTGACGGCAACTTCTGATATAGCAAGATACAACCCCAAAGGTTCATCACAGGTTGGACTCACCATCACCGGGGGAGTACTTAAATAAGTCTTTAGCTCAGAAAAGGCCGGATCGCATTCTTCGGTCAGTCTAGATGGCTTGCTTTTCTTAGCACTCTGAAAAAGGGCAGAGCCCGGTCTGTGGATTTTGAAATAAACCTGCTTAGCGCAGCGAGTCGGCCAATAAGCCTCTGAAATTCTCTTTTGTTTCTTGGAGGTTGCATATCAATGATAGTCTGCACTTTCTCAGGGTTAACATCTATGTCTTTTTCTGAAACATAATATCCTAAAGATTTTCCACTTCGGATCCCGAAGCAACATTTGTTTGGATTTAGTTTGAGCTTATATTTGCGGCATACTTCGAAACAACGAGAAAAATAAAAAATATGATCTTCATCATTCATAGATTTAACAATCATATCATCAACATATACTTCCATCATATGGCTGATCAGCTCTCTAAAGATTTTGTTGACCAACCTTTGATATGTTGCTTCCGCGTTCTTCAGACCGAACGGCATAACCACATAACAATAAACGCCATCTTCGGTCATGAATGATGACTTCTTCTGATCTTCCTCAGCCAGGAAGATTTGATAGTACCCGGAATAAGCGTCCATGGTACTCATCATTGTGCTGCCAGACACATCATCTACCAGTCGGTCAATATGTGGCAGGGGGAAGGGATCGGATTCACAGCTTTTGTTAACATCGGTGAAATCGATGCACATTCGCCATTTCCCATCCGGTTTGGAAACCATTACTGGGTTTGCAACCCATTCAGTATAGTGGATCTCTCTGATGAATCCTGACCGTAGCAACTTGTTCACCTCAGCCCGGATGATCTCGATTTTTTAGGGAGAATAACGTCTCCTCTTCTGCCTAACAGGCTTCATTCCAGGCTCAATGTTAATCCGATGCTCACTATCGGATCGGTCAATCCCCGGAACATCGTCCGGGGTCCAGGCGAATATATCCACATGGGTTTTTAGCAGGTGGATCAGCTCCTTTTCAAAAGCAGGGGCTAAGTGTGCCCCGATGCGAGTAGTTTTGGTTGAGTCATCCTCAACCAGATTAATCAACTTGAACCCCACATGTTCCATTGCCTGCCTCAAGTACGGCGGCTCTTCCAGCAAATCCACTCGGGCCCTCTTAACGGGTGCCAATGTTCGGCACGAGTTCATGTAGCATTATCTAACTACTTTTTGACCCCCCTTTACAGAAATAACTCCGTGAATAGAGGGGAATTTGAGCATCATATGATATGTAGAAGGGACCGCCTCGAACTTACTGAGGCCGGTCCGTCCGATAATGACGTTGTAAGCCAAGTCGACTTCAACGACAATGAATTTCAAATCCTCCGATCGATCCATGGATGGTTCTCCAAGGGTAACTAGGAATAAAATCTTCCCACATGGAATGACACTTCTCTGGTCGAATGACCAGAGAGTTATATTAACGATTGGGAGGTCATGAGCAGCAGCTCCCAACATTTCAGCAACTTCGCGCTTCATCAAATTGCACGAAGCCCCGGTGTCCATTAAGATCCTGTGGACCCGATGGTTCCCAATGATTCCAGTAATGGTGAGGGGATCATCGCATGGATCGATAATCCCTTCCCGATGGCCATAGTGAAAGTGATGTCCTCCCCGAAGGGAGGGGACCGCTCAGCTGGATCATACTTAACCAGCGCCACAGATTCGAAGCTTTGAGCAGAGTCTCCGCGCGCTGTCCTCTTTCGGTCCCGGACCGACTCATTTATTTTCAAACCACCGGAGATAACATAAATATCTCCAGCTACTTCGCTGGGTGCCACCTCATTTTGAGGAGGTTGGGCACCCGTTTCAGCAGGTGGATGAGCAACCTGCTCCTGTCTTCCACCCTCGTTTTGCGGGGCTCTGCCGCCACGGCCCCGCCACCTTCTTCTTCGGCCCTGACCACGGTTCTCTTGACCGTGTTGGCCTCTATCATGTTCTAGAGGAAGAGACTGTCGGTCCTCCGTCCGATCATTATAGTTTCGGGGTTGTCCCCGATTATCCCTTCCCTGCGGCCTGTGACGATCGTCACCGTGATGGCCTTTCGAGGGGATTCAGCTCGTTTGCCCTTCTGACCATTCCGGTCGGGCCTTTCTTTATTCATTGCCGCTACTGTCTCTTTCAACAGCGGGCACTTCAATGTCGGGTGATCGCGGTCATGATGTAATTCGCAATACACC
Source organism: Utricularia reniformis (assembly GCA_009725065.1). Taxonomy (NCBI): domain Eukaryota; kingdom Viridiplantae; phylum Streptophyta; class Magnoliopsida; order Lamiales; family Lentibulariaceae; genus Utricularia; species Utricularia reniformis. The sequence continues at coordinate 33,205 of RWGZ01001476.1, forward strand.
CGATTGTCCTCCTGCTTCGGGGACCTCTTTTTCAGCTACAACCACTACTTCTCGCGGCTGCTTCTTAGGGTAGGAAACCCTATGATCACCTGCGGGTTCAGAATTCCCGCCAGGTTTCCAATAGCATAGCCCCATCGCTTCATCCACCTTAATATACTTGTTGATTTTCTGAATAAGTTTTCCCAAAGTGGATGACGGGCTCTTCACTAAACTGGCCGAAAGGCCGCACGGTCCTAAGACCTGCTGTAGAATATCAATATTGTCCCGAAGCTCAAGCTTGATGCCCCGGGCGGTCCTATTGAATTTCTCCATGAAGGACGAAGACTCATTTTGGCCGGGATGTATTTCAGCTGATATAGTTCATGCCTGCTTCGAGGCGGTCCTACATTTGGAGCGAACTGCTCGAAGAAAGCCAAAATAAATCCGCCATACGACTGTATGGATCGGGCCGGCAAATTTTTGAACCAAGTTCGGGCGTCGCCTTGTAATCCTGCTGCGAAGATGCGGCACTTTTGTGAATCTGAGGCTCGAACCGTTCCCATGTGTAATTCAAAATCAGCAACGTGATCGATCGGATCACCGTCAACGCGAAACGTCGGCAACCCCTCGAGGTTGCGATAATGCCGATCAGGGACTGCTGCCCAGATCTCTTCTGAAAAGGGGAGCATCAAATCTCCCAAGGCGGCGGACACGCCTTCCGATTGTTGGGATGACGCCTGGACCGCATGCAGATTATGCCACCAGTCATCATCCTTATTTTGCCTAATTGGGCCTTTATGGCCCTGTTGAATAATCCAAAATTGAGTCCCATATTAGGTTCACAATCCTTCAGCGCACGCATGCTCTCCAACTCCTTAGTGAGCTCGTTGATTCATCGCTGCAACTGCTCCTGGTCATTCCTAGGAGCGGGAGTTAGAGCCCTAGCCGGGGGAGGAGGAGTGGATCGATACCTCGGCCTCCTCGTTGTTACACCGCGCCTGATGATTTCCTCATCATCAGTGCTACGCTCATCAGGGTCGCTCTCGTACCCTCTACTTCTTGGAACAGAGCTTGAAACAGCTGGTGGTTCTGTTCCACTTCTCTCCGACATAATTTCCAGTACCACATTCCTGACGACAGCTTCCAGATCCTGTAAAGTGAATGTTGGTGCTGGGAGACTGTCGGGAAGCACGTCAGTGTCATTCGTCGAAGTTCCAGTTGCCATGCCTTTGATTATCCTATCCCTGGTAGAAACCTCAAATGGGATTAGAGAATCATCCCCACGAACGGCGCCAAACTGTTATGGTCCCTTTTTAAGGGGTACCAACAGTCGTCCAGTTCGTCAACAAACGAACTCGGTTATGATTTGTTTTTGGTGGGAAGACGATCTAAAAATGTAAATAACAGCGAGACAAAGCGATTTATAGTAGAAACCCCAGGAATTGGGAAAAAAACCATTTGACTAAGAGCGAGATAAGCTCTTAGCCTGTTCACTAATCGAATGATTCATTACAGAATACAACAAAGGTTTTAAGAAGATAACATGGTATAAGAAAGCAATAAGAACTCCGGCAGAGTAACAGCCTGTTCTTACGCGTCCAAGAGGTCCTGCTTTTTCCGTCGTTGTGCCCTGTATTTATAGAGTTGAAGGCGTGTGTAATCCACGCTCTGTAACTGCCTCTGACAGGTTTGTTAGAGATTGTTATCGCGCGATGTAAAACGTGGCTGGGACCGAAGCGTGGTCTACGTGATCTGGCCCGAGGCGTGGTAAACGTGTGGAGGCCCAAAGCGTGGAACACGCGGGTTTGTAATCGTTTGGACCGAACCATGGGACCAGCTATCAGAAACCGTTTTATTTTGCCAAGGTTATCTTCGGTCCCATCGCGGAACATCAGACCATTTTATCTTAAGTATGCTACTGGGCTGCACAAGTTCGCTTTTACCACATGGATCGACCCAATCGTTATTAGGCCTCATCCATTGCAGGGTACCTTGTCCTAGAGTTCTCATCAAAATATTTATCCAAATTCATAAAAATATAACCCTAAATGAATGTAAAAATACATTAAATTTGTATGATGTACATATAAAAAACTAAGTAAATTAAATATTTAATATAAAAATATAAAAAGATATACAAATTATGATTATTTTCTTAAATAAATATCATAATGTTTATTTACAATAATAATTTGTTATTTATTTGTTATTATATTTAAAATATAATTGACATAAGTATCGTGACAACAAATCTTCCAGAGTTCAGTTGATAAATTCTGGACAAATATTTAATGATTATTAAATTATTGTATGTAATACTATTGAATAAAAAAATATAAAAATATAAACTAAATAACTTTTTTACAGCTTTTATTTCAGTTTTGGTAGGAAATATGATATGTATATGACTCATGGATAGTTTGACAAACATGAGGAAATGCAGCGGATATTTTGACAAAAAAACCCCAATTGGTAAGGACAAAAATACTTAACAATCTCTCACTCAACAAGAGTGAGTTTAATTGCAAGCTTGTACTATAATTTATCAAGCTTCAATAGGAATAAAAATATCATTCTCATATGTATAATGAATTGAATAAACAATGCATTTTGAATATAAACTAGAAGAAATAAATGTTACCATCAATAAGTGAACTCAATGAGCATCTTCTTCTCTTGATGTAGTATAACACCTAAAAGGAAACAACATTCAAAACCATTATCTTAATCAGCACAAATTTGTAGTGTATTGTAGAACTTATATACTCACCCTACCTAACTAATAAAAGAGTGTTAGTAAATAGGGCTTTGCCGTATCATGTTCATGCCTGTGAATATAACCAAAATGAATAAGCATGTGACACCAATCCAGATCCACTGCTGCCATTTTTTCTTGTTTCTGTTACGTAAGGCTGGGGGGACAGTTTTTGTTTTGGTATGCTTTAAGAATAAAGAGGGTCTTTTCGGCTTTGTAGAAGTATCACAAGAGTTTTTGGTTTTTGCTTCCTTGGTGAGATCCATCACAGGTTTATCAGAAGTCTCACAGTTGTTGCGGATATCACAATTATCGGAGGCAGCAATAGCGGCTCTCTTTCGTTCCTTCTTTCTCAGTCTCTTTTGTTCAGTAAAGCTTAATAATTGGAAGTAAAAAGGCCTAAACTGGACCATTTCTCTTTGTTGAGATTCTTTCTGTGTTTTCAATTCTGCTCACATTTGTAACTTTTCTAATTGTCGTTTCTTACTCTCGTTTGCCTCATTAGCTTTTGCAAGTTCTTCCAGTTGCCTTTGCTCTTTCAGCTCGGCCACATCCATTCTCTGCTCTTCGTCCTTCCGTCCTAACTGAGCCTCTTCTTGACTTCATGTATTAATATAAGGCTGCTCATGCACATCAACCTTAGTCTCGCTATGCTGATATTCCTCCTCTTTGGTACTTAAGTTCTGGTACTTTCTTTGATAATGCACCATCAGATGCTACTGTCATGGAACTCCTCGACGTCTCTTTGTTTGAAACCGAAACTGAATTCACTGATCTTCCATTAGAGTTTACATGTTTTGAGATAATTCAATTGACTCCATTGTCAGCAGAGCCGAACATGAGAGTAATTGGCTTCTCATCAGGGCCAAGGTATTAAACTGGGTATAATCTCTTGGTATTAAACTGGGTATAATCTCGGCGAAACTCGTCATTCGAATTCCACATTTCCATAAAAATTTCCACCTATAGAGATCATGATACTCCCATGAATCCATGTGAATAAACACCACTCATTAGTTTTTTGAAAGATTGACTGTCAAAAATACCTGATTGGAACACAAACCATAAAGAGATTCATTGTTCCTACCAAAAGCATAATTTCTAGAAACTGTGGCATCATCCTTGTACTTGAAATAGAGCTTGTTCTGCAATCGAAACATTTTATCCAAAATGAAATAATGGAACTTGACATACAACAGTAATCAAGTAAATTATAGGATAAGATAGTTCACGATACCTTCGTCCTAAGATCTTTTTTCAAACTCTGCAAGTGGGCATATGCTGCTTGGTGAACATCCTTATTCTCATTTTCATATTTATTTTCTGCTTCTATAGCATTTTCTTCTGCTTTAGAACACAATCTTTGAGAATATCCAGCTCCTTCCTCAGAATCTGATTATAAATCATACACAAAAATAAAACTCTAGTTTCTCAAAGCTTGAGTAATATCAAAGTGTACATTAAAAGGAAAGAGAGGTTTTGAGACCTTTAAACGCTCCTCAACATCCTTCCTCTGTTTAAGAGCTTGATTAATCTCGTCTTGGTTACCAAGACTAGGCGACAATTGCGCACGAAGTTGCTCAATTGCTGTATCTCACTAATGAGATGTTCTCTTCCGTCAAAGGAAGAGTTTCATGTTGTCTCGTGTTTTCCATTTTATGAATCTGCAGAAAGGAATCATGTTGCTATTAATAAAGAGAAACACCATATCATGGCAAAACATGCAACATTTTATTCAATTGGAAAATTAAATGTTGACCTGGATATCAATCTCTTCAATAGACATTGTGTTTTTCGCCTTATTGATCACAGAATGAAGAGAATCTATTTCATTACGGTTTAGTCGCACTAACATTCTTGCATTACTGGCTTCAGCCTTGGCATACTCATATTCAGTGGCATGAATCTGACTGTTGGTCTGACAAAGATAGAAGCAAAAGGTGCCAGTGTTATTTTCAGTTTCTTTACCAATTTTGAAGCAAATAGATTAATATGAAAGAAACAAAAACCTCACTCTTTTCTGCTGGATGTGGCCTTGAATTGCATCCCTAAGTTTGGTTTTCTCATCAACATGCATCTTTGCAAGCCTGATTTGTTCTTTGTTGTTGTCAAGTGTGCAACAGGTTTATCATATCTCTCAGCATCTCCATCACCATGATAAACAGATGAGCACTCCTCATTTTCTTTCACAATATGATCATTAGAGGTTTCAGTATCAATGTAAGTTTTAAATACCGAGAGTTTTTCATCATGTATCCGTTCCGGGAAATTATCGATACTTATGCTAACTACTTCAGTGTCATCACATTCTTGGTTTTCTGGTGGTTGTGGGGTTGAACTAACTGATACATTATCTGCTGGTAATCCACTTCCATTATTAGGACAATAATCAGAAGTCAGTGCATCAACATCTGGATATCTCTTACAAGAATCTGATGCCCCCAGTGTACCTGATTTAACACAATCAACCTATTTACAGTTAGGATTATGACTACGATAATATGCGTAGAATAAAAACCTATGTAATTCCAGAATCTTACTTGATTCAGCAGCAAGTTCAGAAGCCTCGACTTGTGTTTCCCTGGTCTCTACTGAATAAAGAGAGCATTTCGACTCCATTAGAAATTTGACAGTCTCATCATGTGCTCCTCTATAGTTCAATCCATGCTCAACCACATCCAAAAGCTCTCCTTCAGATACCAGAGCCGATTTTAAAGACATGTTTTCATCAAGATTAATTCGATCTACCGGTTCACAGTTTGCATTTCCAAGCACCACTTCTCCACTCACTCCAGACTCAGCAGCCAATTCCAAATTCTCTATATTTCGCTCCTGATTCAACGTAGAACCAGTAGTGGCTTCTGTTTTAAAAACATGGTTTTCAACCTTATCTGAATTTACTATCTCTTTGATAACATTTATTACTCCATCATGAGACTGCATATCCTTCAATACAAGCTCAACAACCTCAGCAAACTTCACCCCAGATCCAGGGGATGTTTCCACTGTCTGATGTTCATCTGAATTTAAATGAACTCCCTGTCCAGCGCATACATCAATAGAACCATTAACTAGAGATGGAATGCTCTCTAGTTCCACATTCACTCCACGCTCATCGGCTAACACCACAAATACATCTTGGTACCCATTTTTTCTACAGAGAAATGATGAGGCTCCGAATCTGAAAAACCATGTGTCACGACCCAAAGGTGTGACTTACTGGTTTAGAAGGGGAATTGAGATGAAGGAGAACAGATGGGGAGTAGGAGTGAGAGATAGCACTAGAAGGAGAATGATAATTTCATAGATACTCATCTCTTAACAGAGATGGTTTAAATATCCAAACATCCTCACAAAAGAAGTTACAACGGCTAGTTATGAGTTCAACGGATAGATCCGTACGTCTAGTAGATACTATTCAAAAATCTTGATATTCTGGGCTGCTGTCTAGATGATTGGGTCTTGGTCTTCATATGGGTCCATGGTTGATTCGTCTCTGTTAGTTGGACTGAGTCTCTTAGAGTGGTCCATGTTCTTATTGGGCTGCGTCTCCTTGTCTTGTTTATCTGTTCCTACATCAACAGAGCTTAATAAAGGATTGTTAGTACTGATCGTGACATTACCGTCCCCTAAAAGAGATCCTTGTCCCCAAGGATCAAATTTCGGAAAAGTCTTCTTTAACCATGGTAAATCCTCCCAAGTGGCGTTTTTTGGCGGAGATCCGTCCCAGTGAATAAGTAATTGTGTCGTTGGGCGGTTGTTGCGGAGCGTCAACCGGCGGTCTAACACCTGCAAAGGGTATACTTTAATAGTTCCTTGGGCAGAAACTTCGGGAAGCTCTTGTAATGGTAGATACTTGACACCAATTCGTTTTTTTAATAGGGACACATGGAAGATTNATGCGGTCTAGGCATCGTCTCATCAATCTGAAGGCGTATCAGCCGCCTTGGGAGATTTGATGCTCCCCTTTTCTAAAGAGATCTGGGCAGCAGTCCCAGATCGGCATTATCGCAACCCCGAGGGATTGCCGACATTTCGTGGTGATGGTGATCCAATCGATCACGTTGCCGATTTCGAATTGCGCATGGGAACGGTTCGGGCCTCGGATTCACTAAAGTGCCGCATCTTCGCGGCAGAATTACAAGGCGACGCCAGAACGTGTTTCAAGAATTTGCCAGCCCGATCCATACAGTCTTATGGCGGATTTATTTTGGCCTTCTCTGAGCAATTTGCTCCAAATGTAGGACCGCCCCGAAGTAGGCAGGAACTATATCAGCTGAAATATATCCCGGCAAAGATGAGTCTTCGGTCCTTCATGGAGAAATTCAACAGGACCGCCCGGGGTATCAAGCTCGAGCTCTGGGATAAAATTAATATTCTACAGCAGGTCCTAGGACCGTGCGGCCTTTCGGCCAGTTTGGTAAAGAGCCCACCATCCACCTTGGAAAAACTTCTTCAGAAAATCAACAAGTATATTAAGGTGGATGAGGCGATGGGGTTGGGTTATCGGAAACCTAGCGGGACTTCTGAACCCGAAGGGGCCACCAAGGTGACGATCGTCACAGGCCGCGGGGAAGAGATAATCGGGGATAACCCCAAAACTATAATGATCGGACGGAGGACCGACGGTCTCCTCCACCGGAACAAGAAAGAGGCCAGCACGGTCGTGAGAACCCTGGTCAGGGCCGAAGAAGAAGATTGCGGGGCCGTGGCGGTAGAGCCCCTCAGAATGAGAGTGGAAGATAGGAGCAGGCCGCTCCTCCACCTGCGGAAACTGGTGCCCAACCTCCTCAAAATGAGGCGGCACCTAGAGAGGTAGCCGGTGATATTTATGTTATCTCCGGTGGACTGAGAATAAATGAATCGGTCCGGGACCGAAAGAGAATTGCGCGCGGAGACTCCGCTGAGAGCTCCAAATCTGTGGCGCTGGTGAAGTATGATCCCATGGAACGGTCCTCCTGTTTTAAAGAGGACATTACTTTCACCCTGGTTGATCGGGAAGGGATCACCGATCCGTGCGACGACCCCCTTACCATCAGTGGGATCATCGAGAATCGTCGTGTCCACAGAATTTTAGTGGACACTGGGGCTTCGTGTAATCTAATGAAGCGCGAGGTTGCCGAGATGTTGGGAGCTGCTGCTCACGATCTCCCGATCGCTAACATCACTCTTTGGTCATTCGACCAAAGGAGCGTTATTCCATGCGGGAAGATGTAATTCCCAGTTACCCTTGGAGACCCATCCAAGGACCGGTCGGAAGACCTGGAATACATTATCGTTGAAATCGACTTGGCTTACAATGCTATTATCGGACGGACCAGCCTTAGTAAGTTTGAGGCGATCCCTTCTACTTATCACATGATGCTCAAATTCCCCTCCGTTTCATGGAGTTATTTCTGTTAAGGGGGATCAGAAAGTAGCTAGGCAATGCTACATGAGCTCGTGCCGAACTATGGCACCGTTTAAAAAGGCCCGGGTGGATCTGATGGAAGAGTTGCCACACCCGAGGCAAGCAATGGACCCCGTAGGGTTCAAATTGATCAACCTGGTTGAGGATGACTCAACCAAGACAACTCGCATCGGGGTACATATGACCCCTGACTTTGAAAAAGAACTGATCCACCTGCTTAGAAGCCACGTGGATATATTCGCATGGACCCCGGACGATGTTCCAGGGATTGACCGATCCGATAGTGAACATCGGATCAACACTGAGCCAAGAACGAAGCCTGTTAGGCAGAAAAGGAGACGCTATTCTCCTGAGAAGATCGAGATTATCCAGGCTGAAGTGAATAAACTGCTACGGTCGGGATTTATCAGAGAAATCCACTATACTGAATGGGTTGCAAACCCGTTGGTGGTTTCCAAACCGGATGGGAAATGGCGGATGTGCATCGATTTTACCGATGTTAACAAAAGCTGTGAGTCAGACCCTTTCCCATTGCTGTACATCGACCGACTGGTAGATGTTGTTTCTGGTAGCACCATGATGAGTACCATGGATGCTTATTCTGGTTATCACCAGATCTTCTTGGTTGAGGAAGATCAGAAGAAATCATCATTCATGACCGAAGATGGGGTTTTCTGTTATGTGGTTATTCCATTCGGTCTCAAAAATGCCAGAGCAACATACCAAAGGTTGGTCAACAAAATCTTTAGAGAGTTGATTGGCCATATGATGGAAGTGTATGTTGACGATATGATTGTAAAATCTATGAATGATGAAGACCACCTTTCTTATTTGTCTCGTTGTTTCGAAGTATGCCGAAAATATAAACTCAAACTAAATCCAAACAAATGCTGCTTCGGGATCCGTAGTGGAAAATTTTTAGGATATTATGTTTCAGAGAAAGGCATAGAGGTTAACCCTGAAAAGGTGCAGGCTATTATTGATATGCAACCTCCGAGAAACAAAAGAGAGTTTCAAAGGCTTACTGGCCGGCTAGCTGCACTGAGCAGATTTATTTCGAAATCCACAGACCGGCCTTACCTTTTTTCAGGGTGCTAAGAAAAACAAGCCATCTGGATTGGACCGAAGAATGCGATCGGGCCTTCTCCGAGCTAAAGACATATTTAAGCACTCCCCCGGTGATGGTAAGTCCGACTTGTGATGAGCCGTTGGGGTTATATCTGGCGGTATCAGAAGTTGCCGTTAGCGCAGCTCTGGTAACCAAACGAGATGACATTCATAGACCGGTTTATTATGTCAGCCATTCGCTGGTATCTGCTGAAACCAGGTACTCCACCTTGGAGAAATTAATGCTGGCCTTGAAAAAAGCTGTGTCCAAGCTGAAATATTATTTTGAGGGCCGAACGGTCTATGTCTATACGGATCAACCTCTGAAAGTGCTCCTTAAACAGAAGGATTTGAACGAGAGACTGGCAAAATGGGCTATCAAACTCAGTGTTATGTATCTGGAATTCCTGCCCCGAAGGGCGATCAAAGCTTAGGTTCTAGCCGATTTCGTGGTTGAAATGACCCGATCGGCCATTTATCTTAACCAAGAAGATGATCGATGGACGATCCATGTAGATGGGTCAACCTTCGGGGGAAGAGGAGCGGGCATTACCCTGACAACGGTGCAAGGTGACCTTATTCATTCCGCAGTCAAATTTTCCTTTGCTGGAACAAATAATGTGGTAGAATATGAGGCAGTATTGTCAAGAATGACATTGGCTCAAAAAATAGGAGTTATCAGAGTGCGAATGTTCTAAAACTCGAAGTTAGTAGTGGAACAGTTCGTAGGGAGATTTGAGACTCATGATCCGATGATGAGGTTATATTGTGCCAAAGTCCTGGAACAATCCAAAAAGTTCAGTGAGTTCTCTCTTGACCATGTGCCACGGGAGCAAAACAAGGTTGCCGACGCACTCGCCAGATTGGCTTCAGGCATACCTCACATAGAGCCAAGCACTATTTCGGTCCAAATTCAGGACCGACTTCAATCATACCTGACATAGAGCCGAGCACTATTTCGGTCCATATTCAGGACCGACCTTCGGTCGAGATTCAAGTGACCGAACAGTCTATTGAAGAGATCGAGGCTCTATACCATGAACTCCAGGGCTTGAATATTGATGCTACTAAATCTCCAGGAGAACCCAATTGTATGGACTCCATTATTAAATACCTCTCAAATGGCTATCTCCCTGAAGATAAGTCCGAAGCCAGGAAAATAGAGGTCCGGGCTAAGAGATTTACCTTAGTCGATGGACGCTTGTTTAAAAAGAGTTTTGAAGGCCCGCTTGTGCGCTGCTTATCTCCTATTGAGGCTGAAGCCGTCATGGTTTATGTTCATGAAGGGATATGCGGCATTCATTCAGGGGCTCGATCTTTGTATCACCGCATCATCAGAGCTGGATACTTTTGGCCAATATTGCTTGCTGATGCCAAGCAATATACTAAACGTTGCGCCATATGCCAATACCATGCTCCACTCCCGCAATTGCCTGGGGCTCCCTTATCGGTCACCCCATTGTCTTGTCCGTTTGACAGATGGGGGATCGATATCCTCGGGCCTTTTCCTCGGTGAATAGGGCAAAGAAAATTCTGTATTATAGCGGTGGAATATTACTCGAAATGGATTGAAGCAGAAGCAGTAGCCATCATCTCAGAGAAAATGGTCAAGCACTTTATATGGCGAAATATTGTGAACCGCTTCGGGATTCCCCGAGCGCTCGTATCTGATAATGAGACTCAGTTCCGCGGAAAGAGCATACGGGATCTATGCACCAAGTTAGGCATCACCCAGCATTTCTCATCGGTGGCCCATCCCCAAACTAACGGACTTACGGAGGTATCTAACAAAGTTATACTGAAGGGATTGAAAACCAAGTTATAAGATTTTGGAGGCCCGAACACATCTATGAGGTCCTATGGGCGTACCGAACTACACCTCGCTCAACAACCCAGGAATCACCTTTCTCATTGGTGTATGGGAACGAAGCTGTTAGCCCGGTGGAGGTTGCCATCCGATCACCTCGGATCTCTCAATACGATGCGCATATGAATGATGAAAGGAGATCGTTGGACCTCGAGATGATCGAAGAAAAGAGAGATGTAATTTATGCACGGATGCGTGCTTATCAGCGAACTATGGAACGGGCCCACAACAAGCGAGTCCTGCCAAGAGAATTCTTTGAAAGCGATCTCGTCCTCAGAAGCATTAAAGTGTAGAGGAACGTTGGAGAGCTGGACAGAAATTGGGAGGGACTGTACCGAGTACTAAAGAAACTGGAATCAGGTGCGTATAAACTTGAAACATTGGATGGTATAGAGGTCCCCCGAACTTGGAATGTCATAAATTTAAGGTGATATTTCTTGTGAATCTTCGATTAATATGTTTGACTCAATGAAATACATTCTCTTAAACGTAAGTAGAAAACAAGTAAGTACAAATACAAGCTATTTCTAATGGAATGATGGACCAATCTTGAAGTTGGGTGGAGGAGGACGAATCTGGACTGGTGACAGAAGCTTCTTGTCCGCAAGGCTCCCAAGTTGTAGTGACCGCTCTAACGAGTCAGATGCTCCTGCACTTGCCCAGCCCCATGGATGAGTTGACATTCTCCCAGAACTCATTACGAACTAAAACACTCCATTCAACGACATTGAGTCTTTAGGAATGGCCCTTTGTACCTATGACATCTACTACGATAAAAGGAATGGTAGTCAGAATATCGAGACATAAGATCGGTCCTAATATAAGATGTATTATGAGCAAAGCTTGGCCAACAAAACCTAAGGGACTTTATTAGAACCGAGGTTCGGCCGAAGCTGGTAAAGACTCATATTAAACGCAGACTATGCCTATCCAATCAAGTATTGACTCCAAGGACGGAATAAGAGTGACCCATACACAATGTAAAACGACTGATCCAATCAGAATTGATATGAATAAACCAAACATAATGTCTGGGACCGATGGTTAACTACTTGTGAGTGTCCCCGATCTTACACTTGGTAATTAAAATCACTTTGTTAACATAAGACTTATTAGTTTGTTAAGAAGTTCGTTATATTACTTCGTTCTGGCAATTAAAAGGGTAAGAATTGAAGGAAAAGAGTTATATTGAAAATAAGAAGTACGGCAGATACAAAGTACAGAAAGAAATCTAGCTAATCTGCCCCTCTTCTCTATCTTCAATCTCTGGCTTCTGCGGTTCGGTCCGGGCCGCGAGCTGCTTCAATTCTTCTTCCTGATCGACCATCTTTTGGTTGACCGCTCTCTCCATCTCTTCAAAGAGGTAGAAGAAATGGTCCTCTTCCAGAACAGGTTCTTCCAAAGTTGGAATAACCTGAAACTTGCCATCTTTCTCAAGTGGCTCGATCATCTTCCATCGCTCGTCCGAAGGGGAAAGCCCAAATTGCTGAATAACTTGCTCGCGCATGTTATCCAAGTACTTGGCAGTATAAACCCCATGTATGTTATCCGCTAAAGCGAATAACAAAGGAGACCGAGCGAATCCCAGAACCGCTTCCCGGACCGAACCTTCGATCGAAGTGCGGGCCCTTGTCAACTCCTCCTCCAAGGTCGTCTTCTCTTCTTATGCCCGAAGGAGAAGCTCATTCAGCTTATTCCTCTTCTCCTGGGCCCGACCTTGGACTTCGTTGATTTTTCCTCTTTGGCCCGCAGCTTGGCCTCCAGGTCGGCAATACGTCCCTGAGCTGTTTGTCATGTCTTCTCCAGCTCAGAGACTTTATCAGCTAAGAGTGAGACCTCCGTCCCGGCTCTTAGCAACTCATTGTCAAGTCGGTCACGGTCCACCCGTACCGTGACCAACTCAGTATGCTTAATCTCAACTTGCCTTTTTGCAAGGTCAAGTTGATCTTGGACTTGTTGGGATACAACGCTACCACCCTGGTTCTTCTCCACGGTGATAGCAGTTGTAAAAGCCTTCCTCAACATCTGCATAAGATAACATATTATTAAGTAAAATTTCGGGCCTTCATATCAAGTAAAAATTACCTTAGTGGTGAGGTCGAGGAAGCCTTCCATAATCTCTTCCCCAAATACGTCCGCCTGGAAGTTCTCTGGGTTCTGCTCTCCATAAAGGCGAAAGTCCTTTGGGAAAGCACACCTCCAGGAGGTTAGCTTCCTCCCCTTACTGAACCTGTCCAGCAGGCCCAGAGCAACTCCCAGTTGGAGTTAGTCTTCGGGTCCGATCCAGGCTCCTTCAAAACGATCCCTTTAGTGGGGACCGGAGCGCTGTCCCCCCTTCTCAGCCTTTTCGGCTCCTGCGGGGCTTCCGCTTCGGTCGCCTTTTTCCCTTTTCCTAAGGGGACCGGCGGCAGGGAGACGTTCACCTTAAGCTGATGACCGAGGAGAACCTTCTCCACGGGAACGGCTCCCTGCAGCAACAAAGCAATAGTTTTAGTACTAATAAAGGAGACATTATCGATTTGATAGAGGCTGGATAAGCTCAAAGAACGAATCCGAGCCTTTATCACCTCCTCTACCACTCTAAATACCCGAAACGCAGGCCTATCCCCAGTTGAAGGCTGCCCTGAGCAGCGAAGGGTCAGCGTGCCGAACCCGGACCCCGAAGGGACCCCGAAGGGATCAGGGGGTTCCCGGACCCCGAAGGGACCAGCGTACCCCCCGTTGCTGATTCGCTCCCCTCAGCGCTGCCCGATGCTTCACGTTGTCCTTCAGAAGGACGGACCGAAGCAGCTGCCATGCGTTTGAAGCGAGAGCTCGGCATTGTCTCAGTCGAATCTGCAAAACAAATACGTAAGGATCAGGAAAGTATAAACTAAAAACATTACTTCATACGCGATCCTTCTGATGGATCTGAACTAGAGCACACCCCCTTCGGGGATGGGGCTCCGGCCCTACCCGCAACACCTATTTCTAGTAATCTTTTCTCCAGAAGCAGATCTATTCGCCTAAGGCATGCTTCGAGAGGGGGGAACATCGCAAACGTGTTTGCGGTGTCCGTGCGGGAGGGGTTGAACCTACTTCGGTCCAACTGACCTATGCGTGGGTGGGTTAGGCACGGCCATACTTTCAACAGATCCTCTTTGGGGACTGTTATCCACACATAGCAGGCCTCCCGCACATGGAGAGATTCCTCTTTATCTACAATTGCGCACTCTTTGATGCGCACCGCTATATAATACAACTTGCGGCAACCTAACAGACCCTTCCCCTTTAGGGATCCTACCAAGAACAGGTTAAAGAAGTGTTCTAGGGTCGGGGCCCGATTCTGTTGGTAACAATAAAAAATGAACGCTATTATATACACATAACTGCCCGGGAACAACGCAAAAGTGGGGCAGTGAATCTCCTTAAGCACGGCCTCTACAAAGGGATGTAGCGGAAAACGAAGCCCGCACTTTAGGTAGGCGTAATTGACCGGAATGGCTGATGCCGGCACATTCATTTCCGCCGGAAGGAAACAGGGAATATCTTCCCATCCCTTCCAGATAGAATAATGCGCCGGAATCGAAAACCTAGACCTAAACTCCTCAATATCCAACTCAGACATGGAAGGGTATCGCATTTTATGAGAAGCCATAAGTGTATACCTTAGAGAAATTGGATTGAAAGGGGTTGAACGTGGAGTGGATTGAGGGCACAAAAAGTCAATTCTGCAGTTTCTCCTTTGCGATAATGACGATGAGGAGAAACAGTGCTCGAAATCCCGATTTAAATATTAATCTCCCAGCCAATGGTGAGCCGCCACGTAATACTGCCCAAGACAGTGACAGTACAAAGCGCACTCATCACGCCTCTTGAACTATCGAATATGAAGAGGCGCATATCAGGATATTAATATTTAAAGAATAACAAAGATAAAATTATAACTTAAATATACGTTATTTAGTTTAAAATGCAACTAACTCCCACACACCAAGGGAAGGATCGGTCCCCTGGACGCTCACTACCTACAGGTACGGTCCCAGGTTCTCATGAATATGCAGACATCATGTGATCGGCCTTTTATCACCTCTACGATGGCAATCAAGCCCGAGGGGCTAGTGATGTGAACTTTAGGACCGGGTACCTTGTAATGGGCAAGACCCAATAGTTATTGGGCTAATTCAAATGGTGGAAACGAATTCTTGCAGCCCATTTGCACACTTAAGGAAAAGCGGCCCGACGTTTAACGAGAGGACCGAAGATAACCTTGGCGAAATAAAGCGTTTTCTAAAAACTGGCTCCTTGCTTCGGTTTGAACGGTTACAGGCTCACATTTTCCACGCTTCGGGCCTCCACACGTTTACCATGCTTCGGGCCCGATCACTCAGACCATGCCTCGGTCCCAACCTCGTTTTACATCCCGCGATAACAACCTCTAACAAACCTGTCAGAGGCGGTTACAGAGCGTGATTTACACACGCTGTAAACTCTATAAATACAGGGTGCGACGACGGAAATAACAGGACCCTTTGGACGCGTAAGAACATGCCGTTACCCTGCCGGAGTTCTTACTGCTTTCTTTTCCTTGTCATCTTCATTAAGCCTCTGTTGTATTTATTACAAATTATTTGATTAGTGAACAGGCTAAGAGTACAATCTACTCTTAGTCAAGTGGTTTTCACCCCAATTCCTGGGGTTTCCACTATACATCGTTGTGCCATCGTTTATTTCGAGTTTTTAATCGTCTTCCACAACAAAAACAAATCAAAACCGAGTTCGCTTGTTAAACGAACCGGACGACTGTTGATACCCCTAAAAAGGGACCATAACAAAGACATCAAGGCTACAATTGGACCAACACTTATTGAATGCGTTGATTGAGCGATAGCAGCCAGAAACACATACTTTTTTCCTACCTTATGGTGAAGTAAGTTTCATGCTTGTTTTGTATACCGTTCACAATTAATAAATCTGTAGTATTATATTTGCGATTTTGTAGGCGGATGTTCCTCTACAATATGTATCTGTCATTTGGGGGATGTCCATTGATGGTACTCCTATTGTAAGTCGTAGATGGGTTAGAACATAAGATGAATGGTTGTTGTTCATTAGGATTAGATTTGGTTGGACAACGACCTCAAATGACATAAAGGGGAGATGCTTTGTCTTAGGTTCGTTAGAGAGATATGTCGTTCAAGCTGCAAATGAAGTGAACATGGATTCTACCGACGATGACGTCTTGCGATAAGAGAGTTTATATTATATTTACCGATATGATTAATTAGTTGTGAATAATAATTTATTTTCCATAGTTGTGCTCGTGCGATTACCACATTACTAGTGATGAGAACTCTGGGACCGGGTACCCTGTAATGGGTGAGGCCCGATAACAGTTGGGCCAACTTAAATAATCAAAACGAACACTTACAGCCCACTTACACCTTTAGGAAGAGCGGTCGGATGTTCAACACAGAGGACCGAAGATAACCTTAGTAAAAATATGCGTTATCTGCCAGCTGGCTCCGGGGTTCGGTCCGAACAGTTATAAAACGGTTACAGGCTCATGCGTTCCACGCTTCGGGCCCTGCCACGTTTATCACGCTTCGGGCCCGATCACGCAGACCACGCATTGGTCCCAGCCTCGTTTTACATCCTACGATAACAACCTCTAACAAACTTGTCAGAGGCGGTTACAGGACGTGGATTACACTCGCCGGAAACTCTATAAATACAGGGCAAGACGAAGGAAAAGACAGGACCCTTTGGATGCAGAAGAACAGGCTGTTACGCTGCCGGATTCTTCTTGCTTTCTTTACCTCGTCATTTTCATTAGCCTGTTTTGTATGAACTTTGATTCATTTCTTTAGTGAGCAGGCTAAGAGCATAATCAGCTCTTAGTCGAGTGGTTTTCACCCCAATTCACGGGGTTTCCACTATATATTGTCGTGTATTTACTTTGGTTTTTAGCTTTTAATCGTCTTCCACATTTTAAAGAAATCAGAACCGAGTTCATTTATTGAACGAACCGGACGACTGTTGGTACCNCCGAACAGTTATAAAACGGTTACAGGCTCACGCGTTCCACGCTTCGGGCCCTGTCACGTTTATCACGCTTCGGGCCCGATCACACAGACCACGCATCGGTCCCAGCCTCGTTTTACATCCTGCGATAACAACCTCTAACAAACTTGTCAGAGGCGGTTACAGGACGTGGATTAGACTCGCCGGCAACTCTATAAATACAGGGCAAGACGAAGGAAAAGACAGGACCCTTTGGATGCAGAAGAACAGGCTGTTACGCTGCCGGATTCTTCTTGCTTTCTTTACCTCGTCATTTTCATTAGCCTGTTTTGTATGAACTTTGATTCGTTTCTTTAGTGAGCAGGCTAAGAGCATAATCAGCTCTTAGTCGAGTGGTTTTGACCCCAATTCACGAGGTTTCCACTATATATTGTCGTGTATTTACTTTGGTTTTTAGCTTTTAATCGTCTTCCACATTTTAAAGAAATCAGAACCGAGTTCGTTTATTGAACGAACCGGACGACTGATGGTACCCCCTAAAAAGGGACCATAACAACTAGTATGAGGTGTTTTATTTCCAGATACGCACGATGATCAGGATAAATTAATGTTATTAGACCTATTAGCGATGACGATGAAATCTCCCAATTAGATTGGGGATCGGCTGTGTTAGCAGGTTGTACCGATGTCTCTGTGAAGGCGCGATGGGACGTCGATCAATTGGATGCTCCATGAGTCTGCTTATGGTATATGAATTCATTTATTTTTTAGGTTACCTCTTATATGCGAATGCAGATTACATTTGTTCATTGAATCTACCTTAATTGTTTTGCTCTAGATTTGGGCTTATAGTCGAATACTCAATATATGTCCTGAAGAAGGACATAGATTCGATAAAGACGACTATTAGCCGATATGTAGGATGGTGTTTGGCTATAAGTACGAAAAGTTTATTTCCTTAGGTAATTTTTTTTTTATATAGCAAACATCATATGGTAATTACCGTATTTTTTGTTGATTTCGCATTTACGTTACGACGATGATATAGACTATAATTCCAAGCCATCAATTGCGATATATGTCGTGATTCACTAGATTTAATACATTGAACTAGGGTAACACTTTATGTTTATTTGATTGGATTACTAAAATACGGTTATTATCATCAATTTCGATCTTGTTAGTTTACTTGGAAGCAGTACATTCGATTCTCAATGGTAGATTTTAGTCATGATACTCAGGCATTGTGGACCTATACCGGGCCTCATATCATCGACCGAGTTCGCAAGCAACTAGGATATTCGTTCTGCATTCCAAGACTAGTCGATTGTCGTTACGATAAGACTCATAAGCATTGGAAAGAAAACTAGACAATCGTGGTAGGTAATTCATAGAGACTGTGTGAATCATTGGACATCACGATTTGAGCCTTCTTATGATCTACGAGACAATCACACATCAATTGATGATTACTACACGTGGTACCATATGATAGCCATGCTAATCCTCAATACCACTAGTTCAGATCCTCCAGGTTGGCGTGGAGGGTTAGCACAACCAGTGTTATATGAGGTATTATGGTCTAGTATACGTGTTTATTAAAATACTTATAGTTTCATTTTCTTATTTGGTTAATAGGTAGTTCAGTTCGAAGTGCTATCACAGACTGTAGAATGTGATCTTCATTCCACAGCAGCTCAGATGACGGCTGATTCAAAGAACTTATCGGGGTACTTATACATGTGGCCAGATATGCCCACCGGTAGCGTCAATGTGCCTCCCTCTCTTACACCGTAACAAATGTTCATGATGTGGTCCTTCTACCAATCGATTCAGCAGACGCCGCCACCTGGTGTTAGTTTCCAACCTACCCGTGGAGCAATTCTAATTGCCGGTACGTGATTTATACTAGCACATCGTAGAACATGCCCACATGGAAGCAAATGCACAATCTATCTACCAGGTGAGCAAGTCTTTCTAACCAAGTCGGCAATTTTAAGTGTATTAGGAACATGACCACGTTTTATGCGTTGCACTTCTCCAACTTGCCTATCTGGGGTCCTAGTAGTGCATCTCATATGAGTCGACTTTCATTCGTTGTTTTTCATACCATGTTTGTGTTGCTTGGGTGAATGCCTAAAAAGGTAAAACACAATAAAACAATAATTTAAATTCATAAGAACATCACTAAATCTAACCTGCATATTTTATATCATGATGGCAAGTTCATCGAGTAGTTTTATGAACAACTTTTGTGTACGGTAGTATGTTGAGTCCACCAAACTAGAAATTGGATACCGGCATACTTCTTTCATCATTCTGTTTACGCATTCGATTTAGTTAGTTGTCAATATTCCATGTCATTGTCCATCGTCAAATGCAAGTGCCCACTTGTGCAGATTGTCCTCCATCTCCAGTCAAGTAAGCCATATGCAAGCACGGTTGCACTTTTCTCTTATTTCTTCTATCAGAGTTCTCCATTTTGATCGTAATGGGGTTGCCTCAGCAAGGTAAGCAAGCTTCCTCACCTAACGATTCTTGATATGCGTATTCAAATTCGATGTTACGTGTCTCAAACACTATCGGTGATGTAACCGACCAGTCTGAAATGCTTCTAACGACTCAACTGCCCCTTTAATATGAGCATGTCGATATGATATTATGCAAGGCGAGTTACCTCGAATAATATTATTGTCCAGCAACTCAATGAACTAACAATAAGAATCTTTGTTTTCCTGATTACCAAGAGCATACGCCAGCGGAATAACATGACCTCCAAAATCCTTGCAAACTGCAATTAGGGGTGGGCATGGGCCAGTCCAACCCGCTGGGCCGGTCCGCTAAATATCATTGTACGGGTTGAGTCGCGATTTTCAACCCGTACGGGTTGAAGTGGGCCAATTTTGAATTTTTTTAAAAAAATTTAAGATTAAAGTTGAAGATTTTTAAATATTAGAGTTTAGGTTATTTCAACCCGTCAACGCGTTGGGCCGCACTTTCAATCGTCGGGTCAACCCGTTAACAGGTCAAGAAAAATTCTCAACCCGTTGGGTTGGATCTGTGCCCACCCCTAACTGCAATCAAGAGTTTGTGATTGTATAGTGCATAAAGATGTGTCGCATCAATCGAGATAACATGAATACACTGTTAATAAGCGTCTTCACAAGATCGGAAAGATAAATATATATAACGAATCAACTTATCGTTGGGACCATTGTCACTGTCGTAAAGACTTCATTCAACTGCGGTATCGGGATCAGTCAACTGTATAACTGCCAAATGTGTCGGAAGTTTCTCCATGGACGATTCCCAATAACCATGCACTAACTCAAAATCACGTTGCACCTCGTGCCAAACTTTATTATAGCCAACGTTGAATATATATCTAACATGCATATCTTTTCTAGCATCCTATACTTTTAACCCTGAAAATAATAATTAGCACTCATGTGGCATGATTGTAACAACAAATAGTATAATACATATCTTCTTTTTTGTTCCATATGTATTCCACCATATCACGAGCGATAAAATTCATTGTCATATTACAGTGCTTAACACTTACATTAGCAGCACCACATGAATGAGGAATGTAACCTATCGAAAATTGACAAACCTCATCTCTAGCATCACACCTTGCATGTAGATGAAATACACAGTTTGTTTAATCCTTCACAAAACATTCAAACATCCAATACTGTGGTGTACTATCTACTACCCTAAACTGATAGGGGCGGATGAAATGAAAGTGGCAAACACGTACTGAACATCTTATTTATCTTTTAAACTCATTCTGACAACCAGATTATGATTAGATAAGTTGTATGAAGAATAAACTCGATGAGATTTCGTATATGCAAAGTCATCAGCTACCACATCGTCTCCTAAATAATAAGTACTTGAACTAATGTCGGGAGAAACTCTAGACAATAGGAACGCTAGCCTAGAAGCATCGACAATAGTGTGGGGCAATAGATCATGCTCCATTCCACTATCAGCTCGAGACGGGGGAGGTTCAGTTTCATATTCCTCCATATCTAAATCAATTAGTGGGCATCCTCATGATTTTCAACATTTGTATTGACGTCTGGTTGCATGCCTACAATAAATAAATATTGTATACAAAAAATGTAATGAATAATAATGCAACGATTTTAGTATAATAAACATATATTCCCTTAACTCAACACTAAATCCATGAAATAAGATATCTCTACTATTTGGGACAGATCAACTCGGATACATGTTAAAAGGCCCAAACAGATCCATAACCTTCAAGAAAAAACAAATATATCAATACGAATCAAATAGTCAAATAATATAGTAACTAATCAATTTGTCACAAATAATATTGTAACTAATCAACTCCTCACAACTAATATCGTAACTAATCAAAGCATTATAACTAATTTCATAACTAATCAACTAATTACAAACAATATAGTAACTAATCAATTTATCACAACTAATATAGTAACTAATCAATTCTTCACAACTAATATCGTAACTAATCAAATCATCACAATTAATATCGTAGCTGATGAGACCTCCGGAACTCGGTACCCCGAACTTGGCTAGGCCAAGCTTAGCCAGGCCAGCTGAAGTGACATAAGCCAACTTGGAGGCCTAGATCCAGCCCACACAAATGGATGGTCCGGTGAGAACAGTCAGGCCCGAAGGCTCGATATTAGTGATCGGAACCAATCGATGGAATCACGCGTTCTCCTCCTTATCGGGACCGATCGGTCCATGATGCACAGACTACCCTTCGGGCCATCCGCTCTCCTTAGCATGCGACAATAACCTCTTATAATCTTTTCAGATGCATGTCTGACAGAGTGTACGAGCCTCCCCTGGTCCGGAGACAGCCGGCTAGTAGCGCCAAAAGGCCCGGCGGCGCGCAGCCAGCTTAAGCTACGGCCGGCGGCTGTCCCACCCGACACGAGCCGACCTAGCCGCATGGGACAAGCACAAAACGACACTCTACTATTCACACAGTAGGAAAGACCTATAAAAGGGGCACTTGGGAGCGAAAATAGATCTCTTCTTCGGTTTTTTCTCTTGCTTCCCTTATGTTTCCCTTCATTTGATGTATCTAAAGAACAAATATGGCTTGTGTATTGAACAACTTTGTTATTGGATCGGCTAAGAGAATTTCTAACTCTTAGTCAAGTGGTTTTTCCCCTTTTCAAGAGGGTTTTCCACTCTAAAATTTCTCTGTCATTTTCCATTTGATTCTAGATCGTTTCCCCCCTATAAAACAAATTAAAATTGAGTTTATCTTGCAACGAACCGGACGACTCTTGATACCCCCGGTTTTCATACCACAACAGTAGCTAATCAATTCTTCACAACTAATACCATAATTTACAAATTATCACAAAAAAATTCTTAACTACACAATTTGTCAAAATAATATCGTAACTAATCAATTCTTCACAGCTAATATCGTAACTAATAAAAGCGTAACAACAAATTTCGTAACTAATCAATTAGTCACAAACAATATAGTAACTAATCAAATCGTCACAACTAATATAGTAACTAATCAAATCGTCAGAAATAAAATCGTAACAACTAATTTCGTAACTAATCAATTTGTCATAAATAAAGTTCCAAAACTTTACAAAAAGTACTAAAACAATCGGGGGAACGATAACATTGGATTTAGGGGTGGTCATGGGCCGGCCTAACCCGTTGGACCAAACAACATGTACGAACGAGTCAACCCNGGTAGCACCATGATGAGTACCATGGATGCTTATTCTGGTTATCACCAGATCTTCTTGGCTGAGGAAGATCAGATGAAATCATCATTCATGACCGAAGATGGGGTTTTCTGTTATGTGGCTAGGCCCAAGCTTAGCCAGGCCAGCTGAAGTGACATAAGCCAACTTGGAGACCCAGATCCAGCCCACGCAAATGGACGGCCCGGTGAGAACAGTCAGGCCCGAAGGCTCGATATTAGTGATCAGAACCGATCGATGGAATCACGCGTTCTCCTCCTTATCGCGACCGATCGGTCCATGATGCACAGACTACACTTCGGGCCATCCGCTCTCCTTAGCATGCGACAATAACCTCTGATAATCTTTTCATATGCATGCCTGACAGAGTGTACGAGCCTCCCCTGGTCCGGAGACAGCCGGCTAGTAGCGCCAAAAGGCCCGGCGGCGCGCAGCCAGCTAGAGCTACGGCCGGCGGCTGTCCCACCCGACACGAGATGACCTAGCCGCATGGGACAAGCACAAAACGACACCCTACTATTCACACAGTAGGAAAGACCTATAAAAGGGGCACTTGGGAACGAAAATAGATCACTTCTTCGGTTTTTTCTCTTGCTTCCCTTATGTTTCCCCTCATTTGTTGTATCTAAAGAACAAATATGGCTTGTGTATTGAACAACTTTGTTATTGGATCTGCTAAGAGCATTTCTAACTCTTAGTCAAGTGGTTTTTTCCTCTTTTCCAGAGGGTTTTCCACTCTAAAATTTCTCTGCCATAGTCCATTTGATTCTAGATCGTTTCCCCCCTACAAAACAAAATTAAAACTAAGTTTATCTTACAACGAAACGGACGACTCTTAATACCCCCGGTTTTCAGACCACAACAGTAGCTAATCAATTCTTCACAACTAATACCATAATTTACAAATTATCACAAAAAAATTCTTAACTACACAATTTGTCAATATAATATCGTAACTAATCAATTCTTCACAACTAATATCGTAACTAATAAAAGCGTAACAACTAATTTCGTAACTAATCAATTAGTCACAAACAATATAGTAACTAATCAAATCGTCACAACTAATATCGTAACTAATCAAATCGTCAGAAATTAAATCGTAACAACTAATTTCGTAACTAATCAATTTGTCATAAATAAAGTTCCAAAACTTTACAAAAAGTACTAAAACAATCGGGGGAACGATAACATTGGATTTAGGGGTGGTCATGGGCCGGCCTAACCCGTTGGACCAGACAACATGTACAAACGAGTCAACCCATGGGCCGGTCCGCTGAAAATAAGTTTATGGGTTGGGTCGCAAAAATCTACCGTCAACCCGTGGAGGTCAACGTTTTGATATGGGCCAAAATTTTTGATTTCTTAATTTTAGAATTTAAAATTGGGCGAAAGGCAAATTTGGTCCCCAAAGTTTCGAGTTTTGGCAAATTTGGTCCCCCAAACTTTGTACATTTTGGCAAAACCAGTCCCCGAAGTTTTAAAATGGCAAAACCAGTCCCCAAACTATTCTTTTTTTTGCAGAACCAGTCCTCAAAGTTTTGTGTGTGGCATAATTGGTACTCAAAGTAACATTAGGCAAATTTGGTTTTCATAATTGATACTAAAGTTTACATAATTCGACAGAATTGGTCCCCAACAAAACAAAATGGTGTTTTGAATACATCTATATATGCATATGATTTTCACGATACCAAAATTGATGAAAGTATATACGGATACGTATGAAAATTGATTTTTGAACACGAACTATACGAAATTGATGTTCCAGAAATTGGCTTTTTCGGGAAGACTGCAAGTTATATCCGATTTGTAATTTTCAACCGAACATAATACAACGATATCACTTTGTATTCCAAATGCCAACACTTAAAGATTATTAATGTTGAATGAGATATATTTGTCGAATTTTCGATATAATTGTTTCTCAAATTTATTTTGACGATTTTCGACAATTTATATTTGACGAAGACGTTTCGATACCGTTCAAAATATCGGTTCCGTCCCATTTTTTCCATAACGGGCGGTATACATGTTCGGAATTCCGTTCCGATCCAGTATGATTATTAAGGCCGGTATACTCATACAAAAAATTCTTTAGGAAAAAAATTGAAAAATAAATTAATTTTAAAATTTTCAAGTCGGATTTTCAGAAAAACCCGGTATCGACGATACTAATTTATGTTTTTTTTCAAAATATGCAGTTTTTTTTAAAAAAAATAAATAACTTTAAAATTTTTTCTGGTCGAACTCGGTTCACGATAAAACTAACGCCATTAGATTAATTGAGTACCAATTTTGCGCAATTTTTGAAACTTTGGGGACTAAATTTGTTAGTAACTGTAAATTTTGGAGAATGGTATTATCAATATCAAAGTTTGAGAATTGTCAAAATGTTAAACTTTGGGGACTTGACTTACCAAATGAACTACAATTTTGGACCAAATTTGCCAAAACATGAAACTTTGAGAACTAAATTTGATGTTCAAAAATTTTGGGACCAAATTTATCATTTCGTGCAAACTTTGGAGACCAAACGCGCCATTTTCTCTTTAAAATTATTATTATTTTAAATTATAATTTATATTGTATTCTATGATGTTTGAGTGTACCGACGTAGATTCGTTGATGCATCGACATGAATACGTCGACAAAACAAAAATAAATATGTCAAGTTTTCGATACATTTAAAATATAAATATGATATATATATATATATATAATTGTTTTTTATTATAAATATTATAATATAAATAATAAAAATGCTATTGATTTGATAAATAAAAGATAGTAATATCATAAATTAAAGATCGTAAATTATATTATACTTTGAAATTTAATAATATATAACTATTTATTTAAGACAATTACACTATACAACTTTTAAAATCGCAAAACCTATTATAAAGTAAACAACTTAATATTTAATATTTTAAGAAACAATTATAATTAATATATTTTTATATAATAATTAATAATTAAAAAATATCAAATCTTTAACGAAAAAATGATAATAGTTATTTTGTTGACTTTTAAAGATTCAAAAATCAAAATCAAATATGCAATTTGAAAAAATATTTTGAAAATAACCATAAAATAAATTTTATCATATATGTTATGGTCCCTTTTTAGGGGGTACCAACATCCGTCCGGTTCGTTTAGCAAACGAACTCGGTTCTAATTTGTTTTAGATGTGGAAGATGATTAAAAGCTGGAAATAAGTAAATGCACAGCGATGTATAGTGGAAACCCCATGAATTGGGGTGAAAACCACTTTACTAAGAGCAGATTATGCTCTTAGCCTGTTCACTAATCGAATAATCCATAATCAATACAGCAGAGGCTAAATGAAAATGACAATGAAAAGAAAGCAGTAAGAACTCCAGCAGGGTAACGGCATGTTCTTACGCGTCCAAAGGGTCCTACTATTTACGCCGTCTTGCCCTATATTTATAGAGTTTATAGCGTGTGTAAATCACGCTCTGTAACCTCCTCTGACAGGTTTGTTAGAGGTTGTTATCGCGGGATGTAAAACAAGGCTGAGACCGAGGCGTGGTCTGCGTGATCGGGCCCGAAGCGTGGTAGACGTGGGAAGGCCCGAAGCGTGGAAAACGTGAGTTTGTGACCGTTCTGTAACCGTTCGGACCGAACCCAGGAGCCAGCTGGCAAAAAACGCTTTATTTCGTTAAGGTTATCTTCGGTCCTCTCGTTGAACAACGGGCCGCTCTTCCTTAAGTGTGTAAATGGGCTGTAGGAATTCGTTTTCACTATTTGAATCGGCCCAACGTTTGATGGCCTTACCCATCACAAGGTACCCATCACAAGGTACCCGATCACAACGTTTGATGACATAACTTGGATAACTCCATAACTTTATGCATAAACTCATTGAACTTATGTGCATAAACTCATTGAACTTCTTGGATAACTCCATAACTTTAACGCAATACAACTTCATCATCGGATCATGTGTTTCGAATCTCCCTGCGAAATGTTCTACTACTAACTTCGAGTCTGAGAACATTCGTACTCTTCTAACTCCCATTTTTCGAGCCAGGGCCATTCCTGATAATACTGCCTCATATTCCACCACATTATTTGTTCCAGCAAAGGAAAATTTGATTGCGGAATGAATAAGGTCACCTTGCACCGTTGTCAGGGTAATGCCCGCTCCTCTTCCCCCGAAGGTTGACCCATCCACATGGATCGTCCATCGATCATCTTCTTGCTTAAGATAAATGGCAGATCGAGTCATTTCAACCACGAAATCGGCTAGAACCTGAGCTTTGATCGCCCTTTCGGGGCAAGAATTCCAGATACATCGCACTAAGTTTGATAGCCCATTTTGCTAATCTCTCATTCAAATCCTTCTGCTTAAGGAGCACTTTCAGAGGTTGATCCGTGTAAATATAGACTGTTCGGCCTTCAAAATATTGTTTCAACTTGGATACAGCTTTTTTCAAAGCTAACATGAATTTCTCCAAGATGGAGTACCTGGTTTCAGCAGATATCAGAGAATGGCTGACATAATAAACAGGTCTATAAATGTCATCTCGTATGGTCACCAGAGCTGCGCTGACGGCAACTTTGGATACCGCAAGATATAACCCCAAAGGTTCATCACAAGTTGGACTTACCATCACCGGGAGAGTGCTTAAATATGTCTTTAGCTCGGAGAAGGCCCGATCGCATTCTTCGGTCCAATCCATATGGCTTGCTTTTCTTAGAACTCTGAAAAAATGTAAGGCCCGGTCTGTGGATTTCGAAATAAACCTGCTCAGCGCGGCTAGTCGGCCAGTAAGCCTTTCAAACTCTCTTTTGTTTCTCGGAGGTTGCATATCAATGATAGTTTGCACCTTTTCAGGGTTAACTTCTATGCCTTTCTCTGAAACATAATATCCTAAAAATTTTCCACTTCGGATCCCGAAGCAGCACTTGTTTGGATTTAGTTTGAGCTTATATTTTCGGCATACTTCGAAACAACGAGACAAATAAGAAAGGTGGTCTTCATCATTCATAGATTTTACAATCATATCGTCAACATACACTTCCATCATATGGCCGATCAATACTCTAAAGATTTTGTTGACCAACCTTTGGTATGTTGCTCCAGCATTTTTGAGATCGAATGGCATAACCACATAACAGTAAACTCCATCTTCGGTCATGAATGACGATTTCTCTGATCTTCCTCAGCTAAGAAGATCTTATGGTACCCAGAATAAGCATCCATGGTACTCATCATGGTGCTACCAAAAACAGCATCAACCAGTCGGTCGATGTGCGGCAGAGGGAAAGGGTCTGATTCACAGCTCTTGTTAACATCGGTGAAGTCGATGCACATTCGCCATTTCCCATCCGGTTTGGAAACCACCACTGGGTTCACAACCCATTCAGTATAGTGGATTTCTCTGAAAAATCCCGACCGTAGCAGCTTATTCACTTCGGCCCGGATAATCTCGATTTTCTCAGGAGAATAGCGTCTCTTTTTCTTTCTAACGGGCTTCGTTCCTGGCTCAGTGTTGATCCGATGTTCACTATCGGATCGTTCAATCCCCGGAACATCATCCGGGATCCAAGCAAATCTATCCACATGGCTTCTCAGCAAGTGGATCAGTTCTTTCTCAAAATCAGGGGCTAAATGAGCCCCGATGCGAGTTGTCTTGGTTGAGTCATCCTCAACCAGGTTAATCAATTTGAACCCTACGGGTTCCATTGCTTGCCTCGGGGGCGGCAGCTCTTCCAGCAAATCCACCCGGGCCCTTTTGACCGGTGCCAACGTTCGGCACGAGCTCATGTAGCATTACTTGGCTACCTTCTAATCCCCTTAACAGAAATAACTCCATGAATAGAGGGGAATTTGAGCATCATGTGATAAGTAGATGGGACCGCCTCGAACTTACTCAGGTCGGTACGTCCGATAATAGCGTTTAAGCCAAGTCGACTTCAACGATAATGAATTCCAGGTCTTCAGAGCGGTCCTTGGATGGCTCTCCAAGGGTAATGAGGAATAACATCTTCCAGCATGGAATAACGCTCCTTTGGTCGAACGACCAAAGAGTTATGTTGGCGATCGGGAGATCGTGAGCAGCAACTCCCAACTTTTCAGCGACCTCGCGCTTCATCAGATTGCACGAGGCCCCAGTGTCCACTAAGATTTTGTGGACACAGCGATTCCCGATGATCCCAGTGATGGTAAGGGGATCGTCACATGGATCCATGATCCCTTCCCGATCAGCCAGGGTGAAAGTAATGTTCTCTCTGAAGAAGGAGGACCGTTCCATGGGATCATATTTTACCAGCGCCACAGACTCGGAGCTCTCAGCAGAGTCTCCGCGCGCAGTTCTCTTTCGGTCCCTGACCGATTCATTTATTCTCAATCCTCCGGAGATAACATAAATATCTCCGGCCACTTCTCTGGGTGCCGCCTCATTTCGAGGAGGTTGGGCACCAGTTTCCGCAGGTGGGGGAGCAGCCTGCTCCTATCTCCCACCCTCATTCTGCGGGGCTCTGCCGCCACGGCCCAGCCATCTTCTTCTTCGGCCCTGACCACGGTTCTCACGACCGTGTTGGCCTCTTTCTTGTTCTGGCGGAGGATACCTTCGGTCCTCCGCTCGATCGTTATCATTTCGGGGATGTCCCCGATTATCTCTTCCCATCGGCCTCTAACAATCGTCACATTGGTGGCCCCTTCGGAGGGATTCTGCTCGCTTGCCCTTCTGACCATTCCGGTCGGGCTTTTCTTTACTCATTGTCTCTACTGTCTCTTTCAACAGCGGGCACTTCAGGGTTGGGCGATCGCGATTATGATGAAGCTCGCAATACACCCGATTGTCCTCCTGCTTCGGGGGGACGTCTTTTTCACTCACAGCCGCTACTTCTCGCGANCCCGGTGATGGTAAGTCCGACTTGTGACGAACCTTTGGGACTATATCTTGCGGTATCCGAAGTTGCCGTCAGCACAGCTCTAGTAACCATACGTGATGACATTCACAGACCTGTCTATTATGTCAGCCACTCAATGGTATCTGCTGAAACCAGGTACTCCACCTTGGAAAAATTCATGCTAGCTTTGAAAAAAGCTGTGTCCAAGCTGAAGCATTATTTCGAAGGACGAACGGTCTACGTTTACACGGATCAACCTCTAAAAGTGCTACTTAAGCAAAAGGATTTGAATGAGAGATTGGGAAAATGGGCGATTAAACTCAGTGCTATGTACCTGGAATTCTTGCCCCGAAGGGCTATCAAGGCTCAGGTTCTCGCCGATTTTGTGGTTGAAATGACCCGATCGGCCATTTATCTCAACCAAGAGGATGATTGATGGACGATCCACGTAGATGGATCAACCTTCGGAGGAAGAGGAGCGGACATTACCTTAACAATTGTACAAGGTGACCTTATTCATTCCGCAGTTAAATTCTCCTTTGCTGGAACAAATAACGTGGTGGAATATGAGACAATATTATCAGGAATGGCCCTTGCTCGCAAAATGGGAGTTAGAAGAGTACGAATGTTCTCAGACTCAAAGTTAGTAGTCGAACAATTCGCAGGGAGATTCGAAACTCATGATCCGATGATGAAGTTATATTGCGCTAAAATTCTGGAGCTATCTAAGAAGTTCAGTGAGTTTTCGCTAGACCATGTGCCACGAGAGCAGAACAAGGTTGCCGACGCACTAGCCAGATTGGCTTCGGGCATACCTGACATAGAGCCAAGTACTATTTCGGTCCATATTCAGGACCGACCTTCGGTCGAGATCTCAATGACCGAACAATCTATTGAAGAAATCGGGGCTCTATGTCACGAACTCCAGGGCTTGAATATTGATGCTACGCAATCTCTAGGAGAACCCAATTGGACGGACTCCTTTATCAAATATCTCTCAAGCGAATATCTCCTTGAAGAAAAATCTGAAGCCAGAAAAATAGAGGTCCGGGCTAAAAGATTCACCTTAGTTGACGGACGCTTGTTTAAAAAGAGCTTTGAGGGCCCGCTTCTACATTGTTTATCTCCTATTGAGGCCGAAGCCGTCATGATTTATGTTCATGAAGGTATTTGCGCATCCATTCGGGGGTCCGATCCTTATACCACCGCATTATCAGAGCCGGGTATTTTTGGCCAATATTGCTTGCTGATGCCAAGCAGTACACCAAGCGTTGTGCAATATGCCAATACCACGCCCAACTTCCGCAACTACTTGGGGCTCCCCTATCAATCACCCCACTACCTTGTTCTTTCGACAGGCGGAGGATCGACATCCTCGGACCTTTTCCCCGGTCCATTGGACAGAGAAAGTTCTGCATAGTTGCGGTGGAATATTATTCGAAGTGGATCTAGGCAGAAGATGTAGCCATCATCTCGGAAAAAGTGGTCAAACTCTTTATCTGGCGAAACATTGTGAGCCGCTTCGGGGCTCCCCGAGCGCTCATATCTGACAATGGACTCAATTCCGAGAAAGAAGCATACGAGATTTATGCACCAAATTGGGCATCATCCAGCATTTCTCATCAGTAGCCCATCCCTAGACCAATGGACTTACGGAGGTATCTAACAAAGTTATCCTGAAGGGATTAAAAACCAAGTTAGAAGACTTTGGGGGTAAATGGCCTGAACACATCTACGAGGTTCTATGGGCATACCGAACTACACCTCGCTCAACAACCCAGGAATCACCTTTCTCATTGGTGTATGGGACCGAAGCTGTTAGCCCGGTGGAGGTTGCCATCCGATCACCTCGGATATCTCAATACGACGAGCATATGAATGGTGAAAGGAGATTATTGGACCTCGAGATGGTTGAAGAAAAAGAGATGCAGTTTATGCACGGATGCGTGCTTACCAGCCGAATATGGAACGGACCCATAAGAAACGGGTCCTCCCGAGGGAATTCTTTGAAGGCGACCTCGTCCTCAGAAGCATTAAGGTGCAGAGGATTATTGGAAAGCTGGACAGAAATTGGGAGGGACCGTATCGCATATCGGCGAAATTGGAGTCATGTGCGTATAATCTTGAAACATTGGATGGTATAGAGGTCCCCCGAACTTGGAATGTCATGAATTTAAGGCGATACTTCTTATGATTTTTTGATTAATATGTGACTCAATAAAAGACATTCCATTAAACGTAAATGGCACACTAGTAAGTACAAAAGTTTACTATTTCTAATAGAATGATGGACCGATCTTGGAGATGTGTAAACTTAGGACGAATCTGGACTGGTGACCGAAGCTTCTTGTCCGCAAGGTTCCCAAGTTACAGTGACCGCTCTGACGAGCCAGATGCTCCTGCACTTGCCCAGCCCCATGGATGAGTCGTGATTCTCCCAGAACTCATTACGAACTAAGATATTCCCTCCAACGGCATTCAGTCTTTAGGGATGGCCTTTTGTACCTGCGAAATCTGCTACAACGAAAGGAATGATAGTCAGATATCGAAACGTAAGATCGGTCCTCACTTAAGACGTTTTATGAGCCAAGCTTAACCAGTAAAACCTAAGGGACTTTAATAGAACCAAGGTTCGGCGAAAGCCTATAAAAACTCATAATTAACGCAAACTACGCCTATTCAATTACGTAATGATTCCAAGGACGGAATAAGAGCGACCCATACACCATGTAAAACGACTGATCCAATCCAAATTGACGTAAATAAACTAAATATAACGTCTGGGACCGATGGTTGACAACCTGTAAGTGTCCCGGATCTTATACTTGTTAGTTTATTCTGAAGTTAAGATGAACTACTTCGTTAAAATTAAAACTTGTTAATTTATTCCGAAGTTAGTTATATCAGTTCATTCTGGTAATTAAAACAACTAAAGCTGAAGGAAAAGGGAGGAAAAATTTTATATAAAACAAAAGGAACGGCAGATACAAAGTAATTTCTAACTAATCTGCCCCTCCTCTTGATCCTCCGCTTCGGGTTCCTGGGGTTCGATCCGTTCGGCGAGCAGCTTCAACTCTTCTTCTTGATCAGCCACCTTTTGGTTGACCGCTTTCTCTATCTATTCAAAGAGATAAAAGAAAGGATCCTCCTCTAGCACAGGCTCTTCCAAAGTTGGAATGACCTAAAACTTGCCATCCTTCTCCAGTGGCTCGATCATCTTCCATCGCTCGTCCGAAGGGGAAAGCCCGAACGTCTGGATAACCCGCTCTCGCATGTTATCCAGATACTTCGCAGTATAAAACCCATGTATGTTGTCCGCTAAAGCGAACAACAACGGGGACTGAGCAAACCCCAGGACCACCTCCCGACCCGAACCTTCAGACGAAGTGCGGGCCCTCGTCAACTCCTCGTCCAAGGCCGCTTTTTCTTCTTGGGCCCGAATGAGAAGCTCGTTCAGCTTATTCCTCTTGTCTTGGGCCCGACCTTGGACTTGGTTGATTTCTTCATCTTTGGCCCGCAGTTGGGCCTCCAGGTAGTTTATTCGTTCCTAAGCTACTTCCCCCACCTTCTCTAGCTCAGTGACCTTATCTGCTAAGAGCGAGACCTCCGTCCCTGCTCTTAGCAGCTCAATGTCCAATCGGTCACGGTCCTCCCGTACCGTGGCCAATTCCCCGTGCTTGATCTCAAATTGCCTCTTCGCAAGGTCAAGTTGCTCTTGGACTTTCTGGGATACAACGCCATCGCTTTGGTATTTCTCCATGGTGATGGCCGTTGTAAAAGTTTTCCTCAACATCTGCAAAAGATAATACATGGTTAAGGATAAAGCTTCGGGCCTCCAGGTTAACTAAGAATTACCTTAGATGTGAGATCAAGGTAGCTTTCCATGATATCTTCCGCAGATACGTCCGCTTGGACGTTATCTGGGTTCTGCTCCCCAAAAAGGCGGAAGTCCTTCACAAAGGGACTCCGCTAGGAGGACAACTTTCTCCCCTTGCTGAACCTTCTCATCAGATCCAAAACAACTCCCCAATCGGAGTTTGTCTTCGGGCCCTGCCCAGGTTCCTTCAAAACGATCCCCTTGTTGGGGACCGCAGCGCGACCTCCCTTCTTCAGCCTCTTCAGCTCCTGCGAGGGCTCTGCTTCGGCCACCCTCTTTCTTTTTCCCAAGGGGACCGGCGGCAGGGAGACGTTCGGCTTAAGCTGAGGGCCGGGGAGAACCTTCTCCACGGGAACAGCTCCCTGCAGCAACAAAGTAATAGTTTTAGCGTTAATAAAGGAACTATTACCGATTTGATAAAGGCATGATAAGCTCAGAGAACGAATCCGAGCCTTTATCACCTCCTCTACAACTCCAAATACCCGAAAGGCAGGCCCCACTCCGCTGGAGGACTGCCCGGTGCAGCGAAGGGTCAATGTGCCCGCGCTGGTTGTTTGGACCGGGGGGTTCCCTGACCCCGAAGGGACCACCGTGCCTCCCGTTGCCGATTCACTTGCTTCGGTGCTGCCCGATGCTTCCCTTTGTCCCTCAGAACGACGGACCGAAGTAGCTGCCATACGTTTAAAGCGGGCGCTCGGCATCGTCTCAGTTAAATCTGCAAAACGGATACATAAGGAGCAGGATTAAGTAAAACACAAGTACTATCTCATACCCGATCCTTCTGATGGATCTGAATCTGAGCTAGAAGATAAAACCCCCTTCGGGCCTGGGGCTCCGATCCTACCCTCAACACCTATCTCTATTAATCTTCTCTCCCGAAGGAGATCTATTCGCTTAAGGCGTGCTTCGGGAGGGGGGAAAAACGCAAGAGTGTTTGCGGTGTCCGTGCGGGAGGGGTTAAACCTGCTCCGGTCCAATTGCCATATGCGTGGGTGTGTTATGCGTGGGCATACTTTCAACAGATCCTCTTGCGGAACTGTCATCCACACATAACAAACCTCCCACGCATTAAGAGATTCCTCTTTATCTACAATTGCGCACTCCTTGGTGCGCACCACTATATAGTATAACTTACGACACCCCAACAGACCTTTTCCCTTTCGGGACCCAACCAAGAACAGATTAAAGAAATGTTCTAAGGTTGGGGCCCGACGCTGTTGGTGACAATAAAAAATAAACGCTACAATGTACACGTAACTGCCCGGGAATAACGCAAAAGTGGGGCAGTGGATCTCTTTGAGCACGGCCGCTACAAAAGGGTGTAGCGGAAAACGAAGCACGCACCTTAAAGAGGCGTAGCTTACTTTAATAGCGGACGCCGGCACATTCATCTCCGCCGGAAGGAAACAGGGAACATCTTCCCGTCCCTTCCAGATAGAGTAATGCGCCGGGATTGAAAACCTAGACCTAAATTCCTCAATGTCTAACTTAGACATAGAGGGATAACGCGTTTTATGAGGAGCCATAAGCGTTTACCTTAGAAAGAAACCATGTCTCTCTCTTGATTAGATAATTCACAATAGCATCCTTCCATGATGGCTCGTCGGTTACGGCATCCAATAGAAACCATGTCTCATTCGAAAGTTCCAAATTAGCCACCTCGGTTGTCTGTTTCTCCACAGGGCTGATAGAGGGCTGGTAGTGGATCATTGTTGTTATCTTTGACTCATCCGAGAGTTCTAAACTTGTCGCCGCCGTTGCAAGACCGTCTGCACGCGTGTTTTCCTCCCTTGGGATATATGTAAGCGTGAATATCTTAAGATTCTTAGCTGCCACTTTGAGTTTTTCTAAATACCTCAACAAATGATTCCCATTGGTGGCGTAAGTATCTGCAAATTGGTTCACCACTAACTGCGAATCAGAATGAGCGTGCAAACGAACGATTCCAATTTCCACTGCCAAGTTAATACCAAATATCAAGGCTTCATACTCGGCGACGTTGTTAGTTGCAGGGAAGCGCAACTTTACAGCATACTCATGTTCTTC
>RWGZ01001476.1:73512-89514 GCA_009725065.1 Utricularia reniformis
TTACTCGGTTATCCAAAAGTTGATCATAAGATAGAAAGAGAAGCGAAAAGGAATAGACTCCCATGATTTTACACATACTTAGGGGTTGTCACTGAGAAAAAATCATCTGATCTCATGTGAGTGAATCTGTTAAGGTGTATGCTATATAAGAGTTATTTCACCTATTGCTTTGTCAACTAAACTATAAAATCAATACCTTTAATGTTAATGTAAATTTTGAGTCTTATGCACGAAATTACCTCTAAAATCTTTATATATATCATGTATGTAATTGATATATCTAAAAAAACATATACATTTTTGAATAATTATTTTCTTTGTTATACCCTAAATCAAGCCAAGAAGGCAAGGTAAATTCCACTTAGTGATCTAACCAATTATTGCCCTGGGTTATTTATTTAATTACGATAACCCCGGGCCTCGTCTGACGTGGCTAAATGGTATTTTTGAATTTCTATTATATTTATTGAGCGATGTGATTTCGGGGGTAATCTCGTGATATGGGCATCCCGGGCCCACTTATGAGGATTCGGATGGTCTTTTGAGATGTTCTGGATGATTTCGGTCGGAAATGATGTCTTTATTTATTTTGAATACACTTGGTTTTACCAAATTTACAATATGATTTGTATGAATATCATTTGACTCATTTTTGACATAGTTCCACATATTCTAGGTGTGATGATTTTCATTTCAATTGAACTTGAATTGATGTTGTTAAAACATGAATACATATTGTTAGAACAAAGAATAACTTGGTAATGCCATGATTTATGTGATTAAACTATAGTTTAAATGCCTTGAGATGAAGTCATGTTGTTATGACTTGCAAGATAATTCCGTTTTCGAACTTACTTTTTTTGTATATGCAACAAGTATTCGTGATGTTAGACTTTATTTAGTTTGAATATACTTTGTTTTAACTAATTCACATTGTGATTTTTATAAATATCATTTGGCTCATTTTTCACATAGTTCCATATTTTTTAGGTGTGATGATTTTGATTTCCATTAAACTAGAATTGATATTGTTAAAACATGAATACATGTTGTTAGAACAAAGAATAACTTGGTTATACCATGATTTATGTGATTAAACTATAGTTTAATTTTGCAATGATTCAAGATCTGTAGTTGATTCTTCCGCACTGAAGAAGAAGAAGGTCGTTGCAGGATTTGTTGGGATTTCTACTGTAGATTCAAAGGCCACATCTTCCCGTGTCGCAAAAGGTAATTGTCTTTGAGTATTCAGATTGCTATTAATTTTGCATCATTTCTTGGATCTTGCGTTAGAGCTCAACTTCCACTATTACTCGTTTGTACTTTTTGGCTGTTTTGTCTTACAAATTTAACATGGTATCACATAGCTTGGAAAATTCAGAGTGTTAGTACAACCGAATGAAATTGATTGATTAGTAATCTACTGATTTGAATTCTCAAGATCTGGAATTGAGATGTGTTTTGAAATATGTAAAACTGTCCAACATCTTTGTCATTTTGATTGGTTTATAAGAAATGTTGTGTACCATTGTAATCGATTTGTTCATGTTTTTTTACGGTGTGATATTTTCCCTGTTATACGTTAAATCTGAGAACACTCATCACCTGAAATTGACTTGACTCTAGAAATTTAATATGGTATAAGAGTGAGTTTAGAAAATACTAAATAACCTTGCTAAGGTTAGTCTAGTTTAATGAAATTGATCGATCAGTAATCCACCGATTTGAATTTTTAAGTCCAACTTGTGAGATGGTTGGACTTGACGGAGGTGTAATGAAATATGTAAAATTGTCTCACATCGAAAGTTGGAGGTTAGTTGGATTGGTTTATAAGAAGTGTTGTTGACCATTGTAATCGACTTGTTCAAGCCTTTTACGGTGTGGTCTCTCCCCTCTTATACATTATATCCAAACACAATCCCCTCATGAAATTGATTCGACTCTAAAAATTTAACAACTATTTTTGAGATTCAGTTGTTGTGCCTTTTTTAGTGGATGCAAATGCACGTTATTTTAGGCTATTAAATTTTTACTTAGGGTGGTGATTAAGCTTCAACACCAAGTCATTCATTTTTGTGTTCTATAATTTCTTAGATTGTTAGATATTTGTTTTGAATGTGT
The DNA here is from genome assembly GCA_009725065.1 of Utricularia reniformis. NCBI lineage: Eukaryota > Viridiplantae > Streptophyta > Magnoliopsida > Lamiales > Lentibulariaceae > Utricularia > Utricularia reniformis. The sequence goes on from RWGZ01001476.1 coordinate 75,634, forward strand.
TGTTCTCAGTTGAAGACAAAAAGCACAAAAATTCATTCACAAACCAGAAAGAAGAAAGTTTATTCTCTGCAGGGACAGAAATTTGATGTTCCTGATGAGGTTATATGTATCTTCACAAATTCGAACTCTTTTTACACACTTTTAACGCAGTTGTTTCTTAATGTTTATTACAGCGAGAACCATTAAGAATATTCTACGAATCATTGTTCAAGAAAATACCTTCAAGTGAAATGGCTGCATTTTGGTACTATTTTCTTACACTTTAAAAACTTGGTACAAATGCCTTATTACTCGCATCTTCTAGGTTGATGGAACACGGGCTACTCTCTCCCGACAAAGCGAAGAAGGCATTCGAGAGAAAGCAGAGGAAACATAAGCAAATCCGAACATGCACTCCTATAAAATGGCCACCCCGAAAGCCATTATCTACTAAGTCTGAGAGCTTAAAGAAGTCACAGGTAATATCTAAGAATGGTGAAGTAAAGGGAAAGAAGAGAGCTATGAGTGATAGTGATGAAGAGGTTACATTAAATACGAGACATAAAATGATAAGGAATTTGTCTTGACTGTTTGTACATGTAAAATTATAGCAATTATAGATTGTGTGAACTTATAAACACAACTATAAAGGGCTGAGGCTTCATTAGTGTATCTGTTTGGATCAAGCTTTCTCAGGGTGAAGAAAAATACATCTTAGATTATACACGATCAACTACATTTCCCGTCTTGAAATGGCGAATGTGCATCGATTTTACCGATGTAAACAAAAGCTGTGAATCAGATCCTTTCCCTCTGCCGCACATCGATCGATTGGTGGATGCTGTTGCTGGAAGCACCATGATGAGTACCATGGATGCTTATTCTGGATATCACCAGATCTTCTTGGCTGAGGAAGATCAGAAGAAATCATCATTCATGACCGAAGATGGGGTTTATTGCTATGTGGTTATGCCCTTCGGTCTCAAAAATGCTGGAGCAACATACCAGAGGTTGGTCAACAGAATCTTTAGAGAATTAATTGGCCATATGATGGAAGTGTATGTTGACGATATGATTGTTAAATCTATGAATGATGAAGACCANCCACCCCGAAAGCCATTATCTACTAAGTCTGAGAGCTTAAAGAAGTCACAGGTAATATCTAAGAATGGTGAAGTATAGGGAACGAAGAGAGAGCTATGAGTGATAGTGATGAAGAGGTTACATTAAATACGAGACAGAAAACGCTAAGGAATTTGTCCTAACTATTTGTACATGTAAAATTATAGCAATTTTAGATTGTGTGAACTTATAAACACAACTATAAAGGGCTGAGGGTTCATTAAATGTATCTGTTTGGATCAAGCTTTCTCAGGGTGAAGAAAAATACATCTTAGTTTATAAACGATCAACTACAGTATGGTTAGATTAACTAGTTAAAAAAATTGACATGCATCCAACAAGAGTTGGAGTACGACTCAAATTCGATATGTTAATTCTTGGGTTTAATTCACTTTTAGTCCCTCAAATTACACGTTGTAACAATTTTGGTCCATCGATTTTAAATAATGTATTAGATGTCCCTCAATTAACCAATATGTGTCAATTTTGATACATAATGATTAAAGTACCCCTATATACTACTCTGTCACCACTCTCTATCTTTAAATGCAATTTCGGGACCCCGCACATTCATTATTCATAATCCAATATCCGACCAATCCTATCGTGAACGCAATCTTCAATTATAACGTAAACTCTAATTGTATTGATCATATCATACAAATTATTCTTAACAAGTTAATATGTTACTAAAAAATTTTACTATCATTGAAAACATAAAGAAACTATATTAATAAAACATGACGTAAAGAATGATTTACTGATAAAAATATACATGTTATGATGTGTTACATAGATTTCCAAGACTTCTAATTGAATTTTGAAATGATTTGAATAAACTTTGAACTGAATTCTTTAATGCTCCAAATAAATAAGAATCTTATGTTGTTGAATCTTCCATGTAGGATATCAAAAAATAATCCATTAACATCAATGTCTTCAGTAGAAAAATGACAATAGAAAGATGACGAATGAGGGAGTGAGTGCGGGTAGAGATGATCATTATGTATCAAAATTATGAAATTTTTAAATTCTATTTTGAAATTTAATTTAGAAATTTTTCAAGGGTATTTGTGTAATTATGAATTAAATTGACACATATTGGTTAATTGAGGGACAACTAAACCTAGTGCATTATTCAAAATCGAGAGATTAAAATTGTTGACCACTAGTAATTTGAATAACTAAAACTGTATTAAACCAGTTAATTCTGGCTGAAGCAAAAATAAGACTAATAATGGGGAGTTTTTAAGGTTTAGTGGCATGGAAAGGCCAAAAGGGTCCAATGGGCTATATTTAATTTCCTTTGATATCCCACATTGGAACATGAATACAAGTTAGAGATGTTTATAAGACTAAAGATTGTCCACCCGTTCACGACCTTACTTGAACATGATCTGTTCTATAGGCTCGTACCTTCATCTCTTTCCGAGGGAAGAAGATGACAAACCTAAATTCTCTGGGGGTTTAGTCGAGGCCGAATCGCTGGAGTGTGTGATAATGTATGGTTCGAAATAGTTCTGTAATGGTCTGTTGGACATACAGTTGACTATCGTTCTTAGCTCGCATTAGCGAGTCTCGATGGTCTTCCAGCGATCTCGACAAATCCCAACTTTTTGTCTTCCATTTTGGCACACGGTTTAGTAGGGTGACTTTATAAATATCCAATTTAGCATTAAATTCAATATAATAAATATAAGGTTGGGATTTATAAATCTGTAAAAAGTAATCATCAGTTTTAAGATAATTTACGAATTAGTATGGAATTCTTAATTTACATTTGTTAACTTTTTATTTTCACCGTTTTCCAATAACATGTACAATTCTTTTCTCTATCCACTGAAGTTTCTGCGTAGCTTCTTATGCCACTCTAATTAATCGTAATTTTTTTAATAAAAGTATGTGTGGGTGCATGAATCCGTGCACCTAACATGCACCCGTTGCGTAAAATTCTCAAATTTCAAGCACACGTGCAACCTAGGTAGTTAGGGTTCACTCGTAAAAATTACACATTTTTTATCTATTTAATTTTAAATTTGACTAACTTTTTCTTAATGATTGCTAGAGCGTGATGTACAGTTTACACCAGTTTTCCCATAGGCTGCTGCTTCAGAGTTGATCTTTCTTAGCAAGCATTAGCTTGCCTCGATGGTCTTCCGATGTTCTCGACAGATCTCAAATTTTTTAGTCTTAATCTTTAATGATTCCATAATTTTGTAAACTCAGTCTAACTTGTGGCAAATTTAGTCTCTAAAAATTGAGAATAAATTAAGCACAAAATAGACTTCTTCGAATGGAAGCACTTACTCAAAATCTCTATAACCACTTCTTTGAAACACTTACTTACCTAGTTTATAATAGTTGTCTTTTACTCGGTTATCCAAAACTTGATCATAAGATAGAAAGAGAAGCGAAAAGGAATAGACTCCCATTATTTTACACATGCTTAGGGAATGTCACTGTGAAAAAATCATCTGATCTCATGTGAGTGAATATGTTAATGTGCATGCTATATAAGAGTTATTTCACCTATTGCTTTGTCAACTAAACTATAAAATCAATACCTTTAATGTTAATGTAAATTTTGAGTCTTATGCACGAAATTACCTCTAAAATCTTTATATATATCATGTATGTAATTGATATATCTAAAAAAACATATACATTTTTGAATAATTATTTTCTTTGTTATACCCTAAATCAAGCCAAGAAGGCAAGGTAAATTCCACTTAGTGATCTAACCTGATATTGACCGGAGTTATTTATGTAATTACGATAACCCCGGGGCTCGTCTGACGTGGCTAAATGGTAGTTTTGAATTTTTTATTATATTTATTGAGCGATGTGATTTCGGGGGTAATCTCATAATTTGGGCATCCCGGCCCACTTATAACTATTCTGATGGTGTTTTGAGATGTTCTGGATGATTTCGGTCAGAAATGATGTCTTTATTTAGTTTGAATACACTTGGTTTTACCATATTTATAATATGATTTGTATGAATATCATTTGACTCATTTTTTACATAGTTCCACATGTTCTAGGTGTGATGATTTTCATTTCAATTAAACTTGAATTGATGTTGTTAAAACATTAATACATATTGTTAGAACAAAGAATAACTTGGTTATAACATGATTTATGTGATTGAACTATAGAATAATTTTGCCATGATTCAAGATCTGTAGTTGATTCTTCCGCACTGAAGAAGAAGAAGGTCGTTGCAGGATTTGTTGTGATTTCTGCTGTAGATTCAAAGGACACATCTTCCCGTGTCTCAAAAGGTAATTGTCTTTGAGTATTCAGATTGCTATTACTTTTGCATCATTTCTTGGATCTTGCGTTAGAGCTCAACTTCCCGTATTTCTGGTTTGTACATTTTGGCTGTTTTGTCTTACAAATTTAACATGGTATCACATAGCTTGGAAAATTCAGAGTGTTAGTACAACCGAATGAAATTAATTGGTTAGAAATCTACTCATTTGAATTTTCAAGATCTGCAATTGAGAGGTGTGTTGAAATATGTAAAACTCTCCAACATCTTTGTTATTTTGATTGGTTTATAAGAAATGTTGTGTACCATTGTAATCGATTTGTTCAAGTTTTTTTACGGTGTGAAATTTTCTCTGCTATACGTTACATCTGAGAACACACATCACCTGAAATTGCCTTGACTCAAGAAATTTAATATGGTATTAGAGTGAGTTTGGAAAATCCTAAATAACCTTGCTGAGGTTAGTCTAGTTTAATGAAATTGATCGATCAGTAATCCACCGATTTGAATTGTTAAGTCCAACGTGTGAGATCGTTGGACTTGACGGAGGTGTAAAGAAATATGTAAAATTGTCTCATATTGAAAGTTGGAGGTTAGTTGGATTCGTTTATAAGAAGTGTTGTTGACCATTGTAATCGACTTGTTCAAGACTTTTACGGTGTGGTCTCTCCCCTCTTATACATTATATCCAAACACAATCTCCACATGAAATTGATTCGAATTTAGAAATTTAACAACTATTTTTGAGATTCAGTTGTTGTGCCTTTTTTAGTGGATGTAAATGCACGTTATTTTAGGCTATTTAATTTTTGCTTAGGGTGGTGATTAAGCTTCTGTTTGTAATTTAGTTACTCGCTTTGAATCTGTCGATTAAAATTGCTTTGTTGTTTTGCAGAATAACGAAAAGTATCAATACCACAGATTTTACGTGGAAACCGGAAAGACCGGATGCAAACCACGTGACCAAGATCCAGGTCCAATTCACTATATCCAGGTTACACTTTTACAAACATACAATTTACGATTCACAAAATAGGAAGATAAACTCGGTTCGAAGACACACAGTCACTGCTGTAATTCTCATCCCAGGTGATGTTTTCTTTCTTTTTACTTCACTGTTTCTTTTGTCTTGAATCATAATGATTTTCGTATTCTTTTCAGATTAAATATATGAGTGATGGTAACCTCCTTGCAACTGCTTGCAATTGCTTGTTGTTATCCCTTATCTTTCCGATTAACTTTCAATAACTGCCTATACTGAAATTGGGCTTCAATATGACATTGGGGTGACTTGATTTCTTATCCCACGGCCCAGGGAATTGGCCTGCGTATTGTGGGCTGAACGTTTCATAACTTATTAGTTATGAATCCAACAGCTTCAACACCAAGTCATTCATTTTTGTGTTCTATAATTTCTTAGATTGTTAGTAATTTGTTTTGAATGTGTTGCTCTCAGTTGAAGACAAAAGCACAAAAATTCATAAGACATGACGTAAAGAATGATCTACTGATAAAAATATACGTGTTTATGATGTGTTACATAGATTTCCAAGACTTCTAATTGAATTTTGTAATGATTTGAATAAACTTTGTACTGAATTCTTTAATGCTGCAAATAAATAAGAGTCTTATGCTGTTGAATCTTCCATGTAGGATATCAAAAAATAATCCATTAACAACAATGTCTTCAGTAGAAAAATGACAATAGAAAGATGGCGAATGAGGGAGTGAGTGCGGGTAGAGATGATCATTATGTATCAAAATTATGAAATTTTTAAATTCTATTTTGAAATTTAATTTAGAAATTTTTCAAGGGTATTTGTGTAATTATGAATCAAATTGACACATATTGGTTAATTGAGGGACAACTAGACCTAGTGCATTATTCAAAATCGAGAGATTAAAATTGTTGACCACTAGTAATTTGGATAAAAAAACTGTATTAAACAAGTTAATTATGGCTGAAGCAAAAGTAAGACTAATAATGGGGAGTTTTTAAGGTTTAGTGGCATGGAAGGCCAAAAGGGTCCAATGGGCTATATTTAATTTCCTTTGATATCCCACATTGGAACATGAATACAAGTTAGAGATGTTTATAAGACTAAAGATTGTCCACCCGTTCACGACCTTACTTGAACATGATCTGTTCTATAGGCTCGTACCTTCATCTCTTTCCGAGGGAAGAAGATGACAAACCTAAATTCTCTGGGGGTTTAGTCGAGGCCGAATCGCTGGAGTGTGTGATAATGTATGGTTCGAAACAGTTCTGTAATGGTCTGTTCGACATACAGTTGACTATCGTTCTTATCTCGCATTAGCGAGCCTCGATGGTCTTCCAGCGATCTCGACAAATCCCAACTTTTTGTCTTCCATTTTGGCACACGGTTTAGTAGGGTGACTTTATAAATATCCAATTTAGCATTAAATTCAATATAATAAATATAAGGTTGGGATTTATAAATCTGTAAAAAGTAATCATCAGTTTTAAGATAATTTACGAATTAGTATGGAATTCTTAATTTACATTTGTTAACTTTTTATTTTCACCGTTTTCCAATAACATGTACAATTCTTTTCTCTATCCACTGAAGTTTCTGCGTAGCTTCTTATGCCACTCTAATTAATCGTAATTTTTTTAATAAAAGTATGTGTGGGTGCATGAATCCGTGCACCTAACATGCACCCGTTGCGTAAAATTCTCAAATTTCAAGCACACGTGCAACCTAGGTAGTTAGGGTTCACTCGTAAAAATTACACATTTTTTATCTATTTAATTTTAAATTTGACTAACTTTTTCTTAATGATTGCCAGAGCGTGATGTACAGTTTACACCAGTTTTCCCATAGGCTGCTGCTTCACAGTTGATCTTTCTTAGCAAGCATTAGCTTGCCTCGATGGTCTTCCGATGTTCTCGACAGATCTCAAATTTTTTAGTCTTAATCTTTAATGATTCCATAATTTTGTAAACTCAGTCTAACTTGTGGCAAATTTAGTCTCTAAAAATTGAGAATAAATTAAGCACAAAATAGACTTCTTCGAATGGAAGCACTTACTCAAAATCTCTATAACCACTTCTTTGAAACACTTACTTACCTAGTTTATAATCATTGTCTATTACTCGGTTATCCAAAATTCGATCATAAGATAGAAAGAGAAGCGAAAAGGAATAGACTCCCATGATTTTACACATACATAGGGAATGTCAGTGAGAAAAAATCATCTGATATCATGTGAGTGAATATGTTAAGGTGCATGCTATATAGGAGTTATTTTACCTATTGCTTTGTCAACTAAACTATAAAATCAATACCTTTAATGTTAATGTAAATTTTGAGTCTTATGCACGAAATTACCTCTAAAATCTTTATATATATCATGTTTGTAATTGATATATCTAAAAAAACATATACATTTTTGAATAATTATTTTCTTTGTTATACCCTAAATCAAGCCAAGAAGGCAAGGTAAATTCCACTTTAGTGATCTAACTAGATATTGTCCGGGGTTATTTATGTAATTACGATAACCTCGGGGCTCGTCTGACGTGGTTAAATGATATTTTTTATTTTCTATTATATTTATTGAGCGATGTGATTTCGGGGGTAATCTCATAATTTGGGCATCCCGGCCCACTTATAACTATTCTGATGGTGTTTTGAGATGTTCTGGATGATTTCGGTCAGAAATGATGTCTTTATTTAGTTTGAATACACTTGGTTTTACCATATTTATAATATGATTTGTATGAATATCATTTGACTCATTTTTGACATAGTTCCACATGTTCTAGGTGTGATGATTTTCATTTCAATTAAACTTGAATTGATGTTGTTAAAACATTAATACATATTGTTAGAACAAAGAATAACTTGGTTATAACATGATTTATGTGATTGAACTATAGTTTAATTTTGCCATGATTCAAGATATGTAGTTGATTCTTCCGCACTGAAGAAGAAGAAGGTCGTTGCAGGATTTGTTGTGATTTCTGCTCTAGATTCAAAGGACACATCTTCCCGTGTCTCAAAAGGTAATTGTCTTTGAGTATTCAGATTGCTATTACTTTTGCATCATTTCTTGGATCTTGCGTTAGAGCTCAACTTCCCGTATTTCTGGTTTGTACATTTTGGCTGTTTTGTCTTACAAATTTAACATGGTATCACATAGCTTGGAAAATTCAGAGTGTTAGTACAACCGAATGAAATTAATTGGTTAGAAATCTACTCATTTGAATTTTCAAGATCTGCAATTGAGAGGTGTGTTGAAATATGTAAAACTCTCCAACATCTTTGTTATTTTGATTGGTTTATAAGAAATGTTGTGTACCATTGTAATCGATTTGTTCAAGTTTTTTTACGGTGTGAAATTTTCTCTGCTATACGTTACATCTGAGAACACACATCACCTGAAATTGCCTTGACTCAAGAAATTTAATATGGTATTAGAGTGAGTTTGGAAAATCCTAAATAACCTTGCTGAGGTTAGTCTAGTTTAATGAAATTGATCGATCAGTAATCCACCGATTTGAATTGTTAAGTCTAACGTGTGAGATCGTTGGACTTGACGGAGGTGTAAAGAAATATGAAAAAATTGTCTCATATTGAAAGTTGGAGGTTAGTTGGATTCGTTTATAAGAAGTGTTGTTGACCATTGTAATCGACTTGTTCAAGACTTTTACGGTGTGGTCTCTCCCCTCTTATACATTATATCCAAACACAATCCCCACATGAAATTGATTCGAATTTAGAAATTTAACAACTATTTTTGAGATTCAGTTGTTGTGCCTTTTTTAGTGGATGTAAATGCACGTTATTTTAGGCTATTAAATTTTTACTTAGGGTGGTGATTAAGGTTCAACACCAAGTCATTCATTTTTGTGTTCTATAATTTCTTAGATTGTTAGTAATTTGTTTTGAATGTGTTGTTCTCAGTTGAAGACAAAAAGCACAAGAATTCATTCACAAACCAGAAAGAAGAAAGTTTATTCTTTGCCGGGACAGAAATTTGATGTTCCTGAAGAGTTTATATGTATCTTCACAAATTCGAACTCTTTTTACACACTTTTAACGCATCTGTTTCTTATTGTTTATTACAGCGAGAACCATTAAGAATATTCTACGAATCATTGTTCAAGCAAATACCTTCAAGTGAAATGGCTGCATTTTGGTACTATTTTCTTACACTNGCGCCGTCCGTGGGGACTCGAGATTTTTATCCCATTGAGAGCTTTATTGCTGAGTTTGGATTTCTATTATCATGAGTACTCGGAATTCTGATGAAGATATTTTTGTTGAAGAAATTTAGGTGGATCTTATTCCTCAGGTTAATGATGAGTTTGCTGCGTTACCGGGGGCTCGGTCATCAGTTCTGGAGGAGCCCCCTGCTCAAAATGTAACTATTCGACCCTCCCGGAGCGGGTTTTCATCCGGAAGGGCACCAAGTTTTTATCCTCGATCACGCCAATGTTTATCTAAGTGTTATGAATTCGCAAGAATTGGCCGAGTTGCGGTCCGTAATAATGCCCACCTTTTGCCACCTGCGCGCTCTAGATCTGCGGATCAAACAGAAACAGATGAAGATTTGGAAGAGCGAAGGCGTACTTTAATCGCTCAATTAGAGCAAGTTGAAGCTCAAAGGAGAGCTCGGAGGAACAATGTTACCCCAGAACCTGTTAATGATGTGGCCTCAGAGGAAGATATTGATCGTGTTCCGGAGCGAATACTGCAGAAACCGGAGAGCAAAGCAATACTCTGCAAAAGATTGGAGAATTGATAGACTCAAAATTTAAGGAGATGAGTGGGAAGTCGGAGCAAAACGAGGCTATGATGAACCAATTGGAGGCCAACCTGACTCTTAGCCAGGAAAGGAGACGAGTGTACGGGGAGCATACCCGGGATACTCATCAGACCTCAGCTTACGAGGGAGATTATATTGAGAATGAGAGGGCTAATGAGCCCATTGGGAATCGAGGAAAAGTTCTGCCGTCAGTGGAAGTTTTGCAAAGTCCTTGGAACACGTCCAACGCTCTATCGCCATTTTCCATGGCCATTATCGGAGCCACTCGCTCTGAGTTTATTGAAATTCCTAAGGATCTTCCACAGTATCGCGGGTCGACTGACCCACATGCTCATACGTCGAATTTGGAGATTCATGTGAGTTTGATGAATTTCAGTCATGCGGTCATGTGCTTCGTTTTTGCCGCTTTTCTTAAGGAATCAGCCCTCCGATGGTTTAATCGGTTACCGAGGCATTCGATTGTTTCATATCAGGATTTTAAGGATCAATTCTATTCAGCTTTCGCGCCTTTAAATACGCCAATAAAGTCTATTACTTCTTTGACCGTGTTGCGGTATGATTCTTCGGAAAGATTGTTGGGTTTTATTCCCTGTTTTGAGGCCGAGTGTAGGAAGATACCTCGGATTACTGTGAGTGAGAAGGTTGGGGTGCTCCAGCTTATTCTAGCTGGACACCCGTTGTGTAATTCTTTGAATAGAGACCCCCGGAAAGTATGGAATATTTGGCTTTGAGATGTATACAGTACATCCGAGAAGATGAAGGTTTGCGAGATCATGGAGTGATCGAAGTACGGGCGTATGGTTCCCACAATATTGTTGAAAGTCGCAGGCCGGACAAGATTGTCCCGCATGCAAAACCAAAGTTGAGAGTGTTTCCCACATACAATTATGAGCAGATTTTTGCAATTATCGAGCAAAAGAAGACAGGTTCACTTCGTTATCCTCCTCCTCTGCATGAACCAACACCGGGGACTTACGAGTCCCAAGTGTTTTGTCGTTTCCATCGGAGTTTTGGGCACGCAACAAATGATTGTCGGGAGTTAATGTCTGAAGTGGAAAGGTTGCTAGAATTGGGTCAGCTCGATAAACTGATCAGTACTGTAGAGGCCCTGCCAGAATCTAAGTTGGGGAAGATCGATACGAGTGTCCTAGAGGGGACAACACTTAAGACCATGAAAGTCGATGCGCCACGGCTAAACGCGAGAGGACGTGGATATGGAGGACAGCGTGGCCAACGTCAACGAGGTGGACAGAGAGGATTTTTTAACGGTGGTAGACAAAATCAGAGAGGTGGAAAAAGAGAAAACAACTATCGTGGCCGCGGCAGGAATCAGCCACAAAGAAATCAACAGGGGTACTGATATTGCCCGAGGTTATTTATGTAACTTTGTTAACCTCGGGGCTCGTCCGACGTGGTTATGTGGTATTTTCGGTATTTTTATATGTCTATCGCGAGGCGTATTCCAGGGGTATTTTCATAATTCAGGCATGCTGGACCCCATATAAGGCTTCTGTAAGTGTTTTGAGATGTTTTTAGTCATTTCGGCCCCGTACGGGACCAGGGGTATTTTCGTCATTTTTTACCCGGGAGTGCACCGGTCAGGNTCGAAACTCCCCGGATTGGATGAGGAGTCCGAATGGCTTGAAGATGAGGTGGCAGACCCCGAAGATTCGGTGCGATCGGAAGACATTGGTAAATTTAAATTCAAATTTATTTTTTGAAGTTAATTTTACAATTTTTAAGTCCAAGTCGCGACCAGTGGAAGTTTCGTCGCGAATGGTACAGTACTCGCGAGTTATCGTCGCGAGTAGAACAGTGATCCTGGCTTAAGGTTACGCGTTTCGTCGCGACTTACGAGTTTGGTCGCGAGTAGTACAGTATTATGTTTGGTCGCGAGAAGTCCAGCAAGCGATATGTCGCGAGTGGTACAGTGGTGTGACTGATCGCGAGTGACACAGTTGAGTCAATTGGTCGCGAGAGTTGATTCGTCGCGAGAGTTCAGAAATCCGCGCGAGAGAATGAATTGTGAGGAGCGAACAGTGTATTTATAGGGGCAGAATCCCGAGCCGGAAAATCCCAAAATTTTCACCCGAGCTCAGAATCTGACGTACTTAGTGTCAAAACGATCGTATCGACGAGAGGTTTTCAACCGTGCTAACGATTTCCTCGTCGGGGCCCCAGAACGATAATTGACTTTCGGGACGAGCTATTGATATATGGTTTACGACTCAGAATCTAAATCTGAAAACCAGGGGACTATTGATATTGCCCGAGGTTATTTATGTAACTTTGTTAACCTCGGGGCTCGTCCGACGTGGCTATGTGGTATTTTCGGTATTTTTGTATGTCTATCGCGAGGCGTATTCCAGGGGTATTTTCATAATTCAGGCATGCTGGACCCCATATAAGGCTTCTGTAAGTGTTTTGAGATGTTTTGGGTCATTTCGGCCCCGTACGGGACCAGGGGTATTTTCGTCATTTTTTACCCGGGAGTGCACCGGTCAGGTGCAATGATGTTATATGGCTGTTTATCCGCTATCTAAAGGCAAAGGACCAATATACGAAGTTCTCGGGAAATTTCTGATCGTATTCTCGACTAATATCTTGTCCGAAGTGGTTCCCGAAGCTTCGTCATCAACACGGTATTTAATATATTGTAATTTGGAATATTTAATTATTTTGGGCTTAGTGTAGTAAATAGGCTTATGGGCTCAAGTAAGTGGAGTTGGGCTTGATTTGGGCTGGATTTCTCTATAAATACAAGGTCCGGTGCACTTGGACAGGATTCGGACTTTTTCACACTTCCCAAGGCAGAACCTGACCCCCGACTCGCGACCAAACGCTGTTAGTCGCGACCGCTTGTCCAGATCCGCGACCAAGCGCCCACTCGCGACCAAAAGCGCCCACTCGCGACCAGTGGCCAGACCCGCGACATATCACATATCATCACTATCCGCGACCAATCGTTATCTGCGTTGGTCGCGAACAGTACCTCTCGCGTTGGTCGTGACCAGCCTTGCTTTGCACTGTTCACTCGCGTCCAGTGGAACGTGATTGCAAATTTGATCTTTTTTCGAGCCGTTTTCGTCTGTATCGTCATTATCATCTCATTGTAATTGTATTCTCCGAATATTATAGTGGAAACCAAGGTAGAGCTTCGCTCTCCCGAGGACGTAAGCCCACACATTGTGGGCCCAACCTCGTATATCGCTCGTGTCCCACACAAACAATATTGATGAGAACTCTAGGACCGGGTACCCTGTAATGGGTGAGGCCCGATAACGGTTGGGCCAATTTAAATAATCAAAACGAATTCTCACAGCCCAATTACACCTTTAAGAAGACCGGCCCGATGATCAACTCGGAGGACCGAAGATAACCTTAGTAAAAATAAGCGTTATCTGCCAGCTGGCTCCGCGGTTCGGTCCGAACGGTTACAAAACGGTCACAGGCTCACGCGTTCCACGCTTCGGGCCCGATCACGTTTATCATGCTTCGGGCCCGATCACGCAGACCACGCATCGGTCCCAGCCTCGTTTTACATCCTGCGATAACAACCTCTAACAAACTTGTCAGAGGCGGTTATAGGACGTGGATTACACTCGCCGGCAACTCTATAAATACAGGGCATGACGAAGGAAAAGACAGGACCCTTTGGATGCAGAAGAACAGGCTGTTACGCTGCCCAGATTCTTACTGCTTTCTATACT
>RWGZ01001476.1:91927-102709 GCA_009725065.1 Utricularia reniformis
GTTTCTTCAGTTCACATTCAACCAGAAAAAAAACTCACTGTTTCTTCATCTCCCTGCAAACTCCGTCTTCCCTTCAGGCCATTTTGACTGAATCAATGGCTGATAAGTGACAAGACAAGCTATGGTGCCATCCACAATTTTTCTATTTCTGTTTCTGTACTTGGTCTCTTCGATTTCTTCTTTATTTGATTCTGTGCCTCTCTTGCTTTTTAATGGTGTACCAGTAGAAGAAGAAGAAGATTCAAACCAATTTCAGAGAATCACTCTGCTTGCCTCTACCGCTTTGGCTAGAGCTCGCCATCTGAAAAGTAATGGAGACGTCTCTGTAACGCCGATTTCCCCTTTCGCCGGAGCTTACTCCGTTACTTTCGGCGTGGGTACGCCGCCGCAGTTGGTGTCGATGGTTATGGATACCGGTAGCAGCTTGTCTTGGCTACCGTGTACCAAGCGTTATGTTTGTAGAAACTGTTCTGTCTCATCTGCTTTCATTCCTAGGCAATCGTCGTCGGCGAGGATTTTAGGATGTTTGAATCCCAAATGTAGTTGGATTCACAAATCCTTTGATTCTCGTTCAAGTTGCCCTGGTTGCCACTTGCAGGAAAAGAATTGTACAGAAATTTGTCCGCCGTATTTAATTCTCTACGGTTCTGGGTCTACCGGAGGAGTTACGATGGTCGAGACGTTGACCATATCTAACAAGAGTGTGGTTAATTTTCTAGTGGGCTGCTCTATTTTCGCGGCGAATCTGCCGGCCGGAATTGCCGGTTTCGGCAGGGGAAACGCTTCGATCCCGAGTCAATTAGGGCTGAAGAAATTCTCTTACTGCCTGGTTCCCCACAAATTGGACAAAGATCCGGCAAGCAGTTTGCTGTCGATGGATTCAGAATCAAATTCCGATCAAAAAACAAAGAATCTAAGCTACACACCGCTGCTGAAAAACCCGATTGTTCCAGAGAAAGCCTCGTTAATAGAGTACTATTACGTTGGATTGAGAACACTCACCGTCGGTGGGAAGAAAGTTGAGGTATCCTACAAAGAAATGTCGCCGGATTCAAACGGCAACGGCGGAACGATTGTGGATTCCGGCTCAACTCTGACGTACATGACCAGTGCGATACTGGATTCAGTAACTGAATCGTTTGTAAAGCAAGTGAAAGATCACAGAAGATTTCCGGATATGGAGTCCGCAACTGGGTTAAAACCTTGCTTTGAAGTTAATCCACAAAATGCCATAAAAATACCAGAACTGAAGCTTAATTTCAAAGGTGGGGCGAAAATGACGATGCCATTGGAGAACTATTTCATTGGGGTGAGAGATGGTAGCAGAGAAGCAGTGTGCTTAGCCGTTGTGACAGATGGAACTCAGCTCAGACCGGAGACGGCGAGCGGGCCGGCGATTATATTGGGAAACTTGTTTATGCACAATTACTTCGTGGAATTTGATCTGAGGAATGAACGGTTCGGATTCAGGCAGCAGTTTTGCTCTTGATCTGAACAGCTATGAGCATTTGCTTTTATTTTGCATTCAAAATTTTTACATAATTTAGGTTTTAAATAAATTTTCGTCCCACAATTTATATTTGTCAAATTTATCAATATTAATGAAAATATATCAATTTAAATACCTAATTACCAAAATATCCTTCAAACATTTGCAAATCTATTGGGTAGTGTGTCAACCCTTAGTCCCTAACTAAGCTAATTATCCACAAATATTGTTCAATATTATTTTTGTTCTTAATCTTGACTAGGTTTATCGGTTTTCCCGATTTTGGGTTTGTATAGAAAATTTGTGTCTTCTATTTTTCTTAATTTATGTTTGATTTTAATCGTATTAATTTGATCGGATCTTGAATAAACAGAATTCTTCCAACCGGAGGGATTTTCCGAACAATATGATCCGATTCGATCAACGGAGATGTTGATAGGATTTTCCCAAAAATATGACCAGATCCAATTAAACTCCATACTTTTTATTATTTTTTGAGTTTAGCAGAATCTTCACGAGTTTTCGAATTCGATTACAGTTCCATTCAATTTGAAAAATTGAAGATTGGTTTAAATGACTTGCGAACATATCATATTCATTTGTAGACCTAGTTGATATTAATTGGAGGAACACTGAAAATTTCGTATTGTTGTTCGTTATAATTAAAAGTAGCATACTATAATTATGGCAGCATATAATAGTTGAATTAAATATCTAGAATCAATTACTAGTTATAAGATGCTATTAAGAGGGTGATCAGTGATGTATCGATAGGCACGTGCAAGTGTGACGCGTNGGTGTGGGGCCCAATTTCCCGTATGTGCCAGACCGATCGGTCCATTATTTACAGGCGCTCCTTCGGACCATCCTTGCTCATCACATACGATGGCAACCCGCGACAAACTTGTCAGGAGTATGGTTCAGCTATGGGTATAAACCACTAGAGGACAAAGAGTAGCCGGCTCGCAGCGCCGAAAGACCTAGCGCCGTGCAGCTACTATGGAGCCGTTTCCGGCGGCTGTTCCGCCTGACGTTAGCCGACCTATTTGCAAAGGACATGCACAAAACGACACCCTACTGTACACAGTACAGTGGGAGTATAAAAATGACACTTGGAGAATGAAAGAAATGATCTTCTTCTGGTTTTCTCTGAAGAGCTTTGGCGTCAAGGATCTCTCGATTTATTTTCAATTGTCTTTCATTCCTTTGTTGTCGCTAAAACAAACATGCATTGTATGATCATGTATTCGATTATTGAACAGGCTAAGGGCACTTCTTTTAGCCCTTAGTCAAGTAGTTTTTTCCTCGTTTCCGATGTTTTCCACTCTAAAATCCTTCCGTCCCTTTTACCTTTGAATCATTAACTTTCTCCACACATAAAACAAATAACAACCGAGTTCGTCTTGCAACGAACCGGTCGACTGTTGAAACCCCCGGTTTTCGAACCACAACAATAATATTTTTAAAAAATGTCATGTTTTATATTTCCCTTGATCATAACAACAAATTCATATTGATGTACATGTACTGCATACTAAAAATAAAGATTCAATTTATCATGTCTAAATATTTACAAAAAAATACAAAATCCCACCTAATTATCTCCCATTAATCAAAATAATATTTCCACAATAATTGCTTAATGGTTCGTCTCATTGGAAAATTGCTTGTAATTAGTGGAACGTGGACAATTACAAGATTTGGGCCATACATTTATATGATTGGCTGCAACATCTTTCACTTGGAGGATTCATGTAGTAATTCATCTTCACTTGTCTACTTATACGACATATGCTAAAATATGGATATAGGGGAAATCCTAAAACCACAACACTACTTACACTGCCAAACAAAACAAACACACATTCCATTATAGTTAAACAACGAGCTTACTCATAGACTCGGGTCGGGTCACTAACCAAATATAGAATAGCCCACCTTTAATGAGGTGGGGCTTTGGCAACACAAATCCATGTAGCGAATTTTCCTGTTGATAAACCACTATCACAACACAAACATAACCATCAACAATAAGCAATTGATAGTTTGATTAGGAATGACCTTTTTCATTGGATACTCGGGTGAAGTATAAGTCCATAAGAACATATCATTATCAAGTTTCTGGGAATCAAATCGGGCTTTACCTTCGTTGCTGGGGTCAACGAGCTCACCAAATCGAAATCTAACACATTTCGACGAGTACACATGTTCCCCAGCCACAAAGCAATCTGTACAGCCAATGTATTATTTAAAATCCAACGAAACGAGAAATAATGTATATATATACAGTGAATTACCTTGAAAGGGTAGAATATTAATCTCAGAAATAACCCGAAGGCCATATTTCATCTTATATATCAATGTTTCAGGTTCTTCATGATTTTGTTGTTCTGTACTCGACCAATATAAAAGCATACAAAGAATGTGTGGATACAACGTTCTTCTAACACATCTGGGATTATTCCCAACAAAAAAAGTGCTTACAGCACTATCTATGCAGCTTCTAGGTAAAATCTTCGACTTACATAGAGCATGTAAAGATGCATAAACCTGCTGCTGTTTCAATAGAATTTTCCAATCCATGCAATTCTCCAAACAAAAAATTGTACGATCTACATAAATATGCGTAACTTTGGAGATTTGCGGAAATGATCTTAAACACAACTTTCGTGCAAGGCCATTCTCAATCACTGAAATTGGGAATTATGACAACATTGAAGCAACATAGGATGTATATGTAAGAACATTTGTCCAACTGGTTCACTTTTAAATATACACTCACCAAATTGACACCATGCTCGTGAAACTGCATTCACATGGATAAGATCAGCTGAATTGTCAATGAAACTCATTATGTGCAAACACAAATCGGTGTGAATGCACATCACGAAATCGACATAACACTCTGTTTTCTCATTATCATCAAATTTATTAAGCTCATCTTCAATCATTAGCTTAATACTTGCCTTCCTGGATATCAGGTCTGTATCGAAACTCTTGACTGTACCGGCAATAGACAAGAGAACTTAAAACTTTACAAGTTGCAGATACAATCATAATTATGAATAAGATAAACACATTTCATGTTACTGCACCAACTAATAAATACAAACTCGACCGAAGAATCAATTAACCAAGTACAACAGAGTTTCAGGTAAGAAAGAACGAAAGAATTTGAACTCACCAAGCAGCAACATGATGTCGGTGACGGCGACCTGCAAATTAAATATTCAGTAGTAAAAAAATGAGAAACTGTATATATATTCCTTAATATCAGAAAAAATTAAAATGTCCAGAAAAAAAAATTTCACAGAAAGAAACTAAAAGCAATTGCACCATACTCCAGGATTAATAGAACAAAAAAATTATTTGACTTCTTAAGAAGAATCCAGATAAAAAGGGACATCATATAAAGATTTCTCAGTGCATCAAAGCCAAAGTACATAGGACAAGATCATGAAACCAATTGTGCTGAAATCAACTTCTCTAAGTATTTCATAAATAGTCATGTTTAACTCAAAGTCACTTGGATTTATTGTATCCTCGATCTTATCCTTTGCCTTCAAATTATATTGTATCAAGCTCGGAATTTTAGATACTAATTGATATCATATAAATGGAATATGCTAATTCCATTGGCCTCACAAAGTGATCT
The DNA here is from genome assembly GCA_009725065.1 of Utricularia reniformis. NCBI lineage: Eukaryota > Viridiplantae > Streptophyta > Magnoliopsida > Lamiales > Lentibulariaceae > Utricularia > Utricularia reniformis. Next base: position 97,072 of record RWGZ01001476.1, read on the forward strand.
AATTCCATAGCATCTTCTTTCTTACCAGAAGAAAAGGTCTTATATATTATGTCCTGGCTCTTCTTTGACATGCTAGATGCTGATTTCGATGCTTCTTTTTTTGAAGAAGGACTGGCCTTAGATATGGTATGCTTCTGATAGTAAGAAGAATGCGAGGCCAAAGGTGAAAAGTTGGCAAACACCAAAATCAAATGTGTAGTGGAAAAGTAAAATCAATACCTTATACGAGCATTTTGATGGCCTAGTACTTTCAGCAATCTCATTACAAATCTTCTTCCGTTTATTACCAGTTTTTAATTGTTATTACAGATGAAATGAATCATTTATGAAATAATCAACGCCAAAACAACATAAAAATGTAACCTGATCATTTTTGGCATGCAACTCAGATTCAGAAGCACGAGGTTCCACCAAAAACTCAATCAACTTAGCAATTATAACATCTTCATGTGAAAATAATAAAAGAAAAGCTCGCCTTATCGATAACATTGTGGAATTCCACGATCAGTTTGTCGAAAAACATAATGGTAACAAAAAATCTACTCATGAATATAATAATAATGCTTATACCTTTACGAAGTGAGACTGTTTCCCTGAGTTCTTCATGATCATTGCAACCAATATTTCCCCAGACGATTATATAAAATGGATTTTGGATTTCGAACAAATTAAGCCACGATTCCTTTTTCTCCCGCGGTATTAGTTGTTGATAAAATGAAAAGATGTGACGATCCTAAGTTGGAAGTGTACGGAAATAATACGATGGATTATGGACTTGGGCATTAGACGGACTTCTCGGTTTTGAACCCATTATGTATTGGGCTTTATTAAGTTATAGGTTTATTTGTATGGATTTGGGTATAAAAAACCCTTGTGTTGTTTGTGTAACATTTATCTATCGAAAATATGATTTCTGAATCCTCTCCTCTCGGCTCTACCGCCGTTCTCCTCTCCCTCCTTCATACGTCTTCATCTTCCTCCCTTTCTTCCATCTAATTCTCCCTCATTTCTACCTCACTCCTTCGTCTATTCCTCGGTCACAATCCAAGATCGTGACAAAAGAGCACAAACAAAAACAAGAATTCTCTATTTCTTGACATTGAAGACTCGATTCATTCTATTCTAAAAAGAAATCAATTTCATCAATCTATAAATTATTGCAAGGATGATTTTCAAGATCAATGCCTTTAACTTTAGTAATTAAGGGAATCAATTCCTTGATTCTTGCCTGACAGTTGTTGCTCCTCTTGTCTGGTGCAAGAGAAGATCTACTCGTTTCCAATGGCGGTGATTTGAAGGAAGAAGAAGATTTCCAAAACCTACACAAGATTTGGGTTTTATACAAAATTTCTCTAATTTATCTTAAAAATACCCATTAATACTATTATACATTCCAAATCTAAAAACTTTAAAAACGGAAACTTATAATAGTACTAATTTTTCCATAGATACACGAGAATTATTATTTAAAAATAACATATATTCAAATTAAATATAATATTGATTGATCGAAATAAATTATTAGGGCATTTGCATCGGTGGCCGCCCAATCTGACTAGGAGAGAGAGTATCCCGATTGGGGACACTCTCTTTCCTCTATTTTTTTTTTAAAAAAAAAAAAAATCATTTTTAAATAATTATAAAATATAAATATGTATAATATAATAATTTTATCGATAATATTATTATTGTTATATATTAGATGTGAAAAAACGATCGTTTTATTGATTTATATGTTTTAATCGATTCAAATGATTTTTTATTATGATTTTAATAACCAAAACCGAATTAAATACCTATCAATTTAGTAACTTTCGATTACCAGGTTCGTATTTACATAAAAAACATGCAATACAAAAAAATAATAAATATGAGTATCCGGACATTGATGCAGGGATGAGAAGAAAGTTATATATAAAAGTATTGATATTAATATTAAAAATTAAGAATGATGATGTGTACAGAGAGAAAGCTGATGTGAAAAAAGAGAAACAACTGTCCGAACGGACAAGGATGAAGATGCCCTTAGTAAAATAAAAATGTATTATAGAATTTGACACATGTTATTATGCTCAATTCTATACAAAATTGGTAAATATTACAAATTTGTAGTTCTCAATCTTTGCAAGATCTCATAACAAAGATTTTAAGATCATTCGGTCAGGATCTTCAAATTTAGGTGTTTAGAACTAAACATTTAAATTTAATAAATTTTAAATATTCATTCAACCCAAATTTATAGTTCTCACTCAAACTTAATAATCCATATATTAATTATAGAAAAGCATAATTTCAAGCTATTATTTTCCAATTTTGTATTAATTTCAAACTTCTTAGTTTACACCTATGTTCCAGAATCGGAGCAAAACTTTTTTACTCTAATTTATTTGAATTATTTTATATGTTTTTAAATATTTGAAATGTATAGATTATATTTTAATTCGTTTTTTTCAAGTTTTGATTTAGTAAAAAACTAACAATATCATTTTTTTAGATATTAAAAAATGAATTATTTAAGAAATATAGTATATTATAATATAATGTTATTTAAGAATAATTTATATTTTTTAGTGTTTAGATATAAAATAAATATTATTTGAATTATATTATTTTTAAAATATATAATAATTAATTAACCAATAATATTAGTCTATACAGAAATTAAATTTTGGATGATAATCTATCAAATTAGAGAATCAAATCTAAATTGAACCGGTCAAAACAATGCGGTATTAGAAGATATGTTTAGAATTTTTTTAAAAAATTAATAAATCAAAATTAAATTCAAATATTTAATAACTAAATAATAATTTATCATTGACATATTTCTTTGTTACATTACACGAGACACAAACAAAGCGCTCATATAATACAACTTAATAACGGGCTTCACAAAAGTCCGTATAACACGCAAACTTGTAAAATAAGTAGAAAACAACAACAATAACACAGAGGCTGAACCAGTGACTGTGCCACCTTTCTCCGGCGAATCGCAAATGATCGTCGTCTAGACAGGGACCATTTTGGCATGGGAACTCGGTAGAGTATCCAAATCGTCGTGAGATGGTGGGGAGGCTGCTGCATCAGATAATGGTTCAGTATCTTCATCATCCAAGTTGCAATGAATAGCTTCAAATATGAGCTCCTTAACTTCTTGAAGCCTCTCTTCTGAGAGTGATACCTCAGCGAGAAGCCTTCGTGCTTTCTCCTCCGATGCAGTCTCGTAGTCGTCTTTACGTTTTAGTACCATATGCCCACTAATCTCCCACACAGCTGGATTTACCTGCGTGTCGAGTAACTCGGAGCTTACTTCTCCAAGAGCCTGTTTCTCTGCATAACACTGCTAAATACATATATTAAGATGGTGTTTCTAGAGCTAAAAAAGTGTAGTTTTAAGAGCTTGTATTGTACTGAACCTGTGGGATGAGAAAAATACGTCTCCCCGAATCTGCGATGAGTACATTGTAAGGGGTGTTGTTATTCTGCAAGCAAATGCACGAATCCGAGACGACATTCGAGAGATCCTCGAGAGTAGTTCCAGATTCAAAAACTAGGCATCTTGTAGGGTAATTGATAATATCTGAGATCTTTACTCCATTTGAAGTGATGGCTATTTTGTTCGTATCAGCCTTTTCGATGGGAAAAGGAATCGCCAAGTAATACGCCTGAAAATGAAGATGATTGATGGTTGCAAATGCTCCGAGGCTATTGTAACCGAGGCGAAAGTAAGGATTTGCAGCTTCAACAGCCATGTGAAGAGCAACTAAGAAGTTATCACGGTCGATTCTCTGAGGAAGTTGTTCGAGGATTTGAGGAATGAGGAGAACGTGTCCGTATTCAATCGGACTAACCTGCAACGATCAAGAAAATATTCATAAGCAGAGATCATAAGGGAGAAAGCAAGTGAGACGAATACATTAATGGCAACGAGGCTGGGCGAATTTTCGAGATCAATTGGTGCAGAAGGAAAGAACTGAGGAGAGTCGTATTCACTCGATTCGAACTGAAAAAGTACTTCTTCTTGACCAACTTTGGTGAAGTTGAATTTGTTCTCATCAAATGGTTGCAACACCTTGTCCACACGAAACTCAGTTGGCCTCTTCTTGAGGTGCCTTCCTTCATTCAGCTGAGCAATGAACCCGTATTTTCCGGGAATCACCTAACGAGGAAATCAAAACAAAACGTGCAAAACAACAACATTTACATTCATAAGAACTGCAATATTTTAAGGAAGATAAGTGCTTTAATGGCAATCAAGTTTGGAAGATCATAGGCATAAAGATACACACATAAAATACAATGTCCACATTAAAAACAGCCTCCGATGCGAATAAACGAGCAACACGAAGTAAGGAATCACTCTAAATTCTATATGGCTATATGCGGAAACAAAGAAACTGTAATACCTTTGTTTCGCAAGCAGTAACATCATAGCGAAAGAGGCCTCGCTGCATTCGATCCTCCCACTGCACAAAAGAATCAAGCAAAAAACAAAATATAAGTGCATACAGAAAAGTAAACTAAGGCAATAAAGGATGTGTATTGAGTTTTAAGTTTTTACCTCTCCTAGAAGAAGGGAATTCAAGAAGTCAACTGGAGGTTTATCTTCCTCACATCCCTTTTCAGAATTAACTGTCTTAAACTTCTTATAAGCATATAAAGGCAACTTTGCACCTAAACAATTCAAGAACGTAATAATTGTTATAACCCATAAAAATAAACAGTAGAAGCAATTATTGAGCAAGATTTTTAAAAAATACCAGGAAGACAGCAGTTTCTAAGGCAATTCCGGCCGCAGCCACCAGAATCCTCAGCGTCCTCCTTTTGATAGTTAGAAACAACAGTTGGAACCCGCTTAATACGTAGAATCATATTCACTTTGATGACGACACAACACGATAGTATCAGAATAAAGATAGAATAACAAAAATAGACGCCTTAGAAAAGAAAGTGACCGCCGCCGGCTAAAAAAAGGAGGTCCGATGGACTTCCGCCTTCAGATGGCAACGCTCCACGTCCTCCGTGCGGCGAAGGGTTGCTTGCAGTTACACAACCCTTGCGTCGTCCTGCTCGGACATGTATGATCGGACGAATTCCTCTTAAAATAGCCGTGATTGACAACAACTTCGCTTCCTGGGCTTCACCCCCAACAAACACCCTTTTTTCCGGGCAAAAATCTTACTTGAAATCCAGCGTTTCAGATTGAAACAAATTTTCCCAATAAATGCAGATCAAAGGCGATCCAGAAAAAGGGTATAACCCGATCACTTAAGAAATTGATGTAGGCGATTAAAGGTGTAAGCTTTATATATATACAAATCATATGATTGAAGTAGCCAGTTGCAAGGAATCTTGATAAGGAGATAATATGAGACTGTGGTTGTGGATCAACGAATGGCTCGTGAACCGGTCGGGTAATACGATAAGGCCGGGCCCAAACGCTTTTCAAAATACAAATATTATTTCTTTTATTAAAATAATAATTAAAAACACATTAATTGGTCATGGGCTTGTGGGCCCGTTATTCCTCAATTATAGTTGAAAGTTTGTAGCTTTTGTGGAACGTATTACTTTTCATTAAAAAAATTAAAATAATGACGCAATAATTGGAAATGATGCAACGCTTTTTATAAAAATA
>RWGZ01001477.1:5060-100329 GCA_009725065.1 Utricularia reniformis
AGAAAATTACAAAATCAGCCCCCCAACTTACGAGCTGTGTAAAAGCAATGCCCTCGAAGTTATGAAATTGCGTGAATAACCCTCCAAGTTACGTAAACCGTTTAGTTTTGGCCCCTTTAATATTGCAAATGGTTTACCGTTAAACTTTTCTGGTTTTGTGGATAAACGGCGTTAAGTAGGGTTTTGAGACATTTCAAGTCGTTTTGAGTATGAAACTCTTTTGGATGAACAAAGAGCAATTTTTTCAGAACGAAACCGTGAGTCCAGGCCAAATCTTCCAAATTATTTCAACGAAATCTTCGAATCATTTCCAAGATTAGTTTTACCGTATCTGTAAATTTGGCCAAAACTGCAAAGTATTTCCAAGTAACACCCATTCCAACTGCTCGTTGAGTATCCCAGGGCTCTACTTTGTTCTTGGTTGATGAATGCACTTATTTCTTTTGTTAATTTATGCGAATTATTTCCATTTTACACCAGTTTGTGGGGGTTGGTGAGCATCTGCGAATTTTATTGATGAACAAGTCATTTTACACCTAATCGTACATATAATTTTAAGTTGAGGGATTTGATTGGAAAAGGTAATTAGGGTGTGATTTTCCTTGGTTTGTTGAGTTTTCAGCTTGCCAAAATTTGATCTTTTTGTCTAATTAGTTTGTTTATAAATCCTGATGCATATAATTGATTAGCCATTTTCATTATACTCAACGTTTGTCATTGAGTCTCGGCATGGCTTCAATAAGATCCTTCTGTTTACGCTCACCAGCTTGCAGCAGCTTACTTATCTCATTTTGTATTTAAGTTCATGACTATAAATGTTTTTTCAGCAAACCATATGGCTATTTAATGAGGATATGATCGACGGAATTGTTTTAGCAATGGTAATTGGTCAACCTATTATAGCTGCTATTATCGTTAGTGTCCAGGTAAAACAAAGAATTACTATACGTTATTCACTAATTTTTTATCAAATTGAATCTGTTTGAAAATTGTTTCATGTCTTTCTTATCATTGATCTTTTAATAGTTTTAATTTGTTTCTTATCATGTAACCGAGTGACTTTTATTACTTGTCATATACAGTGAATGCTTCAAATTTCAGGGGCAAGCAGTATATAGGTTTTATTGGGAAGGATAAATTCGGTGAGGAAATGAAGAGTTGCAATTTGTTATGGATATCGATTGCTTGACATGTTTTCTTGATTTTATTATAGATGTGAATTTTTTTCGTTAAGTTGGTTTTTGAATACAATTTATTGTTGCAATCTTTGAGTTTTTAGATGCCTTTAATTGAGTTTTTTATACTTCTTGCAGTTGCTTTATTGGAATCGGATAATTAGTTGGATTTGTTGCTAGCTAGATACATGAGTTGCGATATATTAGTTGTGTTTAACATGTTTTGTGAAGTCAAACTTGCTATTAGTTTTTTATTGGTATTAGTTTTGACAGAAATTATACGTTAATGTATTTCTTTCTTTCTTGCTTCTGTTACAATTTCAAACTTTCTTATGCATTATTTTCGATCAAGTATTATGTTAGTTGGTAAGATTCTTTTTTTCATTAATAAAATTAAAACTGGATCAACAAATAGATCAACAAAGAGACAGAGGAGTCTGTAGTTGAATGTTTTTCTTATGCATTATTTTCGATCAAGTATTTTCGATCATGTTAGTTGAATGTTCATTTCCGAAGTTCTTGAGTTGTTACTTTGAATTATGATATAGGATATTATGGAGATCAACAAAGAGACAGAGGAGTCTGTAGTTGGACCTATCGGGCAGTCGACTAACGCAAATGCAAAAAAAGAACCCTCATTGGACGAAAAAGAAGATATTAAAAATAAAAGTACCCCAAAAAAAAGAGGAAATGCTTGCGTTAGTGGGGCTTCGGAATCTGAGGTGGCTATGGATTATGGAGAATTACCCGATGATGTTTGTGAAGATGAAGAAATAGATGTTTCATCTGGAGAAGAAGTTGACCCGACCTGTTTTATATATAACGACGCGGTTGGATGGAGTCGTCAAGAGCTCAAGTAATTGTTATATTTATTCTTTGCATTTTTGTAGGATTATTTATTATATTCACACATTAACGTATGTAGGAAAGGACTTACATTTAGGGATAAAGAACACACCAAAGAAAGCATCGTAACCTTTTGTATTTTGAATGGAAAAGAATTTTGGATTGAAAAAAATGAAGTGGATCGCCTACGGATACGATGCAAGCGCCCTATGAAAAAAGAATGTGGTTGGTATGTGAACATAACAAAGAAAAAGAACGACATCGGATGGCGAGTGAAAGGTTATAACCCGAAGCATAATGGGTGTTTTTGGGACAAGGAAAATACCTCTATCAAGGCGAAGTGGTTGGGTAATCGGTACATTGATTGGTTCATAAAGGACCCGTCTATGACTGTTACAAAATTTGGAGTGCGAGTCACGGATTCTTTAAGCATTGAAGTTTCAAGGCACAAGCTTTTTAGAGCATGTATTTTAGAGTGTGTATAAATTGTATTTTTCTGCTGTTAGGTGGTTGTTTGGAATTCTGCACAAGTTTGATGATTCGACGACTAGGGATGATGTTGCTAGTATTTCAATCATGTGGCCAAACGTAAGTGTGTTCGTACCACGCTTATAATAAATTGGATTTTCATTATTGTAATTTTGGCAGGTTCCGTGTCAAAAAGGTGGAACTGAATGTGGAATTTACGTGCTTTATTTCGCAGTTCAATTTTTGCTGCAAGCACCAATATCATTCGACATTGCGTTGTACCCATCTTTTGTAAGTTCATTTGATGTTCCTTATATTATTTTGTTTGCTACAATGGTTCTAATAGATACTTACAAAATTTGAATCAGATGACTCCTACATGGTTCTGCGAAAAAGATGTTGAGGAGTTCGCTGCTATGATGGGGATAGTGAGAAAGCGTTAAATAGTTGTTGGTTACAAAAAATTATTAGACTTTNGTTATGGAAATGATTTTCAAAAAAGACTGTTGAATAGTCCGATGCTAGGATGGTTAGATCCCACCACCTTTCTTAAGATCAATGAATCCAAGGGACTATTTAGCGAGACATCCTAACCGAGTACATGTAAATTCTAGTAAATTGGCCGTAGATGGATATTCAAAAGAAATCTTATAATTAATGAAGCAGTCCTGATGAGAGACTCGACCAACTTTCTAGAGAACAAGGCACAACCGGGCTATATAAAGGAGGCTAAAGTGGTACATAAGGGAGTCAACAAAATGCGTGAGTTTAAAGCGGCTGAGTGACCATTATTACATTAGGCGCAAACCATTTAGGATGTTATCGGCTTTTATGGCCCTAAAAGGCAGTTAGATGCAATAATTATGGGAGCAAGAAAAAGACAATTCAGCCCCCATAGAGATCTCTTTATATGCGAGAAACTAAGAGAGAAATGGAGATAACATTTTAGCATCTATTATTTGGCGTTTAATTCTTAAAAAAATTACATCAAGACTTCGTATAGATCGCTCAATTTCTTTGTAACCCTACTCATAGTTTACCTGTCGAGAGCTTAGGTTTTTCCATGTTAACACCGTGTGTGCCTGTCTAACATTCACGCAAAGTTATCTACACAAACAACTAAAATATAAAATTTGTTTTCACGAGTCTTGATGACACTTAATTGGATGATTGTTGATACCTATTGAAAAAGGATCATAACAATATCGTATACTGTATATAATGTGAATTAAAAAATAGTAGGATATTATTATAATTGATGAGAACTCTAGAACCGGGTACCCTGTAATGGGTGAGGCCCGATAACAGTTGGACCGACTTAAATAATCAAAACGAACTCTTATAGCCCACTTACACCTTTAGGAAGAGCGGCCTGATGTTCAACACAGAGGACCGAAGATAACCTTAGTAAATAAAAGCGTTATCTGCCAGCTGGCTCCGGGGTTCGGTCCGAACGGTTACAAAACGGTTACAGGCTCACGCGTTCCACGCTTCGGGCCCTATCACGTTTATCATGCTTCGGGCCCGATCACGCAGACCACGCCTCGGTCCCAGCCTCGTTTTACATCCTGCGATAACAACCTCTAACAAACTTGTCAGAGGCGGTTACAGGACGTGGGTTACACTCGCCGACGACTCTATAAATACAGGGCAAGACGGAGGAAATAACAGGACCCTTTGGACGCGGAAGAACAGACTGTTACTCTGCCAGATTCTTATCGCTTTCTTTACCTCGTCATTTTCATTAGCCTGTCTTGTATAAACTGTTGAGTTATTTCATTAGTGAGCAGGCTAAGAGCATAATCAGCTCTTAGTCGAGTGGTTTTCACCCCAATTCACGGGGTTTCCACTATATACTGCCGTGCATTTATTTTGGTTTTTGGTTTTTGATCGTCCTCCACATTTTAAAGAAATCATAACCGAGTTCATTCGTTGAATGAACCGGAAAACTGTTGGTACCCCCTAAAAAGGGACTATAACAGCTGTGTTTATGAGTTTTGATGCACATGATAATGCTATTTGTTATAACATGTTTTGTGAAGTCAAAGTGAGACTAGTTTTTTTTTTATATTAGGTTTGAAAGAAATTATATGTTACTGCATTTCTTCCTTTCTAGCAGTTGTCACAATTTCAAACTTGCTTATGAGTATGATATGTTTTTCTTATCCATTATTTTCGATCAAGTATTATGTTAGTTGGTAAGATGTTTTTTTTCATAAATGAAATTAAAACCGGATCAGACATGCCGTTTCTCGGTCATCCGGAATGATTGTTCTAAAATTTCAAAATCAAAGATATTAAGCATGCTCTAGACAAGTTTTGTTAAATTCGTTAGTTGGTTTATGCATATGCTTTTTTTTCTCGGTTTTTAGGAAGTACTCAGTGGTTGTGGTAGTCCGAATAATAGTATGAGGTGTTAGACCACGAGAGTGCTATGCATTGTGAAACGTTAAGTCGGTTGTTCAATATTTTGAATGTTCATTTCAAAAGTTCTTGAGTTGTTACTTCAAATTATGATACATGTTATTATGGAGATCAACAAAGAGATAGAGGAGTCAGTAGTTGGGCCTATCGGGCAGTCGATTAACGCAAATGCAAAAAAAGAACCCTAATTGGACGAAAAAGAAGATATTAAGGATAAAAGTACCCAAAAAAAAGAGGAAATGCTTACGTTGGTGGGGCTTCGGAATGTGAGGTGGCTATAGATTATGAAGAGTTCTTCGATGATATTTGTATGTTAGATGATGTTTGTGAAGATAAAGAAATAGATGTTTCATCAGGAGAAGAAGTTGACCCAACCTATTTTATATATAACGATACAGTTGGATGGAGTCGTCAAGAGCTCAAGTAATTGTTATACTTATTCTTTGCATTTTTTCTGGATTATTTATTGTATTCATACATTAACTATTTGTATGTAGGAAATGACTTACATCTAGGAATAAAGAACACGCCAAAGAAAGCATAGTAACCTTTTGTATTTTGAATGGAAAAGAATTTTGGATTGAGAAAAATGAAGCGGATCGTCTACGGATACGATGCAAGTGCGCTATGAAAAAAAATGTGGTTGGTATGTGAACATAACAAAAAAAAGAACGACATCGGATAGCGAGTGAAAGGTTATAACCCGGAGCATAATGAGTGTTTTTGGGACAAGGAAAATACCTCTATCAAGGCGAAGTGGTTGGGTAATCGGTACATTGATTGGTTCATAAAGGACCCGTCTATGACTGTTACAAAATTTGGAGTGCGAGTCACGGATTCTTTAAGCATTGAAGTTTCAAGGCACAAGCTTTTTAGAGCAAAGGAATACGCATTGAAGGTTATAAAAGAGAGAGTAACAACTAACTTCAGTAGAATTAGAAGTTACATATTGCAGCTCCAAAAGAGTAACCCGGGTTCGACGATAACAATGGAGGAAACGAAGGCACCAGATGGAACACATCATTTCAAGAGCATGTACGTATGTTTGAGAGCGTGTCGAGAAGGCTGGCAGACATGTCGTCCAATACTTTGCATTGATGGTACGCATACGAAAGAGATCTTATGCGGTCAGGTACAAGTATTGTAAATGTAATGGTTTTTTAATGATAGTTTGAGGAAATCGTAACTATTATATATTTATTGGATACAAGGTCTTGGTTGCTGTTGGGCTAGACTCCAACAATAGTGTTTACCCGTTCGCATACGCGCTTGTTGAGTCGGAAACTCTCGAAAGTTGGGTTTGGTTTCTGGAGTTAATTAAGCAAGATGCGATGATCACTATGACCAACATGCAGAAGTACACAATTATGTGTGATCGAGGAACTGGATTACTGCCCGCGCTACAGCAAGTATTACCCAATGTTCAGGTATGTTTTTTTTAAAAAGTTTGTAATACGATTAAAGTTTCACCGACTTCGTGCAACATGTTCGCCATTGTTTGCGTCACATTCTAGCCAACTTGAAGACGAAAAAATGTTTCTCTGAAACGGTAAGATGTATTGTTTGGGCCGCTGCAAAATCTACCACACAGGCGGACTATGAACGTCATATGTTGTCCCTACAAGGTGCCAACCATCAAGCTTGGTCGGAGATGAGTGCTATCCCCCCGAAGCATTGGTCACGTGCGTTTTTTGACCATACATCGAAGAATGCAATATTGTTGAATAACACAGCTGAAAGTTTCAATAAAATGATCTTAAAACTCGTCGACAACATATTATCGACTTATTTGAGGACGTGCGGACTGTTATTTCGGATGTTAGATGTCGTAGATCGGAACTTGCATCTTCCATGGATGGATTTATTTGTCCAAAAATTTTATTATCTCTTGTTGAGGCCTCACGTATAGGTGCCACCAGAGTTCTAATAAAGGCAGATCCATTTCGGTGGACGTGGCTTGGACATGATGACAGACATTGCTGCAACTTAATAACGCATACATGTTCGTGTAATGTTTGGCAATTGACTGGTATGTTTTTGTATGTTTTAGTTTTAAGGAATTGTACAATTATCTTTTTACTTTCTTATTCGTAGGTATCCCGTGCAAACATGTCACGGCTGCCATCCAAAAGAAAAAACAGCGGCCAGATAACTACATTAGTCATTTTTTTCGTGTTTCTAATTTTAATGCAACGTATCGTGCACCGCTTGAGGGTGTTCCAGGGCATGTACATTGGTCTTGCAGCGAAGAAAAACCTTCGCTTCCGCCTATTTATAAGAAAGTCAAGCGTGGAAGACCGCCCACGAAAAGAAAGAAGTCTAAAAACGAATCAAAAAACCAGTTTCAGAATCGCCTTTTCCATATTAAAAGAAGAATGACATGTGGATTATGTGGAGAACTTGGTCACAACAAGAGAGGTTGTAAGCGAAGAGATCCGAACAAAGAACACAAGGTGATTTTGCGATTTTGTTTCATTTTCGTTGTTTATTACATTCTAACGTTTATTGCATTGAATTAATGTGTATAGGAAGAAACAGCTTTCAAGGAAACAAATTCCAAGGTGGAGGAGAATTCATTTGTGTACACAGAAATGGAAGATGAGCAAAAAAACCAAGTATACCATGCATTTATAACTGATAAACCATGAAAAATAACAATATATTTAATTGTTTCTTTATTCTTTCAGGTACACAATCCAACTATGAAATCTATTCATCCAGAGTCTACAGCAGAGAAGGTATGCCACTTTGATTAACGTAACATTGTTAAGGATATTTTGTGGTATATTTTGTGCTACAGAGTCAAGGATCCATGCAAGACACAACGTGTGATACAAATCGTGGAATCCCAACTACAAATGACAATGTAAACCGGAATCTTGATCAGACCGGAGTAATGCCAACAGCCAATGATTGTCATTCTTTTCATTACACTCCTACAAGTGATGCACGGCGGTTGAAGAGAAACGTAAGTACTNTTAGAGGTTGTTATCGCGGGATGTAAAACGAGGCTGGGACCGAAGCGTGGTAAACGTGATCGGGCCCGAAGCGTGGTAAACGTGGGAAGGCCCGAAGCGTGGTAAACGTGAGTTGTAACTGCTCGGACCGAACCCAGGTGCCAGCTGGCAGAAAACGTTTTATTTCGCTAAGGTCATCTTCGGTCCTTCAGTTGAACATCGGGCCGCTCTTTGTTGGAAGTGTGGAATGGGCTATAAGGATTCATTTTCGCCATTTAAATTGGTCCGATCGTTGCTGGGCCTTACCCATCACAAGGTACCCGGTCTTAGAGTTCTCATCACTCACAATGTTTCCAACTTCATTATCAACACACTATAAATATTTAAGACGAAACAATTCCTACTCTCACGTTAAACTGAACAATATTTCTCCTCGATAATAATCATGATCAATAAATGTGTATGCTAATTTATTTTCGAATAAACATGATACGATACAATACATTTTCATCAAGTCACATTTCATGCCCGTAATACAACACGCCAACCACGAGGGTCATTTCTTATGTTTTTTCAAAGTTTAGGTGTCAAAATCGCATGATTATTTAAGATTGAGGGTCATCCCTGCAATGTTTTGATATTTTGGGGGCATTGTAGTAACATTTCGAAAGATCGAGTGCCAAAAGATAACAATTTGAAAACTTCGAGGGTCATTTTCAAACTTAAACGGCGCCGTTACGAGGGTTAAAAATAAACGGTTTCTGTAAGTTCGAGTGTCATTCTTGCAATTAGAAAAACTTGAAGAGCTAGACGCGCACATTTTCGCTCAAACAGTGGACCTAATTTGCAATTTCAAAACTACGGGAGCATGACCTTTACACAGCATGTAACTTAGGGGGCCGTGTACAAACATCACCCTTATTTATTTCTCTTTCATCTATATCATATTCTCTCTCCAAATTTCATTTTATCTTTCTATTTCATCAACTTAGTTATTTTATTACCTTATTTATCATTAAATATTACATTTCAATTTTAATATTTTAAAATAAGTTTAAAATCAATATTTTAATAAATTTTATATTACATTTTATAGAATATTATATTACATTATCATTAAAATAAATTAACTAAAAATATATTTAAAAAGATTACAAATACACTTAAAATTGATCAAGAAAATTTATTCCATACATGTTCAATAAGATCATTTTTTATTTGATGGCAAGTTCTCCGATCACGAGCATCGATCATACGACGAAGATAAGCATGAAAACTTGGATCAATTCCTCTTTGAATCGNCTCATATATTAATAAAAATAAAATTAAATGTATTTAATATTAATATGTTTGTAAAACCATCCTCAATTAGGCAGTGTCCTGCCAAGGAAAGAGAGTGTCCTCAATGTGGAGACTCTCTTTTCTCTAAATATTAAAATAAATTTTAAAAATTAAATATTATAATTTTAAAAATTAAATTAAATTTGATCTATTTCTAAATATTTTTCAAATATTTATTTATAAATTTTAAATATTAAATATATCTATTTATTATCTAAAAATTATAAATATGATTAGACGATAATAAACATTATCGATCTGTATATCGATATTATTGTTATTATCGATAATATCCAGATATATGGATTGATGTACCATTATTTTATTAATATCAATTAAATCGATATGATACAAAAATTTTAATTTAAAATATTGATAGAAATTATGATTTTTTAAAAAGATTGTAAATATAAAAAAAATATTTAAAATTACAAGTGTTCGGAAATTGTTATAGAGTTGAGAGTAAAGTTATTTATAAAAATAAAAAATTATGATGTGTACAGAGAGAAAACTGATGTGGAAGAGAGAAGGAAGTTTCCGGACGGACATGGATGTGAATGACTTAATAAAATATATTTTTATTATACATATGGTAATATTAAATGTTATCACATCTATTGTGTTTAAAGTATAAATTATATTATTACGTTTATATTACCATTAGTTTAATGATGGAGATAACGTTATTATTCACATGATTTATATTAAAAAACATAAATAATGATATTTTAGTTACTAATATATAACAAAAATAAAATTGTATGTAAATAAATATGACATGAATGATGTTTAATAAGTAATAATAATAGTAGTATTAATTAAAGTTTAATGTAATATTTTTTATATTTTCAATAGTTTTTCAAATATTATGAATATATAATTAAAAATAATTAAATTTTTTTTAACTTTCCAGACGCTTTGGAGCAGTTTCGCTCCATCGTTCCTGCTTTGGGCTAATTCGGAAGCAAGCGGGAGCTTCATCATTCATAAGCTTTGGAGCTTCACCATTCATAAATGTGTTAGTTTGGGAATTAAAAATATTGGTTAATTTGATAATGAATTTTTTACAATTAACTAATTTCTTGAGTCACTTGACGATAATTTAATTTGTTATTAAATTAATAATTACTACATTATCTTGCTGAATAGTGAATATCAGATTTGCATCACAATCCATGCTGGAACGATTGGCTGAGCTGAATTTCTTCTCATTCCCACCAGTTTCAAGTTGAGAGTAGAACGTCCAAGGAGTTTGGGGATGTCGGAAAGGCGGAAGTGTGTGTTCAATTCTTCAAAGAAATGTCCTTCCGCTGTAAAATATTCAAGAAATTTGATGATTATTCTTATGGGTATCTTATCACCGCACCTTGTTGGGATTACGGTACTTGCCCAGTGATTTCTTCTTCTTCTTGATCGATGGCTGGCGCTTGCTGTTACACCCCTTTTCGAATTACTTCTCGTTTGCCTTACAAATCAAGGCGGGCTTCTCTTGGTAGCGAGTTCTCAGCTATTGCTTTTCCTTTCTCGGAGCAATCAAGATTCAATTTTTGCCCTAGTTTAGCTTCCGCTTCTTCTATCAAGGTGATCAGTTACCGGCGAATAACTCACATGAATACCCTGTTATAGTTTTAGAGTTTTGGGCTTTCAATTTACTTCTTGACATGCGGTATTGATTTTCTCCTTTTTTGTTGCAGGCTTATACATTTCGTATAAAATGCTTACACAATGCTGATGGGAGCACCATAGATGAGAAAGTGCCAACGCCTATGCTTGATGCAGTTGAAAACCCCATGTATTTGAAGAATTTAAATTCAATGGTTTGAGACTTTTATTATCAAATGATGGGTTGCTATATTGCCTCTCATTATTTCATTTTATTTAGGAATTACGACAACTTGCGGATGATATACGATCCGAATTGCTCTACATGAAATCTAAAACTCAAATTAACGCTAGTCTATCTGTTGTGGAATTAGCTGTTGCCATTCATCATGTTTTTAATTCCCCCGTCGACAAGATACTCTGGGATTTGGAGGATCAAGTGAGATTCATTCCCATTTTGAAGTTTTATTATGTTGTTTTTCATGTTTGAATCGACTTAATAGGCGTATCCACATAAACTTTTGACGGGGAGAAGGCCGATGTTGCATAAGGCGTGCAAGCCTGATGATTTATCCGTATACTCATGCCGAGGAGAATATGATCCATTTGCTCCAGGGCATGGATGCAGCAGCATATCTTCCGGGCTCGGTAAAGTATAAAGTCTCGAATTCGTTAAGTGAATTTTATTCGATTCTTTTTGGTTTGGTTTCAGGAATGGCTGTTGCACGAGATATGAAGCGAAAAAGAGACCACATAGTTGCAGTTATAAGCAATGAATCTACAATGGCTGGGCAGGTTTATGAAGCTATGAGCAATGCTGGTTATTTGGACTCGAATATGATCGTAATATTAAATGACACTCATCACTCTTTACGACCAAAGCTTCAGCAATCTCCAAAAGCATCAGTTAACGCCGTATCTAGTACCTTGAGCAAGCTACAATCAAGTAAAATATTCAGGAATATTAGAGAACTGGCTAAGGTATTTATTGCTTACTTCTTATTCTGTCGTAAAAAACGTAAAGACGAGACATTTTCCACCCTCTTACTATCTGCAGTTAGCTTTATAATGCATTGAGATCGTAAAGGATGTAGGGGTATTATCGTATGTGACATAAATTTCAGGTTCTTACGAAGAAGATTGGTGGTGGGATGCATGAATGGGCAGCGAAAATTGACGAATATGCTCGTGGCATGATTGGTCCTCCGGGATCAACACTTTTTGAGGAGCTTGGTTTGTACTATATTGGTCCCGTTGATGGTCATAAAATCGAAGATCTTGTTTGTGTTCTTCGTGAAGTTGCATCTTTCGACTCAATGGGTCCGGTTTTGATTCATGTAATTACACAAGAAGAAGATAATGCAGCAGAAGATAGCAAGCCTCGTATATTTTCCGAAGAACACGATACCGGTTAACTCGACTTTATCTTAAAACCTTTGGCTTTGCTTCTGCTCTTACTTATTTGTTTTTAATGATTGACAGAAGGCTCTAGTGGCTTAAACATTGACTCGAAACCTCCCACATACAGTGATGTCTTTGTAGATGCTTTGATTGAAGTGTCGAAGAAAGACAAAGATATCGTAGTTGTTCATTCCGGGATGGGGATAGAATCGTCTTTTTTATCATTGAAGGATAAGCTTCAAGATAGATTTTTTCCAGTTGGAATGGCTGAACAACATGCTGTTACTTTCTCAGCTGGTTTGGCTTGTGGTGGTTTAAAGCCTTTTTGTTTACTTTCTTCAGCTTTGCTCCAAAGAGCATATGATCAGGTAATACCGTAAAACTCGTCTTTCGTAATACATTTTTTTGATTCCTTGTCTTGCTTTAGGTGATTCATGATGTGGATAGACAGAAAATCCCTGTACGATTTGTAATAACTAGTGCCGGATTAGTCGGAACCGATGGTGCAACACATTGTGGAGCATTCGATATTACGTTCATGTCATGCTTACCGAACATGATTGTCATGGCTCCTTCGGACGAGATCGAACTTGCCCGAATGGTGAAAACTGCCATTCTCTTCAACGATGGACCGATTTGCTTTCGTTATCCTAGAGGAGCTATTGCTTTCATGGATCCTAAATCCCATTCCGGAGAACCAATCGAGGTATGTCTCGAATCTGCAAGTTCATGTTGAATCATTGTTATCACGAGTAATTGGCTTGACATAGCCTTTTCAATGTGATTCACTTCTCTTATATACTGGGCTACATGGATACTCTCCCATCCCATTGAATCTTGAATTTCTATAGTTCATGCTTTAGAGGCTTTGATAACTTGAAATTAACAGGTTGGTAAAGGAAGAATACTAATCGAAGGGAACGATGTGGCGCTTCTCGGGTTCGGTTCTATGGTCGAAAATTGTCTTAGAGCACATTCACTTCTTTCGAAGCTAGGAATCGATGTAACGGTAGCTGATGCAAGATTTTGCAAGCCACTAGACATAAATTTGGTTCGAAGTTTATGTAAGAATCACAAGTTCTTGATCACAGTCGAGGAAGGTGCGATCGGAGGATTCGGAGCACATGTTGCTCAGTTCATTTCTTTGGATGGTCTTCTTGATGCTGGTGTCAAGGTTTGTATGGTGATAATTGCGGTTCGTGTTTCGTTTTTATGGTAAATTTGTTTGTTCGTATCAGTGGCGACCGATAACTTTACCGGACAATTACATCGAAAGCTCATTGCCTGAAGATCAACTCAGCTGTGCTGGCTTAACGGGTCATCATATTGCGGCAACGGCTCTTAATCTTCTTGGTCGAACCCGGGATGCTCTTTTGTTAATGTGCCGGTAGACGAAGACAAATCCGGTTTCTTGCAAGTGTTGATAAGAAGACAAGCAAAAGAGGAAGATAAGTCAACGTAAGTGTTTTATGGTAATGAAAGTGAAATAGTTCGAATATTGATTCTTACACAATAGTTATAGTTCGGGTCGATACTGAATATAGATATTGTATTAAATTACTTTAAAATAATAATATTTTATTATTTTTAAGATTGTACCTTCAAAAAGCTGAGATCTCACCCTAGAATTTAGCATTGGATAAAATACATGTGTTAAAATGGCATAAGTAAATTTCTTTGAAATTTTTTGAAATTTTTGAGGAATCTCGATTCACCTTAAATTTGTGATATTAGTGTAGTGGGTCGGGCTTTGTCAATGGTTTATTTTTATTTTTGTATTTAAATTCAAAATCGTGTTTCCGAATTAAGACAAAAAGCAAAATGGATATCCGCTTATTAAGAAAGGAAAGTGCTAACGTCCTAAAACGCTTTCTGTTGTTTTTAACTTTTTATTAGCAGTGTTTTTAAATGCATTTTGAATTGAGAAAATTCGACTTTCGAGCGATGGGTTCTTCGGCATCGAAATGGCTGGTCGACGCGAACCGGAATCCGCTGGCGGCGATGCACACGAAAGCAGTAGGCAATCGCCTTCGTAAATATGGTATACTTGTGATTGACATTTTTATTGATTCACAAATTGCGATTATTTGAAGTTTTGTATGCTGGAATTAGGTCTTCGTATTGACGACTTGTACGACCCAAAGTACGATCTAGATATTAAGGAAGCGCTGCATCGGCTGCCGAAGGAGATTGTCGATGCTAGAAATCAACGCCTTAAGCGGGCTATGGACAATTCCATGAAGCATACGTACCTTCCCGAGGATCTCCAGGTATTCGTTCATAATATTTTCGGGTGAATAATTTTGAATCTTTGGTACTGAGGGTATGTATAATGTAATTCGACTAACTATATGTGCAATTATGTACATAATTGCTCTGAGGGTAGTCATTTGGTCTTCTATTTTGATTACTGTGCGCTATATAGAGTAGCACTCCTGTCCTGGTCTTATTTTTGGAGAAAGCCTTGTTTGATTGTCTGGTTATGTACTCTGCATCTCATTAAAGCTATATATATGCATATTTTAGTTCATTTTTTGAAGTTCACGAAGCCAGTCTTATCTCTAGTAGTATTTACTTCACATTATTCTTCTTTTATAGGCTATGCAAACTCCATACAGGACCTATCTTCAACCAATGCTCAATATTGTAAGTTCTATTATATTTTTTTTGAAGTTTATGTTTCCCCAGCTTGAAAAGAACCAAACTTTGATGATAAATAAAATTTCAGAGTCAAATTCCTTCTCTTCATTAGTAGTAGTTCAAGGAAAACTGTGATATAATGCCTTGATTGGACCCGTTTTTCTTGTTTCTTGGCATTGTAGGTTAAGAAAGAGAGAGCTGAACGAGAAGCACTTGGTGCATTGCCTCTTTATCAGAGAACCATTCCATAAGTAGTCTCAATTCATTGTTGATCATTGTTTTTTGCATTCGTTAATGGGTTGCGACAACCTGGAAACCCCTTCTTTTTTTTTATCACGAAATTTTTTGTTTTTTTTATTTTGAAAAACATACAAGGTTACGTAAAAGAAACTAATCTAAACATTATATTTTGAGTAAAATATTTTCCGTTAATACCCGTAGATTGAGTTGCGTAGTACTTCTTCCGGATTATAAAACCATTCGTGTCATTTTGTTCTAAAATAATGTCGTCTTCCACGTGTCCTAAACCCTTCTGAAAGCTTTTAATGGCTTGGAATACATTTTTTCCATGTTTCATTTCCTAATAAGTGGTTTGAAATATAATATTAAAAGGATAACGCGCAAATTTGGTTATCGTAGTTTCTTATTTTGGTAATTTTGGTCCTCTTATTTTGCTAATTGTTGCAGATTAAGTCTCTTAACTTTATTGTGACAAAATTAGTTTTCCTACTTTACCACATTTGGCAAATTAGGTTCTCCAAGTTTTATATTTATGGCAAATTTGGTCCTCGAAGTTTGTAATTTGTAATTTTTCATTTTTATATAATACAGAGACTAATTTTGCCACTACGATCAAACTACATGGATTGGTTTTGTTCGATTTCATTTGGAGAACTAAATATAAAATTTGATGACCGATTTTACCAAATGTTCCAAAATAGGAGAACCGATTTTGCCAAATGTTCAAAACTCAAGGACTGAAAATGCCAAAATAAAGTTGGAGGACTAAATTTATCAAAATGATCAAACTACAATGATCAAAAACATCATTTTCTCAATATTAAAACCACTTATCTTTATAAATATGTTGTAGTAGTTGAATGAATGTATTAAAATTTTTCGGATTATATTGAAAGAATTTTAGTTGTTACCTTTCTATTTACTTCAATGAGAGGATTGTAAAAACAAAAACAAGCAATACATCAAAATTTAATATAAAAAATTCAAGGGATTGCAGCAAATTTCATAAGAATATGTAAAAGTAAAAGCAAACTAGCCGAAAAATGAAAAAAAGTAGAAAAATGCAATATATCGAAATCTCGAAAACATTTCGATAAAATATAAAGAATTCAAGTCGCTATAGCAAATTCCATTGGAATATTGAAAACCCGAAAAAAGAAGAAAAAAGTAGTAGGGGACGTAAAAGCAAGAAAGCTCACAAGTCCAATCTTGAAACAAATTCAATGAACTTGCTTGAAGCTTGTTGCATAAGTATGGTTCAAAGTTCATACCTCTCCCCTTGAACAAATCCAAAATACTTAATACAATGAAAAAACATTCAAAAAGTAGTAAGAGAATTGTAAAACAAAAATAAGCAATTTATTGAAATCTTAAAACAATTCAAGGCATTGCATCAAATTCCATAGGAATATCGTTCAAGATTCATCACTCTTAATATTGGAAACTAGAAAAAGTAGCAAGCCGATAAATCCAATCTTGAAATATTTCAAAGAATTTGGGGGAAACTTGTTGCATAAGTATGAATCTTCGCCATAAGTATGGTTCAAAGTTCATATCTCTCACGATTTAATAAAATCAATACAAGTAACAAAAAGATGAAAAAAGTAGTAAGAGGATTGTGAAATAAAAAAAAACAAGCAATATATCGAAATCTCGAAAACAATTCAATGAAATATAATGAATTCAAGCGTCGTAGGAAACTTGTTGCATAAGTATAAACCTTTCCCCGAAATATGATTCAAATTTCATACCTCTCACCCCTTAAAGGAATCCAAAAAAATTTAATAAAATAAACAAAAAGCCGAAAACAAACAATATATCAAAATCTCGAAAAATTTCAATGAAATATAAATAATTCAAGGCGTTGAAGCAAATTCCATAGGAATATGATTCAAAATTCATCATTCTTAATATTGAAAACCCGAAAAAAAATAAAAAAATAGTGAGGCGATGTAAAAGCAAGCATGTAGACAAATCAAATTTTAAAAAATTTCAGTGAACTTGCCGGAAACTTGTTGCATATGTATGAATATTTCACATAAATATGGTTCAAATTTAATAGCTCTCTCACCCCTTAAAGAAATCCAAAAAACTTAATACAAGAACCAATAAACACAAAAAAAAATAGTTAGAGCATCGTAAAATGAAAAATAAGCAATATTGAAACCTCGAAAACATTTCAATGAAATATAAAGAATTCAAGGTTTTGCAGCAAATTGTATAGGAATATGGTTTAAAATGCATCACCCATAAGATTAGAAATCCGGAAAAGAATAAAAAAGTAGTAAGGGGATGTAAAAGCAAGCAAAACGATACGTCCAATCTTGAAAAAAATTCAGTGAACTTGCTTGAATCCCATGTTTTTATACTGGTCGGTATGGAGAAAACCGGGCAGCACCGGTATTTCGAACGGGTTTCCGGGTTGACCCAAAAAATAAAAAAAAAATTGTACCGGCGGTATATCGGTCTGAACCAAAGTAGTAAGGGGATGTAAAAGCAAGCAAGCCGACAAGTCCAATCTTGAAAACAATTCAGTGAACTTGCTTGAAACTTGTTGCACAAGTATGAATCTTCCCCATAAATATATGGTTCAAATTTCATACCTCTCACCCGTTAAAGAAATCCAAAAAAACTTAATAAAATAAACAAAAGGCTGAAAAAAGTAATACAAAGATTGTAAAAACAAAACAATCAATATATCGAAATCTCAAAAACGTTTCAAAGAAATATAACGAATTCAAGGAGCTGCAGCAAATTCCATAGGAATATGGTTCAAATTTCATACCTCTCACCCGTTAAGGAAATCCAATAAAACATGAAAATAACCAAAAAGCCAAAAAAGTAATAAAAGGATTGTAAAAACAAAAACAATTAATATATCGAAATCTCAAAAACGTTTCGAAGAAATATAACGAATTCGAGAAGCTGCAGCAAATTCCATAGGAATATGGTTCAAAATTCATTACTCTTAATATTAGAAATCCTAAAAAGAAGTAAGGGGATGTAAAAGCAAGCAAGCCGACAAGTCCAATCTTGAAAACAATTCAGTGAACTTGCTTGAAACTTGTTACATAAATATATGGTTCAAATTTCATACCTCCCACCCTTGATTAAATCCAATGTATGAAACTTAATAGAAGAAATATTAACAAGAAATCAGAAAAGTGGTACAAATCTGATCTCAGAAATATGGTTCAAAATTCATCACTATGCCTTAAGAAATTCAAGTTATTCACTTAGCACAAAATACCCGAAGAGAAAAAAAAGGTACTGTGGGGGATGTAAAATAAAAAAAGATGTGCAAATCTTGAAAACATTTAAATGAAATACACATTTAAATGTAAACTCAAGTTAAGAGAGAATCGATTCAGTGCATCCACATAAATATTGTTCACAACTCAGTACTTTTCCCTTTAAAGAAACCCAAAGTATTAACCTTAATCAAGAAAAAAGAAAATTGAGTACCTAAACACGAAAAGTCATCCCAACATCCATGCTTTGCATAAATTATTCTGTAAGTTCCAGCGAAACAAAACCCCATAACGCCGTAAATCATTATCAATAAATAGTAAAAACAATAGGCATACCAAACATTGATGAAACCCAAGAATCTCCTCCCTTGAGCGCAGTTCTTGCTTCCAGATGATGGGCTTCTCCAGTAGATCCGACAAGAAAGCATCGCTCCTCCAACGGCCCGAAAGAAGCAGAAGTAAAATTTACAGCTGATTAGTGATTTTAAATTGAATGTCGAGTTTCTAAAACGCAGTGCATTTTGAATTAATACCAAAACTACCCCTTATTAATTTATATTATATTAATACAAAACTCGCGTTTGTACAAAATAATTAATTAATGACCGAATTATAATTTATACATATGAATCAATGTTTTATTATTATTTACCCACAAATAATCACAAATTTCCCTTTTCTTGAGCAATAAGTCGCTGAAGAGAAGGCAAATGCCTGAGTCGTTAGGCTTTTGTTGTTAATCGTCTCTGTTCCTTGTCTCTTGATATCTGATTCGTGTCTCAAGTTTCCGATGACAAAGCAGCGAGCAAATTGGTCACCTTACGATAATAATGGAGGGTAAGCGGGAGAACCCTAATTTATTTTTTAAAGGAAAATGTAGGTTGAAACCTTGCTTATGATGGTGTTTATGAAGGACTTGTGTTGCGATCGCCGGAGCCGACTACTGTGTGATTGCGTCCGATACTCGGATGTCAACTGGCTACAACATTCTTACACGCGATTACTCCAAAATCATTCAGCTGTAAGATTTCTTTTTTTTCTGTATATTATTTGGTAAAGGGTGTTTGTCTATTTGGTCGATATTCATGTGTGCATTTTGGGCTTGCCCCTTTTTAGCATCTTGACGCGACGGGGCTAGTTGGCTATCAAAATATTGCAGTAAGACTTCTTCGTATGACCGACTTATGCGTCAGAAGTCTTACTTCAAACCGTTTGTTTGTTAAAAATGCTTACTTCAAAAGATATAGGTAAATGGTCTAAATGTCTATATTTGGGACATCTATGACTTGTGGAATCTAGATATATGCTGTAATGTGTTGTTTAGCCACTACAAATTTCTAGTACTTATGGATTTAATAATGTTATGTTCCTTCAATATGAGTTTCTTGTCTTTGTGTCGTGTTTTTTTATGAATCTGAGTTACAAATATCTTTTTTTAATGAAATTTTATTTGGAACAATGCAGAGCAGACAAATCGGTTATGGCATCCTCAGGGTTCCAGGCTGATGTGAGAGCTCTACAAAAGGTCTTATCTGCTAGGCACTTGGTGAGTTATTTATGCATGAGAAAAAAATTATGTTGGGCTTTTAGTTCATTCTTAATGATCTGAAGTTGTAAATTTCAGATCTACCAACATCAACACAACAAGCAAATGAGCTGCCCTGCAATGGCACAGCTTCTCTCTAACACCCTATACTACAAGCGTTTCTTCCCTTACTATGCTTTCAATGTCTTGGGTGGCCTTGACAGTGAAGGTAAGGCCGGTTTACGTTGTTCATATCATCCTTCATGACATCCTTACTTCATTGTCCTAATGAAGGTAAAGGCTGTGTTTTTACTTATGATGCCGTGGGGTCTTATGAGAGGGTGGGATATAGTTCTCAAGGCTCTGGAGCTACTCTCATTACTCCATTTCTTGACAACCAGCTGAAATCTCCAAGCCCTCTCTTGTTACCTGCCAGAGTGAGCTTTTTTCTCTACAATGTTATTAAAATGCATAGCTTTTGTCTGCTTAACTTATAAATTACTTCAGGATGCGATTACTCCTCTTTCTGAAACAGAGGCCATTGACTTGGTGAAAACTTGTTTTGCATCCGCTACTGAAAGGGATATTTATACGGTACTTGATTCTCACTTATGTCTTATCTCAGCTTTTTTCTAGTATAGTTAATTGTTTCCCTTTAACTATTGTTCCCACATTCAAACTGGGATGAAATTTTGATTGTTGTATAAGAGGGAAGGAGAATATAGTAAATGACTTGTTCAAGTGTTTTACGGTGTGATCTCTTTCTCTTATACGTTATATTTGAGCACATTCATGTCATAATTTTGGCCATATTATATAATTCCAACATGGTATCAGAGTTGGTTCGGTCAAAATAGTGATTACCAATACCGGGAAGTCCGGTTCGTTTAATTCGCAAGTCCAAACTTGTCATACGTTTGGAATTGAGGAAGTGTTGCAAATATAATTTGGAATGGAATATAAGAGGTGACGGGTATCATAGTAAATGATTTTTATTTTTTTATGATATAGTCCCCTCATTTTATACACCATATCCATGCACACTCCTCTTATACGTTATAACGTTATATATATGAAGGCTCCTATAATAATTTCGGCAAGATTCGATAATTCCAACTAGTACTATCATTGTGTTTGCAGGGAGACAGATTGGAGATGGTGATTTTGAATGGCAGTGGAATGCATCGTGAGTATATGGAGCTTCGAAAAGATTAGGCACATGATTATTACATGCTATTTCTTTCTTGGCACAAGTTATGTTATTCATTCACTTTCAACGCACCTGGTACTCACTCGTTCTTCACTAGTTCTCTATTCTAAGACACTCACAGATTCTTTTAGTTTTACTCCGGGCTGAAAATAATCGTTGGCAAATTTCGGCGAATATTTTGTTTATTTGGGGTTTAGACCGAATTAATGTGATTTGAAATATTGGTAAATGAATAAAATGAGAGATAAAATTTAGTATGTATTCTGCATAAATTATAGAAAATAATTTATATAGAAAGAGAAATATAAATACAAATAGAAATATAAATATAAATTATGAAATGTTCTATAATACTTTTAGAATGCACAAATAATGAATAAAAATAAATGAGTGTTCTGTTGTATAAATAGAATGATAATTTATATGTTAATCAAATTATTTTTTTACTCTTAGATTTAGTGAATAATAAATTATTAATCAAAACTTTTACTTGATTGCCACAAAATATGATATTCAACATAGATTGAAATAGAATATCCGATAATGACACAGCTCTGTATCGTCTAAACCATAATTTCTCAATAAAAATACATTGAAATAAAAATCTTTTCTATTTTCGTCTAAACCATTATTTTTCTATAAACTTATATGTAAACAATTGCGTCACAATTGATTCCATTTATACAAAAATGCAGTGTTGGATATATGATGCAAATGTTGGATTTATCAATATTTTTCATTCTGGTCTGAAATTTCGATCGGCCTTGAGCGATATGATCGATATACCTCCTGTATACAGGCCGGTATCAGATTTTATTTTTTAAAAAAATAATTTTCTTTTAGTTTGTTACGATCATGGTTTTAAAAAACCGATCCGACCGGTTCGACCGGTAATCGTACATTATTTCGATCCGATTCAAACCAATTTGACCTATTTTTTCAAAAACCGGCTTTAAAAAAAAGAAAGGTTGGAACATGCAAGATTAAATGATTTGGTATTTGTATATTATAACATTAAGCTAAAAGAAAGGTTAGTGTGTTACTTACACTTTTATATTGCATGTATTCAAAAAATTGATTTTTATTCTAGTTCCTAATTTATAATATCTAAGGTGGTTCATGAAAAAAGATTATGATCCTATTACTGTGGAAATGATTGATGAAATAATTGGTGGATGGGTGATTGATGAGGTAGAAACATTTCATCAGAATGAAGAAGTAGATGAGAGAATGTTGTATGATACATTGGATACTCCAAGATTGGAATCACAAACTCAACAATATTCAAATGGTACGTAATACTTTAAATTTTATATTGATTGTAAAACTAGTTGAGTTAAATATATTTTTTTGTTTGTATTACATAAACGACTAATCCAATTAGTTCACAAGATTTGGATAATGATGATATTGATATTTCAACATTTGATTAAGATATTAATTATGAAGATCGACTTTCGAATTAACTTAAAGAAACTTTTATTGCTTTATTTCATATTGTTATTTGATCGTTGAACTTGAATTTTTGATAATTAAAACTCTAGCTTTTGAATTCCAAAAATAAAGTATAAACTTTTGTTTCCATTACTTTTTTATATTATCTAATTATATTTTTTTTAAAATTCATTTAGAGTGCTTTGTAAAAAAATATTTTTTTAAATATTTACTAATATTATTATTTATTTTTCTATTAAACCGGTTCAAACCGATCCAACCCCCGATCCCACCAATAAAAAGCATTTCCGATCAACCAGTTCAAACGGTTTTTAAAACCATGGTTACGATCGAACCCGAAAAAATCCGGAAGTCGACTCTAATACCCGGTACCCGACGGTACCAAAAAAAATACCGGTGAAGCCCCGGTATTTGACAGTATATCATCCGGTATGAAAACATTGAGATTTATGATAAATATTTCATACTTTGAGTAAAATCTGACTTCGAACTTCAAATGTCAAAAATTGTATAAAAAAGATAAATAAGGATATTTTAGTCATTTCAAAAACTATAAGTAGAAGTTGAAATTAAAAATAAGATTTATGTTGTTTTTTATTTGTAGTTATAAAATTGAGATGTTCAAATTTTACTTATTCAAAAGTAGAATGAAAAATATGATATGTTCTGCAACTTTCATAATTATATTTCCTAGAATGAAAAACATAAACAAAAGTGGTACAGAACACACCCTTAATGTGAAAACTCAAAATCGGAAAAAACTGTGTGATTGATAAACTTTGATCGTAAACTTAATATTATAAGAATAATAGGGAACTTGAGAAATTCTACAATTGTGTTTATGAGATCGTTTATTTATACGGTTCGGATTATGATCCACCTAGAAAAAATTTAATCGGATATTCTACAATATTGTGATATAGCTTCATTCATAAATTCTGTAAGTTAGATAAGAAAATGTTTCTTCTTATATATTCTCGAATGTCGATGCAAGTTCAAGGCAATTGCTATAAATTACTCATCGCAAACATCTTATCGGTATCATTCATCTATCCTGTCAACCAAACAATCGTTTATTTAAATATTTAATTAATATTGATGAAAGGAAATAATGTGTTTGTATGGTACCCCGATTAAAACAGCGGTGAGGTGTGGTGAGATATTGAAATCGTGATTTTTTAATGCACACAAAACATAAGGTTAATTACGATGTGATAATCGTTAAAAAATCACGATATCATCACAGTTGTTAAAACTTGATGTGACCTCATCGTGATTTTGGAAAAGACTCATTTACTCTTACTTCTATTAATTATAATATAATTATATTTATTATTTTTTATATATAATGGTATATTATTATTTTTACATAAATCACGATCATAATATCGTAATTTTACCAAACATGCTTAAAAATTCACGATCATCATATCTCACCACACATCACCACACTTCACCACATCTCACCACACTACAATTTTAAAAAGTTGAACTAAACCAACCCAATAATGTGAAGAAAAAAATAAGAAAGAAAAATAATGTGAATAATATAGAAGAATGTGGATTGCCTATCGAATGACATTGTTAGATCAATATTACCATTAATCAGATCCATCTTTTCTTGGGCTTTGGCCCAAAGGAAAGTCAGGCCGAATGTTAAAGCCTTCAACGGAGCACGCCACTTTACAGGGTTGCGGCGGTCGGAGTCGGAGTCGGAGTCGGGATCGCTTTCAGGAACAAGGGCAAAATGGAAGATAAGGCTTCTGGACTTTGTCCTTCACCTACTTCGAGCAATTATGCTAACAAAACTACGCAAGAACTGGCCAACGAAGGCCATAAACACCTCGAGGAAACAATCGAGGCCGCATTTTTTATTCTATCCGCCATGAACGACGAACTCTGCAATCCCAATCTGTGGTCGACTCATTCTTCTAACACTGCTGGGCCTATTTCCATCACTTCTGCTAATGCTATTGTTGCGCATAACAATGTTGGCGGTGTAGTTAGTAATGTGAACAGTGGTCACCAATCCAACGGCGATGTATCGCCGGACTCCTCCTCGTCCGCATCTTCATCGGCATCTGCTGCTGTCTCACTGTCTCATCCTCAACATCATAGTAATTTCGACACTGGAGGCGGGGCTCTGGACGAGGCTAGACTTCAATATAAGTCATCGGTTGCCGCTCTTCGTTCTGTTCTAATTGCTGTCCAGTATTCCCAAAAGGTATGCTTTGTGTTTATGCTCCCATTTCTTTATGTGAACTTGTATGGGAATTTGGATGACTGCTATTGAACATTATTGTAAGAAACTGCGAAATCAGAGTGACCATGTGAATATAGGCACAAAGATCTTTACTTGAAAATAGTGTAATCTTCAGGCTTGGTTTGTGGATGAACCCTGACATTTGCTTTGATTTTGGATTATACAATCGTCTCAAATTTCTCTAGTTTTTTCTATTCAAATTCTTCTACCTTCTTTTCAGTTCAAACAAAATTTACCTTCTGTTTCTTGGATCCTTTGAATATATTTCTTGAATTGACCGATTAAGTTTTCCAAATATGTTGTTATAGAACATGATGTGATGTTCACCTTGGTACCTTGATGTGATATATTTGTGCAATTATTCAGTAAATTGAGCTAAAGTTGCAGTTTTATTAATTAATGTTAAGCTAACTACTTATTCTTTAACCAAAGCAGTCTAAACCAACTGAAGCTGTGACGACTAGCACTCCAGCATCACCAGAAGATCAAATGGAAATCGAGAAGCTTGAAGAGCGTGCATCCATTTTAATGAAGGTATTAAATTATTTAACATCTTGCCGACAAAAATGAAATTATCATATTATTAATTTCGTTTTGAAATTCAGGAACTAGCAGACAAGAACAAGCAACTCAAGATTGTAATAGATCAACTTCGTGATCTCGTAGCCGATATCTGTACATGGCAAAGTCCTAGTTTTTCAGTATGAGATGAACTTTGAAATTCTTGGTACCAGTTCAGTTAATGTGGAAACCAATGGATTTGAAATGAAAAGTCTAGTTTCTACCTTGTGCATTAAGCCTCTTATCTGTTCCTTGTTTTAGATATGAATTAGAATGAAGCAGAGTATGTGGTATTTCTGTTAAACTATGTGAACTTACCTTCTGAAAATTAGGTGCAGATTCTATTATTTCGTGTTATTTACTCAAGGCGGTTAAATAAACACTATTGATGCGAACATGCATTCGAAACTTTTTGTATTTTGATTAAATTCATTCTTGATATCATGTATAACATGTTGAAAGCACTAATGGCTGCAGTTCAGGAACTTCCTCTTTTGAGACTACTGCTAACTGTAGATTGCATCAAACTAATGGCAGATTCGGCTGCTGACATGAATATCGGCTTCATTTCAATGATCTTGTTCTTGGTGCACTAAATGTAAGTTTTCTCTCATTTTGATGGCATGATGCAGATAATCCTTCAAGCTTTTTATTCGTTATTTTTTATGATGATTTGAATTGTTTGCTGTTAGAGTACATAATACTATGATAACGACTAAAGGCATGTTTTTGTAGAAGAATAGACGTAATTGTAGAAGTAGCCAAATGTGATAGTTGGTTTACTAACTTTTTATATTTGAGTTCTTAGACGACAGTATAAGAAGGGTGGTTCCTCCACATGTAAGTGGGGTCCAACCAAAGAAAAAATAAAATAAAATACAAGAGAATTCATAACGTGGTCCATTATAGGGATTGGTTGCTAAACTTGGCCAACCTTGAGGATCTCCCGGGAGTTTCATCCTCCCATCACCTATTGCAAGTACGAACAGTTCGTGAACATATACTATTTGACTCATTCATGTTCGTTCTAATTAAAATATGAATATTGTTCGAATGATAAAATGAACTCGAATAAAAATTCAAACTAACATGTTTGTGAATGTTCGAATTTGAGTATTTTTATTCTATTTTTGCATGGACACGAACGAACGGATCCAAACACAAACTTGAACAAAATGAATAGATTCAAACACAAATAAACATGAATACAAATACGAATAGGAACACCAAAGTGAACATGGACAAAATTTTAGAAATATGAATAATGTGAACTGTAATATGAACGAACACGAAAAGTTACATGAAAAAGTGAACTTGGCTTGTTCGAATCAAATAACATCCATACCCTCACCTATATAAAGAGGGTAATTCATATTATAGATATTTATCTAGGATAGATTCTCTTGTATATCTACTATTGATAATAGTTGAAGTTTCTATCGTGGACTAGCCATAGCCATATTTTATTTCATATTTGCATCAGCTAAACCTCGATTTCATACTTCAACAATATACACTTGTTAAAACTTATAAAGCTGGTTTTCCAGATTTGGAGATAGCTTGTTTTAAGGTATTCTTGCTATTGCAGTATCTTGAAGTTTCATTGCATAAATACAAGCACATTGTTCAGTTAACATCGTTAAACATCAAACATGCTCGCATCTATAAATCTGCATTCCGGATTAGGCTTCACGTCGTCGAAATCTTGTCTAGCTTCATTTTACTTTAGATCATGTAGCTTCGTCAACTCGAGATCTTTGTGTTATATGCTGTCAAGAGGTATGGTTTCAGATTATCTCTTATTTCATTTTATCAAAATTTGACTTAGATGTAGATACAAGGAAATTCCCAAGAGCATGTCTGGTTGATGGCTATGAAGACAAAATATGTGCTAAAAATGAGGTCAGTAGCAAATTCCATTGTTCAAAACAATTGAAACTTAATGCGTATATTTTTACAGCTTAAGGAGAAAGACTATATCCAGCATGTCAAGAGCATATTGAACTCAATGGATGACGGGAAAATATCCGTATCGCCTTACGACACAGCATGGGTTTCTCTTATTGAAAACCTTGATGGAAGTGCTGCAAATACTCCACAGTTCCCATCAAGTTTAGAGTGGATTTCTAACAATCAACTTTCTGATGGCTCTTGGGGTGATCCTCATTTTTTCTTGGCATATGATCGATTGCTCAACACTCTAGCTTGTGTTGTTGCTTTGAGATACTGGAATATTCATGGTGATAAGATTGAAAAAGGTACTTTTTTGTAAATGCAACACATTTGAACAAAGTGCAATCTAATTTTCTTGATGATCAGGAATAACTTTTATCATGGAGAACGTAAGCAAGCTTACTGAGGCGAAGGCAGAGCACATGACGTGTGGATTCGAAGTTGTATTTCCTGCCCTTCTCAAGAAAGCTAGGGAACTTGGCATAGATGGACTTCCTTATAATGATCCTGCAATTCAACAGATTTTTACTGTAAGAGATCACAAAATGAGACGGTATGTTTGCTTATAAAGAATGTCATAGTGTCTGATTTACTGTTCGATAAGCTCGGTTTGTTCGCAGCGTACCTAAGGATATGCTGTATGAGGTTCCAACATGCTTGCTTCACAATTTGGAAGGGCTGGGACAAGTTGACTCATTAGGAAAGCTAGACTGGTCAAAACTGATCAGGTTGCAGACTCCGAAAGGCACCTTCTTGACCTCCC
Organism: Utricularia reniformis; assembly: GCA_009725065.1. Classification (NCBI taxonomy): domain Eukaryota; kingdom Viridiplantae; phylum Streptophyta; class Magnoliopsida; order Lamiales; family Lentibulariaceae; genus Utricularia; species Utricularia reniformis. Next base: position 33,136 of record RWGZ01001477.1, read on the forward strand.
CAGCTTCAACTTCTTTTGCCGTCATGCAGACGAAAGACGAGACATGCATCCAGTATATCAAGTACATCGTTGATAAATTCAACGGCGGAGGTAGAATCACGACAGCATTTACCACCATCCTTTGAATGTTCTTGAAAAATTGTAAACTGTGAAATGTCTTATCTTTGATGCAGCCCCCACTGTATATCCTGTGGACATCTATTCAAGACTATGGACAGTTGATCGTCTTCAACGACTCGGAATCTCCCGGTTCTTCGAACCCGAAATCACGGATTGCTTAGATTACATCTACAGGTACAAAGCTCAAAAAGTTTAGTATATGTATAAGCAGAAATACCATGACACTGATCGTATGTAATTAAAGGTTTTGGACAGACAAAGGAGTTTTCAGCGCAAGAGAGTCGGATTTCCCCGACATCGATGATACTTCCATGGGATTCAGACTTCTTAGGCTGCATGGATACGATGTGACTCCGAGTAAGAAATCAAGCAACATACAAAGATTCACCAAACAAATCGAAAAATAGTTGAACTTTTCATACAGAGGCACTGATGAACTTCAAAAAGGATGATGAATTTACATGCTATGTCGGGCAAGGATTCGAGTCTCCATCACCAATATTCAATCTCTATAGAGCTTCTCAAGTTCTATTTCCAGGAGAAAGCATTCTAGAACAAGCCAAAGAGTTCTCTCACAAGTTTCTGAAACAAAAGCTTGAAAAAAACCAACTTCTTGATAAATGGTTAATATCCAAGCATCTACCAAATGAGGTATTTCCTTTTTAACAGTATCAGTTTTTTCTATTTACATGACATGCTTATTGAAATAGTGGCTATAGTTCCACGTAGGAAAATGAAAGTGTGATGGATTGGTTTATAAAAGAGAATGTAGACCATAGTAAATGACTTATTCAGGTCTTTTATGGTACGGTCTCCTCCCTATTATACGTTATATCCGAGCACGCTCCCCACGTAATTGACCTGACTCTATAAATTTAACATGGTATCGGAGTGGATTCGAAAAAATCCTAAGTGGCATTACCGGGGGTTAGTCCAGTTTAATGAAATGGTCGGTTGGTAATCCACCGATTTAAATTGTCAAATTCAACTTGTAAGGTGGTTGGATTGAGGGTGTGTTGAAATAGTGGCTATTGTCCCACATCGGAAAATTAAAGTGTGATGGATTAGTTTATAAGAGGGAACGTGGATCATAGTAAATGATCTTTTACAGTGTTGTCTCCTCCCTTTTATACGTTACATCCGAGCACACTACCCACGTAATTGACCCGACTTTAGAAATTTAAAATGCTTGTATGAATAGATAAAGAATGGATTGGAGATGCCATGGTATGCGACATTACCTCGAATTGAAGCTCGATATTATCTCGAGACTTACGGTGTTGATGATATTTGGATAGGGAAATCCTTGTACAGGTTCAGTTGTCACATTTGAATCTGTTTCCATTCAAATTTGCAAGTTTCATGATGTTTTCAAGCTCAATATTTCAGAATGCCAGAAATTAATGATGAAGCTTACCTTGAACTGGGAAAATTAGACTTCAACAGATGCCAAACTCAACATCAGATTGAATGGAACCATATACTCAAGTAATCACTATTGTTTCATTTCAAACCGTTCTTTAAATGGCTTCACGATCTTTTCGTTTCGCAGCTGGTACAATCATTGTGGTCTCGATGAAGCCGGGGTGTTAAAAGACGACCTCCTTCTAGCTTTCTTCTTGGCAACTGCAACCATATTTGAGCCGGAGAGATCAGCCGAGAGAATGGCATGGACCAAATTACACACTGTTTCTAAAGCAATCATGCACCATTGTTCCGCCATCAAATCTTTGACGCCACGGTATAAATTCACTTTTACTGCCTTGTTTCAATAAACGAATGTTTGATCTCTACAGGGAAGATATCATCTCAAAATTTGGTGAAATTCTCATGGAATCTGTACAAGAAATAGAGGAAGATGCAAGAAGACACATCAATATAAATATCGACAACATTTTACACCATTCGGTTAGTCTTAAAAGTATAGTATTACTCATACAACTTTACCTTAATGCACATAATCAAAAAATCATTGTGCAGTGGGAAGAATGGCTGAATGGAGTCCGAGGAGCAACCGAAAATGATGACTCAGTCGAAGAACTCATTATTCGGACAGTGAACCTCACAGGAGGACACATCGTCTCAAAGGACACAATATTGCAACATGAATACAAAGCTCTTACAGAACTCACACACAAAATTTGCTCCAACTTGAAAGAAAATGGAAATGAAGAAGAAGCAATGAAAGTAATAGATAAAGACATGCAAATTCTGGTGCAACTCGTCTTCAAGGACTCCAATTCCATTCACAAACACATCAAACAAAGCTTTTTAATGTTCGCCAAGACGTTTTATTACAGGGCAGTTTTCTCTACGAGCAAAATCAACAGCCATATAAACAAAGTCTTGTTTGAGAAAGTTGTGTAATCATATTGACTGTCTGAGAACTATGTATTGATACTATTGGCTACATAAATGTTTTCGAAAATTCAGCATAAAACTGCACAGTTCGTATAAATGTTTTCATATAGGTTCAAAATTTCGTACCAGTACAGACCGGATGAATAGTATATCCGGTACCAAATTTTATTTTATTTAATTAGTTTTTTATGGTCGAACTCGAAAAAATCCAAAAATTAACCATAATACCGGGTACCAAAAGAAATACTGGTACTACTAGATATTTGGTATATCGGTATATCGTTCGGTATAAAAACATTGGTTCATATTCTTTTTACATGACCAAAACAAGTTCAAAATTCATAAAAAGCAATACAAAGATGCAGAAAATTTGATTTACAAAGATTCATATCTCGCGTACTTTAATCATTATGGCAACTTAACGATTTCTAAAGCTACCCAAATTTGGTAAATTCGATTACTGAACTAGTTACTAGACTCTAATTTTAAGGAATTCTCCTAAACACCATAAATTTTTTCAAATTTTACAAAGCAGAAGATTAATTTTGCGAAAAATTAGTATGAATTTACGATCGAATTTATCAAATCATACCAAATATGTGAACCCTCCCTTAAAAATTACCTCTATCATAATTCATAAACCAGAAAGGCGCTAGAGAAAGGCTGCATATTTCTACCGAAAACTGGCCTCTGATTCATGTAAGGCTATCTGGAATCACCGAAAACTTTCTGCAAAACGCCAACATATTTTCTGTGAAATCAAATATATTATATTGATATTTGATTAAAAATATATATTTTGTATTTAAAGCCCACTATTAAATCAAACCAATAGACCCAATGTAGGATCGGCCCAATTAAAAGCCCACTAATATCAATTTAACTCCAAATTCCACTTTCTCGTAACACAAATTTGCGTTCTATTTGATCTTTTTTATTCCCTTTGTTCTTGCTGGTGAATTTCTGAATAATTCATCAATAGTTAGTTTAAGCTTCTTAGAATTAGTGGGGTGTAGGAAAATAGGGCAAGCTTTCGGTTTTCTGGTCCATTTGTTGCTTAGGAAATTTTTTAATCGTTTCTGAACGGATGGTACTGTTTATATTTCTTATAGACGATGCTCTGCTGTGAAGAATATTTATGTGTTGATTACAAAAGAAGTTTGAACTTTAAATTTGAGATAAATATGGATTTGTCACTGCAAGTTTAAATTTGCAGAGAAATCTTGATCTTGTGCGTTTGAATGATGAAGGTGAATTCAAATTCACCTGAAATTTTACTCCAAATTCTCCAACGGATAACTAAATCTTCATCACAAGTGAAGCAAGTTCATTCTTTATTGATCACCAATGGTTATCTCTTCATTTCTGATCAATGGATCAATACCCTCCTCTTTAACACTCTCATCAGAACATACCTTTGTCTCTCTAGGCCACGAATCAGCATTCTCATTTTCTCCAGCATGCTTCACTATAATGCCCCTCCAAATAATCACACATTCCCCTCTGTTCTTAAAGCCTCTTCGGTGCTTCCGAAATCGTATGACATAGCAAGCATTGGGTATTCTGTTAATGCACAATGTGTTAGAAGAGGTATGATGAATGATCCTTATGTACAAACTTCATTTATTTCTTTATACTCTCAAGCTTGTGATATGATTAGTGTGAATAAGATTTTCGATGAGATTTCGAGACCGTGTATTGTTTCATATAATGCTATGCTTGATGCATTTTGTAAAAATGGTGATATGGATTTGGCAAGTTCCTTGTTCTTAATGATGCCAAAGAAAGATGTTTACTCATGGACAAGTGTTATTAGTGGATATTTGTCGAACAGGTACTTTAGGGAGGCGATAAGTTTTTTCGCAAAAATGATGGCTGATGAGGATGTGAAAGCTGGTATTCTACGACCAAATGAGGCAACTTTTGTTAGTGTTCTTTCTTCATGTGCAAATTTGGATGAATGTTTTGCATTATATAAGGGAAAACAGATCCATGGATATATAATTCGGAACGAAACGGAGTTCAGTGCTGTAACTGGAGCATCACTGATAGCATTTTACGGAAAAATGGGGTACGTAATTTATTCGACTAAAGTATTCGAAATGTTACGAGTGAAAATGGTATGTACTTGGAATGCACTTATATCATCATTAGCTTCAAATGGAATGGAAATTCAAGCATTGAAAATGTTTGAGAGGATGAAGTCATTGTCAATAAGACCAAATGAGGTCACTTTTGTCGGATTATTATCGGCTTGTGCTCGTAAAAAAATTGTCGATATGGGACTAGGATTGTTTCATTCGATGTCACGTGACTTCGAAATGATTCCTCGGATGGAACACTATGGCTGTGTTGTTGATCTGTTGGGAAGGGTTGGTCTTGTTAAAGAGGCATATGAATGTGTACAAAGGATGCCTTTTGATGCTGATGCCTCAGTTTTGGGATCTCTTTTAGGTGCTTGTAGAGTTCATGGTTATATTGATTTGGGAAATGTTGTGGGTCGACGTTTGTTTCAACTCCGACCTTATCATTGTGGGCAATATGTTGTGTTATCTAGCATGTATGCTGAAGCAGAGATATGGGATCATGCTGCCTTTATTAGAAAGGCAATGAATCATGCTGGAGTTAAGAAGCTTCCAGCTTTTAGTGTGAAAAGTTGAAGGCAAGAAAGTCGTACTGGTCGGTACAAACGATTTTTCCTATATATCAGTGGTATACCGGTGATATATCGGAATATCGATGTACTGGTCATTACCGATATTTACCTGTATGATTGGTAGTATATCACCGGTATGACTTCCATGGTTAAAGGTCAAAGCATATTCACGCATTCTGTTCATAATTCCTAAAATGCTGATCATGCTTCCGGTAAGTGGGAAGGCATTGAGAAACCGAGCTTGGCGAAATGCGGAAAACAGCTGTGAAATCGGATACAGATTCAGAATGTAATTGTGTATCACAAAAATCAAATCGCACAACTTTGAATGAATCCAAAACCCCAAGGAAAAGCTGAGTAACTCACTTTCTTTTGCAGGTGATCGGGAGGCAGCCTGCCCCTATTGCGGCCGCAGGGTCGAACAAGACTAAGCGCTCCAGGTGTTGCACTATTGTTTGGTCATGAAGTAGCAGCCAATAGTCTTGTTCCATTCCTGCTTCATGTGTATTTATAATTTTCTAGGCATGTAATACAATAGCATCCAAATGACATTTATATTGATAGCCATCATTAGCAAAATATACATGTCATGCACTGCTCAACTAAAGAAACCAAACTAACTTACAAAAGAAAACCAGATGCTTCATATCAAGAGCCATTTGTAGTGTGAGTCCCGTTTTCATTCTTCTCTTCACTTGTCTGTGTGTCAACAGCCTCTATTTTGCATATAAAGTGTACTTTAGACAAGAATATTTGCAGTGCAAGTGAAATAAATAACCATTACCTTCTTTCACCAAGCATGGAGAAGTACCTTGATCTTCATTAACATGGCCAGCAAGGATCGATACGGATACCGACGATTGATGAGCCTCGGTCTTCTCTTTTGGGGGGTTAACAACTTCTACCTTACCATCTAGTTGAGCTTGACTTATTTTGATATGCTCTTCTGCATTCACTGAAGGGGCTGCATCCTCTTGAGATGGCTTAATGGATTCTGGTACTGCAGGTTTACTAGATTTGATTTCTGCAGTCTGAAGATCACTGGGGATCGAAGCACTCGACTTCGCAGCAGAATAAGAGGAAATTGGTGCTTTGGCCAGGCCATTGGAAATGAAATGGACATTACTCGGCAGTTGATTGCTGATGCTTGTACTGGAAGCCTTTTTTATTGAAGAGACACCAGTGGGAATGCGCACAACATTTTGAGAGCATGTCGTCTCCAGTAACAAGGCTGTATCACTGGGAGTGGCAATACGAGCACCAGCAGCAACTGCGGCAGCTTTGACCATTGAATCAGGGATCACTGACTTATTCACCATCTGATGTTTTGGAAGTGCTGGCCTTACGAGCTGTTGATGCCCTTGAGATGCAGGGATCATTGACTTCATTCCAGCTGAGGACGCTTCAAAAATTGTAGAAAAAAAAAAAAACAAGAACAATGAGTAGCCAGTGAATGCACAAAACATGAGTATATTAAGGAACTGACAATCAAGAGCAAGCTGGTATCATTTAAAGGAGAAATTATCAAATTTACAAGAACAGAGATTATACATCCGTCTAGTTTAAAGAAATTGCATAAGTTGTTTGCATAAGGGAGCGCTTATATGTAGCTAACTATTGATTCTTAAAATAAGTATACGCCAACTCAATATCCACTTTCAAGATAAAGCGATTAAGCACATATAGAAAGAGATGAATAAAATAAGCATACGCCAACTAAACATCAGTAGTAATTCGTAAATTTCAGAAAACCATGAAGGAAATGCAATGCACATTCGTATTGAACTGATTCATTAAAACTAGAATGCAGTATTCAAAAAAAGAGTATAGGACTGTCAATTGCATAAATTGTGCTAATCACGGTTTTTCCTGCTAAAACAGGAACATAAGTAGGATTTGAAAGAGGGAACTTTACCAGAGCCCATGTGACCTGCTACCTTCAAATTCTCTCCCATCGGACTATCAAGGGCCATGGACAATGCTCGACGAGCAGCATCCATATCACAAGGCTGTGAACTCATTCCCATTTTTGAGTCAACCTGCTTTTTCTTCAGATTGGCCCATCTCTTCATAGATGCACATAAAACATGAAATTTATCAGTTCTTTTCTGATGAAGAATTAAACCAGTAAATGTAGCATATGTCCACAGACACCGACAAATATGAATAACAACAACCATCAAAAATAATTTTGAGCAGAATGATTATCAGAATATTTTTTGACATAGCCACAACTGCCAGAAAAAACCTCTATAAACAACATACGAGAACATAAGGAGGGGTAATTATAACAAAACAAATGATCTCCTAGCAATAAAATTCTATCTTAAACATCCATTTTAGGTTTACTCCTTAATCTAGTCAGTCCATAGGCATAAATTGAGAGATTGGTAAACTGAGTAGAAAATATAAATATTAATAAAGCCACATAAAGATTAAGCTCTAGTTATATTTACAGCCCATTGGAGCATTGAGTATTACAAACCTGAGACAACTCTGGAGGCCTCCTTTCATTTAAGAATTCTCCACTAGCAATATGAACCCAGTTCCGTTCTCCATGTTTTTGCACTGCAGCTGTCAGTTTTGTATCTTCATATGTAGACCAAGCCCTTCTTTTTCTCCGAGTAGGATCAGGCCCCAATACCGCACTACTAGGCCGTTTTTCCCCCAATATTTGTTTTTGTAAAGTCACAGGTATGCTAATATTTGTACATGGCAATAAATGGGGTTGGAGTGATTCAGCTACAAGAGCATCGAATGCCCTGCAGTTGGGTATGCTAATAGTCATTGGTGCCTCAATGGTCGAGTCTTCGGAGACAACAGTATCCTTTGAATAACCAGAAGTCATTAAAACCTGCAAGAGGCAACAACTTAACAAGATATTATCCTCTGAGAATGAAAATCAAATATCACAATTTCTTAGACTAAAAAATAATGAAAAATAGCACTATTTGTATAGCATAGACTGAACATTGGTGATGTATAACTAATTGGTTCAATGGTAAAACATGCCAATTTCTATATATACCTTTACACACGCTGCAGCCTCCAATCCAGCTTCACGCCCAATAGAAGGAAAAGCTTCCATCTCAAATTCAACATCGCTATCGTCATCCTAATACCAGAAAACTACAGATTGCCACTCAAAATTTTAAAAAGTAGCAGATAAATCAAATAATACACCTACAAAATAAATCCATTTGCCTACTATTAAAGGAAGTAACGATATCATTGCTAATAACGGTAATTTTAAAGAACATAACAATAGAAGCATCACGATTTAAAGAGATAAAGAGCAAAAAAACTATCAACTCGAACCGCAATGTTGGAATCGATCCCAGATGGATTTATTAGAGATCCCCCATACGCAAGATGACGCCAAAGAATTTGGCATTCCCTGGCACTTGAAATTCCAGTAGCAGAATTCTTCACCAATTCATGCCAATCAATTTTAACCCCCGCCAATTGCGAAATTTCTTGCAGCAGCGTGAGCACTGTGCTCACAGAATACCTTCAGAAAAAAGAACCCCAAAAAGAAAACATTCAAGAAAAACGCAAGTGCGCCACAAATCCGTCCTCATGATTATCAAAGGAATAAGAACAAACCTTCGCAAGATACCGGAAACTTCTTGCTCTCCAATATATCCTTTTCTTCGCTCCTTCGATTTGTCAGTCATTCTCCAATTATGGTGGCTTCCCGGTTGTCCCAAAACAGTTCCAGTCGGAAAAAAGAGGGTTTTGTTTCCGTTTCCGTTTCCGAACTCCCAGAGGAACCGATTCTCCGATTTACTTTTTATTATTATTACTTATGATTTTCAATTTGGTAAGTTGATAAATTATACAATATTATAGGAAATTTCATTTTATTCCTTCAAATTTCACAAAACTATGGCTGTTATTCGATCCGAACGAACCGAACGCGATGTGTTCATGTTCGTTCATATTTTTATTCGAACGTGTTCATGTTCGTTCATATTTTATTCGAACGTCAAAATATGTTCGAACATTGTTCAAATCATTAAGTGAATGTTCATGTTCATTCGAATAACTTGTTCGAACATATGTGTACTATTTTGTGTGAAATTCATCCAAATGGTTCTTCATCCTCTAACTTATCCCCATTTTTCTTAGAAATTGGTTTTTTATAAAAAAAAACAATAATTTTATCCAAATGAAGTTATTGAATTCAATGAAGAATTGAGAAATGATTCACAACCGTCGCTATAATCAATGATTGAAAATTAGGGTTTTGTAAAGGTTTTAAAGTTAAATACTATAATAATATATTATAATAAAAATTAATTTAAATAATATATTTGTTAATGAACGTTCATGTTTGTTCACGAAAATGTTCGTGTTCATTCAAATTATAAATGAACAAAAAATATTGTTCGAACAATGTTCATATTTTTATTCGAACGAGTGAACACGATTACATACGAACCGAACACATATTGTTCACGAACTGTTCGGATCGTGTAACAGCTCTACACAAAACAATTAAAATTGTTATTTTTTAAGAAATTAAATTAAGTCATCAATTGTGAAAACCAAATGATAAATTGATACTCACAATTATTTCATAATTTCTATTGTTGATAATATTCGACATTATTAATATGGCCAATGTTTTAAAAACGGGTAATGACTGATATATCGAATAAGCTCAATGTATGGATACACCATATATGTATCTTGCATATTTAATATATATCGGATATTATCGTAATAATAAAATAAATTAAATTATTAACATATACAAAATACACAATTTTAAAGACATTCACAATTTATACTAAAAAATAAGAATATAAAATTTTAAAAACTTAATATCTCTTTTATTTTCAGAAATCAACCCAGTTAAATTCAACACGAATGCTCAAAATTCGTATTGATCGATGTTTTGTTTAAATAATGTCAAAAACACTAAATATGAGTATTTTTGTATTATTATTTCAATCTATCCTGGTTTGCCCAAAAACGTGTTCGAAAATTGTTTATATTTCTAAAATTTTGTTAATAATATTATATATTAAAACAATTTGAACATTAATAAACATATAATTTTTATTAGAGCTTATTTTTTTATATAACAGTGTGCTTATTTTAATTTGGATGGATAAATATAAAGGAGTGTATTAATTTATACTTAGTATGGGACAAGGTTGCGGTTGGGGGTTACATCATTGAAAATGAAGATGGTGTAAAAGCGCTTTGTTGTGGTCAAAGACAAACAGAGCACGCTGATTGAGACTTTTCCAGTTGGACAACCTTTTTGACTTTTTTTTATTTAACAAATATAATTATTTCTGAGCGGAAAACTATCAACTAATATAACCAAATTAAGATTTGCTACAATTTTGGTTAAACACCCTCTAACTATTCATAAATTGCATAATAGTCCTTATTCTTCTCAATAAGACTCCAACACCACCAGCTGCGGCGGAGCGCCACCGTCGGAAATATGTTGCATCGCGCTTTGGGTATGTCGATGCTCACCGTCGTAAGTAACGATCAACATCTTAGGATCGTCTGTTGCCCTCTCTACATGCTTTCTTGCTGGACAGCCTCTTACGGTGCTGCACTTATAGTACCCCCTGATACAAATCCAGAGTTAGGAAAAGATGGAGAGAGATCTTGGATATGGAGACCAATTTATGTATGTATTTTTATGAGGATTTTACCGTGGGTAAGGCGAGCCTTTGATGGGTTTCTGTCCATACTTTCTCCAGGAGTATTCATCCGGAGGAATATCGGCGATTTTTGGGCTGATTGCTGGGACTCTTATTGTTTCTCTAGCCCTTAATTTTCTGAAGATAAGGAGTCAAGTTAGAGTGGAAATTGCAGAGGAAACTCAAATGTCAAATAAGAAAATGAGAATCCAACGAACCTCTTTTTACAGTGACATCTGGTAGAACTGGAATTCTTGCCGGAAACGTTATCGGAATGGTCATGTTCCCGGCATCTTTTACCAGAGAGAGGCGGCTTACCAGCGGATACAGCCGGAGCCGACGGTGTTAGGAACATGGAAGGTGAACCACCACCACCACCACCCTTTCCATTAGAAACACTGCCTTCACCAGTAATCGTCGAGACAAACGTAGAAGATGAATTTCCAGAACATGATAACGCCGTTGACAAACTAAACAAGTCTTTCCCCTTCACATCAACCACATCTTTTCTCAAAACACCGCTAGGTTTAGTAAAATCAAGAGTTATCTGGTGCGCAGTCTCTGGATTCTTGAAACTAACCGGTGCAATAGAGGGAGGGCAGAGGTTTAGATTCAACGATTGAGGCTGGTAAACCACCGGATGAGTCAAAGTCGCAGTAGAATTAGAACTCAAGGTAAAATTATGCACCACCGGCAACACCGTCTGCGTTTGCGGCGGATTTTGAACCGGACCACGCCGAAATCGAGCATGACCAGTCCTATCCAGGATCGAAATCACCTTCTTGAATTTCGATACAGTAAAATCCGTAATATCTCTACAATCAACATGTTGATTCTGATGAGAAACCGTGCGAATCAAGTGCTCCATCGACTTCAATCCAGCCATAGCCGCCTCCTGAATCGCCATCTGCTCGCTCCGATCCGCGTAACCTAAAAGGTCTACAGCCATTTCCCTCCAAAATCCGCAGAAACCCCCAAATTGACTATTTTCCCTCTGCAACTGCTGGAGGAGGAAGAAGAAAAGGGGAACAGATATATTGGGATTAAATCTGACCGAACGGGCAGACAATGGGGTAGGAGTCAAACTTTAGTCTTTTCATCCAACGGCTGAGATTATACGATTGAATATTTCAATGTAGTGGGGAGGGGGAGGGGTGTAAAGGACAATATACTTCTCCTTCAGAGATGGGGATGTGTGGGGGCCATATTGCTGCAAAGTCAAGGAGTTGCTTATACTAGTACGTTTATATTCATTCCACTACCGCGTACAATTCATGATGCACAGTGTACATTTCTATGATGGTGTGGCGTCTACAATAATCTCCATGGAGACAGTGGTGGGCCTTAGTGGAATTAATTGTGTTTGAATGGGTGGAAATTTGATATTTATTTTCATATTGGTACGCGTTCATTTTAAAATATATATTCTTTTATTTGATTGAGTTTCCTAAAATGGAAAAATAAAATTAATATTATTTTTAAAATTTATTTATTTATATTTAATGATTTATAATTGAAGTGGGAAACAGTTGACCAACTTTTCAAGGCACTATTAATAAATGTACCGTGGGGTGGAGGGTGGAAGACCAACCGGCAACCGCAATGTTTCCAAGACTTTAATCAACTAAAGATATTAGTTCGCGTCCACCAATCATGATTTGCCACGTGGTTAAAAACACTAATTCATCATAATTTGAAAATTAAAACATTGATAATTTTAGTCAAAATTAAAATAGGTTAATTTAATTCCATATAAAGTGGAATAACTTAATCATCTCTTAAATGCTAAAGGTTCCATTGTGGTTTATGGGTCAAATTGAGGCTAATTTGACAAACAAATTAATCGTATATATATATATTCCTTTTATGAATTAAAAGCATTTATTATTTAAATATAGTCTTCATTTATAAATAATCCCAGCTCACGGAACATGTTTATATAACTTTATATTAATATTTGAATGAAGATGTTAATTAGATAGTTATAATTTGAATTTTATATTCATAATATACTAATATATTTCACGTTATTCAAACGTGTGCGTTGGACATTGTAATAATTAATATGCAAATATAATTTAATAATACAATTTGTGTAAGATAAAGTTAATAAAAATCCGTCTAAATATTGTTTAATAACCAACATCTAATGCATTTTTTAAATTAAGATATGGTAAAGTATTGTAAAATATAATGCTTCTGAATTTTTAAATATATTGTAATTATGGTATCATGATCAATATGTATATAAAAACACTAAAATATTCTTATATATTAAATTAATAAATATAATTATATTATTATAAGAGTATATTAGTTATTTTTTAAATTACAATAATATCACATCTGGTTTTGTAGTTATACCGAAATCATTATTTTTTAATAATTAACGCACTACTTTTGTTTTGTACACGTTAACAAAATCAATAATTGAATATCTCATTGGATCTCACCACAGTTTGAATAAGAGACAAAAGAAAGTCAATGTCACACAAATTTAGTATACTTTTAAAAATGATGACTATCGATTTATCACAATTAAAATAGTCTTAAATGAATTATCAACTATTATTTATTAATTATATATAATAGATAGTGCACAAATTCACGTAACCCCTAGTCAAAATTTATTTTATTATTATATAAAATTAAATACTACAGTCAACATTATCTATGCACTAGGTAGCAATATGTTCACTATTTATCTATATACAATAATACAGTCAATACTAGTTTTTTATTAAATATCAATTCTCCCAACGTATTCATAATTCATATCGATCTAAGTTCACCAAAATCCCGAATTTAAATTGTTTTGGCCTTTTAATTTATTAATTATAGAGTCAATGCTTTCTTATTACATATAATTTAAATGGACGATACTTAGATATGGTTCCCATGGTTTAGGGGTTATGGCAAATTGAGTCCCCATAGTTTTGAAAATTTAGCAATTTTGAACCCCAAAGTTTTAGAATGATAAAACAAGTCCACGACTTTTGTATGGTTTGACAAAATTATTCTTCATTGTTTATCAAAATTGGCAATATTAGTCGCCCAACTCTTCAATTTCGGCAATGTTAGTCTCCAAACAAAAACAATGGAGTATTTAATCATTGTAATTACAGAGTTTTGGCAAAAAATGTCTCTAACGGTGTTAGAGATTCTCAACGTTTTGAAATATGACAATTACGGTCGTTAAATAATTTTGCAACGGTGTTCCTCAACGTTTGAAAAACGTAAACCCTAACGGCCGTTAAATAATTTATGGACCAATTTTGCCAAATTCCCCAAATTTGGGGACTAGTTTTGCCATCAAACGTAAATAATGAGGACTTGTTTTGTATTTTTCTATATCAGTTGTGGAAAGAAAAATATTCAAGTTTATAAAGAGAGTGATATCATGATTAATTAGTTGCTTAGTCTTTTAATGGGATTTACAACACGAATATTTTCTCAGCTCATCAAATCCTGAATTTGTATATGGTATAAGAGCTACGTGGTTTGTTTTAGACTCGTAAGTACCAATTTTTTAAAAATATTATAGTATAAAGTATATTGTACTTAGACAACAAAGTAGATTGATCTATGACTTGAGCATATCAAGTCTATTGAAGCAAGTCTGAATCAAAACAAAGACAATTCGATATGAAGAGAAGTGCTTAGAATATTGTCTCACATTGGTTGTAGAAATATAAGTTTATAAGGAGAGTGATATAATTAGTAAATTTCTTAACGTAACATTTTCAATTGATTTATTTCTCATATGAATAGATATACAAGTACTTTCTCGGTCAATCGAATCATGAATTTTTACAAAAGTTAGATAAACTAATGTTTAAGTTTTTATTTATGAGCATTCAAATCATACTAAATCAAGTTATAGGATAGTGATACCCATAATTATTTATTTATAATAATTGAAAACATGGTAAAATCAATGTTTTCATACCGGTCCGGAATTACGTATTGGTCCGGATCGGTATGAGCGGTACAACTGGTATACCGTCCGGTATACCGGTCGGTACCATATTTTATTTTATTTTATTTTTTAAAAAATTAATATTTAATTAGTTTTTTAGAATCAGACCCGAAAAACCCTGAAATCGACCCGAATACCCGGTACCGGAAGGTACGAAAAAAATATCGGTACCGAACGAAATTTGACGTACCAGGCGGTATAACGGCGATATATCGTCCGGCATGAAAACACTGGATAAAATTTAAAGAAGTTTAAAAAAAGATATAATATAATATTGATATTATACAATAAAACATAAAATACATTATTATTAAAAGAGGTGGGCAAATGTAGTGGATTGCAATAGGTGGAAATTAGTTGGGCAACAACTAATGCATTAACTATAAACTATTAAATATATCATTTATAAAATACAATTAATTGAATATTGATTGGTGAGCTGTGCAAAATGGAGTTTATTGAAAAAAATTTGTGTAATTATTCTTATTTTATATCATGTGTTTGACTTTTTATATTTTATAAATTAGGGGAACTCAATTATTTCCCTAAGCATTTTAATGATCGACAATGAGCTGTTCTAAATGGAGTTTTTAGTGAAGACTTTCTTATAATTGTTCGTATTCTGTATGACGTGTTAATTTATTTTTGGATTTATCATATGATTGAAATTGAGAAAATAATATGTTTCGTCCCAAAAGTTTAGTGATTTTTGTAAATTTGGTCCATAAATTTTATTTTGATATTCGTAATCTATATTCTTTAATCGTTTTGACAAAAATAATATCAAATGTTTCCAAATTCTGGCAAATTCATTCTCCAAAATTTGAGGTCCAATTTTTTCTAAATTTACGAGTGTGATTACTAGTTTTATCAAAAAAATCAAAGTTTGGAGACTAATTTTATGTATAAAAATTTTTAGTTATAAATTTACATAAACTAAGAAAATTGAAGAATAAAATTTTCAAAGACAAAATTTGGGAACTTTAAATATAATTGGGCAAAATTCAAATTAGAGAAAGTCAATCCTTTCCCATTGAATTTTTAATTAAAATTTTAAGTGTTATTATTAAGTCAAAGATTAGACATTGTGAAATCGTGACCGTTTATTATTGAGATATTATATTAGTGTGAACGCGTTTATTAACTATCTCAAATGTGAACGCTTTTATTAATCGTAGTGATTTACAGGTTAAGGCTAATGTTAAAAGTCAGCACTATTAACACTTAATTAATTAAATATTATATTAGTGTAGAGAGTTACCCTAACATTGTAGAATTCATTTTATAATTAATATATTATTGGAATACATGTGCAAATAGCCCACCAAGCACCAAGTTGATTTTGTTTTTTCAAATTATTAAATATATGGTTACGTGTAACTTACACGTTAAATATATGAGTGATGTGTGTAATTAGTCCCTAAATTTTATAATAGTGTAAAGACAGTACTCTTAAAATTTGTAAATTGTATATAAAACCTCCGAAATTGATATAATACACGTTATTAGTCTCTAAACTTTTAAATGTTGTAAATACTATGTCTTCAAAGTTTAAGAATTGTATGGTTGATCCCGAACTTCCAAAATCGTTTATATTTGACAATTCTACTCATTAATATTTTAAATATCTTTATTGTTTGTATTTGACTCATTTACATTGAAAAGATATAATGACTATGTCTCCAAATTTTGAAAATTTTAAAAATAACACATAAATTATCAAAATCACTTATATTAAAAAAGATGAAAACCGTTATTATTCACTCGAGGATCATTCTTGAACGGTTTTGAAACTTCGGGGGTTTCTCATGTAATTTATAAACTTTAAGGACATCGTCTTTACAGTATTTTAAATATTAAGGATCAATAACGTATTTTTCTCTTAAATATATATTAAGAAATTTTCTAATTTAAATAAAATATTCGTGAAAAATTACCACTAAACTTTTCCCCCAACAATACTAGTCTGAATTTAATGAGAATCGGAAAATTAATATATTTGTCGATAAATCCTTTGGAAAATTTACGGTTATCGAAAAATAATATCGTATTAGTTTGAATCAAATGATAACTTACGATAAATAGATCATGGGTAAATTAAAAGTGATAAAATTACTATATTATTTGATCGAAGATGCAAATATGCAACAATGGGTATGCTGGGTTTATGGATTGAGCATGGCCCAACTTGTATAGGATAACTTGATATATTATTTGTCCATTACGTCAAATTTCGCTCCCTATCGGTATTTTTGTTGTACTATCCGGTATCGGGTTGTTGAGAACCCTTAAACCGGGTACCAATGATGTATTCTTGTTGAGAACCATTAAATCGGGACCAATGATGAGTTCTAAACCAAGATGAATGTGGTCAGACTCAAGTAAAGATTCGACAGCTGAAATTACCAAGTATAGGATTGGGCCCAACAGACAGCTTAGAGTTCAACAGACTGCTTCAGTTCCGGAGGACACATTAAGGCCAAGCAGACAGCTTAGGTCCCAAAAGACAGGATCGGTCCTGGCAGACTGCTTAGGTCCCGGAAGACAGCTTCAGTCCCAGAAGACAGCTTAGGGCCATGCATATAGCTTCGGTCCCAGCAGACAGTTTAGGGCACGACAGACTAGATGTTGACCCATCAGCATGCGTTCCACGCATCGGGTTCAACCACGTTTTCCAGCATGTGAAAACAACATCCAACAACCTTGTCAGAGGTGGTTACAGGGCGTGGATTACACGCATCTCCCCTTCTATAAATACAGAGCAAAAAGATAAGCTCAAGAGGATCCTTTGGAGGGCAATTTGGACGAACCCTAGCCGCTGTAATTTCATTTTCGCTGCTCTTATTCCCTTTGTACGTTTTCATTGGTTTATTAATGAATTTGCCGTAGATGTTTTTCTCTCGGCAACGTGGTTTTTTTCCCATTTCTTAAGGGGTTTTTCCACGCTAAAATCGTCTGTATTCTTTCCATTTCTATATTTCAAGTTGTCTCCACAAACAACAAATAAAACTGGTTTTCAGAATCCGGTGATTGTTGGTACCCCTAAAAAGGAACCACAACATGGGTATTAGAATCGATTTCCATGTTTTTTAGGGTCTCACCATAAAAAACTAATTAAATATTGATTTTTTAAAAAATAAAATAAAATAAAATTTGGTATCGACCGGTACACCATCCAATATACGGTCGTATAACTCATACCAGTCTGGACCGGTAAAACATTGTATTATCATGCATTTTGTAATAAAAAATATTTGACTAATGTTTTTAAATTATGATTGAACCAATCGATTAAACTGATTTGACCGTGAACCTCTCAGTAAGATTCGATTTTTACAAAAGCCGTACAGTTTTTTGAATTTTGTTGTTAAACATTCAAATCATGATTCCATTGCTTATAAAATTATACTAAGAAACCACGGTTCATTAGCAAATATCAACAAATAGACGAGTGTCGCATTGGATTGGCCAAATCATTATATTAATATTAAAAAAATTAAAATATCACATATTTAATTATTCAATAATACAACTTTCAAATAAAAATAATTTATTAATAAATTTTTTTATCTATAATAAAATAGTTCAATACTTTACATGAGAAACCCAATTTTGAAGGCGCCAAAATGGAAGAGGACCCTGAGCCTGCGGCTACGCCTTCAGAAGATCCATTGCCTCAACTCGTGGAAAAATGGATAGAGTATGTATCTAATTCTTTATTGGCGCGCTGGTTCTCTCTTTGTTAGTTCAAAATTGTTATGTTCATTGATTTTTTTCATTAAATTAATTCAGGGTTCAAGATTCACTGAAGACAAATTTGATAATGGAGGATAGATTCAGATGTAAAGTGCCTCAGTTGGATAATCGGACAAAAGAACATGATTTCTGCAAATACTGTCTCAAATATGTTGGTGGGGTTGATTTGAGTTTCTCAAAAAATGACCCATCAATTGCTTGCGCGTCTCTAGTTATTCTCAATTTCTCTTCTCTTGAAGTTGCATATGAGGATTCAGTCATTGTTGAGCTTTCGGTACCATATATTCCTGGATTTTTGGCCTTCAGAGAGGTATTTAGTTTGAACAAGCACATGCTCTGTTACCCTAAAATGTAAAGTCTTAATCTTTATGATACTTGTAATTTAGGCCCCAGTGATACTAAGGCTTTTACAAAAAATGAAAGAAATGGCATCTCCTTTCTATCCTCAGGTGACATACTCCAGAACTAGCGTTTCTCACCTTTTATTTCAACAATAATGACTTAAATTCTTTACCTCGTTCATGAAAAAGGGATAAAGTTAGCTTCATTTTGTGTCCTTGTAATGTATTGAATTAATTCTTTAGTATTTTTTTCAACAGGCACTTATGGTTGATGGTAATGGAATACTTCATCCACGAGGCAAGTTATATGATTCTCAATATTCAGAATAAAACTACTCATTTTTCATATACAAGAGTTCCTTACGCTTAGAGAATGATTGTGTTATTGAGCTAATTTACTACATATGTATCTTATGCTTCTTTTTGCTGCATCATATTAGGTGTTTATTGCCTGAGATTTCATTATCTTAATTGTATAGGATTCGGATTGGCTTGCCACGTTGGTGTTTCGGCTGATCTTCCCACTATTGGTATAGGAAAGAATGTATGTTAACTTCATTGTTAGTTTTTTATTTATAATTAAATGCGGTGACTTCCTTCGTCTTCATAAAATAGATAGCAAATATTGTGTTTTTCGTAGCTACACCATGTCGATGGACTTACACAATCGGGAGTTAAACAGCTATTTGCTTCTCACAGTAACTCATCTACAGATATATTTCCCTTAGTTGGCGATTCTGGTGCCACGTTAGGGGCCGTGAGTTTTTTTTGGTGTTTTTGTTTAATGTTTTGAAATGAGAAGTTATTCATCGTAATGCAGGCAATTAAATCAACTAAAGAATCCATGAAACCTCTGTTTGTTTCAGTTGGTCATTGCATTTCTCTTGCTAGTGCTATCAAAATTGTGAAGTTTTGTTGCAGATTTCGGATCCCTGAGCCAGTAAGGCAGGTAATTCGATAAGCTTTTGTGAACATGGAATCGTGTTTTATGTTGAAATATGACATTTTTCCACATTGGAAAATGAATTGTAAATGACTTGTTCAAGTTTGGATTGTTTGGAATCGTGTTTTATGTTGAAATATGACATTGTTTTATGTGGTTTGGATTGATTTATAAGAGGGACAGGGTACCATAGTAAATGACTTGTTCAAGTTTTTTTGCGGTGTAGTTTCCTCCCCATATACGTTATATCCAAGCATACTCCCGTTATAATTTCGGCCCGACTCTATAATTTTAACATTTTGTGGCATGAGTTCAAGCAGTAAAATTATATAAATTTCCCCTTCTGTATTTTCTTGATTTTGTAGGCTGATATTAGATCGAAGAACTTCCTCCGGAACCACGGCTCAAGCTAATTGCATTCCACATTACAAAAGTGTTGATATAGGGAAAAGAACGAACCAGACTATGCGTAAAGTTACAAAATGTTCGTCGAAAACAACATAATTTGAAGTAGGATGACCCAAAGTATGTTCGAAGAGAATAAACCAGTTCCTGCTGTTTGGATCATAATGTTGAACCGGCAACTCCCGACTGATGGATCTGTCTCTGTAATAACTCCAAGGTTCGAAAACTCGCAAGCACTCCCTAACTGATTATTTATTTGGTAATAACTGTTGAATGCATAAGAAATATTCCCTGTTGCAGCAAGATTTGCACAAGAACCTCCATATCCTAGACTGGTGCAATCTGCGTTCGCACAAGCATAACTCACACTTGGAGCCACCTGTGGATTTTGCAGGTTTGCGGATTGGGATAAAACGCACCATCGTCTCTGCAGATACTGAACACCCTGAGCTGGAACAAGTTGGCTTAAGTTTGACAAGAGGCTGAGATTATATTTAGTACTACCATCATAGTAAAAAAGACCCCAATGACGTTCGAAGTTTCCCGGTTGAATACTCTTTGCATCTTCATCAACGAGACTAAAAAGATAAGCATCGATCGGACCAGGCCGCATCGGTGTTCCTCCGGTTAAATGACTCATGAACCCCTGGTTAAATCTCTGAGCATTACTAGGATTCGCATTGATCCCACCGTCAGTTGGCCACCCGACTTCACCAACAATGATACTCATGTTACTGAATCCATTGTTCTGTAAGGCCCAGACAAGTGTATCGTGATTTGCATCGAAAACATTATTGTAGATTCTCCCATTATCGTTGATCGGATTCGAGTAACCTCCGAAGAAGGCGTAGTCGATCGGGAAGTTAGGATCATCATTAAGACTGATGAAAGGGTATATATTGACGGTGAAAGGTGCATTATTGTTGTTCAAGAAGGTTACTATTTGTACCATAAGTTCATGTATGTCTGATCGGAAATCACCAGTCGAAGGCAAAGAAGACGAGCTTTCGTATACATTTGCATTCAATGGAACAGTAACTTTGATCTGGTTTCCAAGCCCTGCACTTATCAAAGCAGCTTGAACATTCTGAAGTGCTGGTAAAGTTACACTGTTAAAAGTTCCGTTGTTCGTCGGTAAAAACGGTTCATTTCCGACTGCAACGTATCTGTTTAGGGATTCGGATCAAGATTTGGGGATTTAGATGAGAAGAAGCAGTTAAAGAATTGAAAAAGTACCTGATATTTACACTATTTGAAGAAATGTATGTTGAAATGTTCATTCGAACCCAGTTTTGAGCAGCGGAAACGCTTGTTGCGAGAGATGATAACATTTCGTTTGGAATTCCGACCATGACTTGAATCCCGGAACCAGTTAAAGCAGTAAGAAGATTAGAATCTGCTTCGAAGAGCTTCACTTTTTGAAAACCATTGTTTTTTAGAAGGTTTACAGTGATATCAGGAGGAAGAGGATGTGTTGACTGTGTTCCCCAGTTGACTCCTATGCTTTCCACACAATAAATCATGGAGAGAAACAGAACGATAACAATGATTTCTGGCCACTGATTATGATTATGAGTATGAGTATGAGTATGATTTTTTGCTGGAAAACCCATGAAGAGATCTCAAGATCAGCAAACAAAACAAGGGTCTGTTTCAGAAATGAAAGAGGAGTGACTTGTGGGAGATGATGTGGTTTTGTTGAAAGTTGAAACCAGAGAAAAAGAGCGTGCGAAGCGTTGCAATAACGTCGTTGAAATTACAATGTATCTGACTCGTTGAGTTTAATATAAATATATATTTGTTTTTATAATGGAAATTCAAAGTGGAGTGAACTAGGGAAGGAAAGGAGAGTGCTTTGGAGTTGGATTCGCAGACGAAGAAAGGAATCATATAAGGAGAGATTTTAGAATATGGGTCCCAAAGTTTAATTATTTTTACATTTTAATAAGTTTGATCTTCAAAATTTAATTGTATGGTTATATAATTACATTTGATAAACATACAAATACTTCTAATTATACTAAAAATGATATATATTTGTATGAGAAAATGCATTTGAAAATTATAAGAAAATTTCTACATTAATAAATGAGAAAATTACGTAATTCGTCCCTAATGCTTAAAATAGTGTAAAGGCGATGTCCCAAAGTTTTTAAATTGTGTGAGACGCCCTGAAGTTTCAAAACCGTTAAAAAATAACACTCGGATAAATAGTAACGGTTTTTGTCTTTTTTTGTATAAATGGTTTTGATAATTTATGTGTTATTTTTAAAATTTTCAAAGTTTGGAGACATAGTCATAACATCTTTTCAAGGTTAATAAGTCAAATATAAACTTTGAGAACGTTTAAAATATCAACGAATATAATGGTCAAATATAAACGGTTTTGGAAGTTCGATAGTCAACCACGCAATTTTTAAACTTTGAGGGCACAATGTTTACAACATTTAAAAGTTTAGTAGCCAACCGTGCATATTATATTAACTTCAGGGGTTTCATATGCAATTTACAAATTTTAGGGGTACCGCCTTTACACTATTATAAAGTTTAGGGGTCAATTACAAATATCATTCATTAATAAATATTATTTTATAATATTTGTTTCCATGATTTTCCAAACTTTCCACACTTGTATTCAAATATAAACTAGAAAAATTGAAGGTTTTTTTATGACTAAGAAACAACCTTGTATCATAACGCAAAATTTATTTAAAATGACATGATATTTTTGTAAACCTTTGTATCAATCAAGTGTATAAAGCAATTTAGTTGGCTATATTTAATCTTAACAATCATAACATAATCACAAGTGCTTTAAATTTCGATATCGATACCAAAATACTATTAGAATGAGATGAGTATTAGATTTTGTAGAAAATTAAATATGGTACGGTATTTGATACAGAATGCTCACTTCTAAAGGCATGCAAACTTCCACAAGGTTAATCACATAAAAAGATATCACCATGAAGTTAAAAGAGACAAATTTTGTACACAATGAGTTGTAGTAAATTAGCAATTAACATGGAAACCAATACAATAAAAGCTATGACTAAAACTACCAGAAACACACCTTTTTACCAAGGAGAAAATTCCCAAAATGGCATTCATGGCTTTCCATCAAATTAAATCAGCAACATTCATTGGCATTTCATCAATCTGTGTGCTGTAGTATTGTTCGATGTCCCGTAAGATTTTGATATCATCGCTTTTGACAAAGTTTATGGCTACACCCTAAGAATGAACATGCAAACAAACTGTTTTAACTCAAGAATGTCGGGGTGAGGAATAGGCGAATAAATAAGTTACCTTTCTCCCAAAACGACCGGATCTGCCGATGCGATGAATGTAATTCTCTCTATTGTTTGGAAGATCATAATTAATCACTAAGGACACCTGATACATTCATATATAGAAAAACAGCTTAGCTACCTCATGTACATCTGCTATTTTTATGTATGAAAACAGAAGTTGAGCCTCAAGATCACCTGTTGAACATCTAGTCCCCTGGCCCAAACATCTGTGGTGATGAGGACTCGGGTTTGACCAGATCGAAACTCTCCCATGATTGCATCACGCTCCTTTTGGGGCATATCCCCGTGCATAGATGAGACGGTGAAGTTATTTTCACGCATTTTTGCTGTTAGCCAGTCTACCTGTCACACAAATACAAAGCACTCAATGTAGCTTAATGGAAGATATTTGGCATAAGAAATGGAACTCAACAGTTGGGAATTCGTTAAGCTGTATTGCAGCATTTCAATGTGTCTCAGATTAATCCAATTATTTTGACACTGAAATAATTCAGTAAATGTCATCGCATATGAATGAGGTGAAACCACACACAAATACCTTTCTCTTCGTGTTGCAAAAGATTACAGCCTGAGTGATTGTAAGAGTATCATATAAATCACACAGAGTATCAAATTTCCACTCTTCTCTTTCAACGGCAACAAAAAATTGTTTGATTCCCTGAAAGAAAAATAGACAAAGGGCAAGAAAACCATCAAATCTGATACCATCTTCAGTTGAACTACTCAAAGACAATTCTGAAAGGTGAAAAATATCAACGCACACCTCAAGAGTCAATTCATCACGTTTGACTAGTATCCTCACTGGATCAGTCATAAATTTACTAGTAATTTCCAGAATTTCATTTGGTAGGGTGGCTGATATCAATACAACCTAAAATTATCACAGATTAGAGAATAATGATTGAAGCAGCAAATGGTTAAATATGGCATGCATGACATTTTAAATGAACTAAACTAAAGGTTCACAACAAATTCTACAAGTAAAACTGTGAAGGTGGAAGGGAAATTTCACCTGAAGCTCAGGTGGAAGATATCTGTACACATCATAAATCTGATCCTTAAAACCTCTGCTTAACATTTCATCAGACTCATCCTAGGAACATCAAAGAAATACAAAAAATTAGAATAACAAACAACTTAGAAGGGTAGAATAAAAGCATGCTAGATCACTATATGATCTGAGCCACAAGAAAGCTACATATGAGATAACAGCATTTACCAGAATTAATAGCTTGATAGCCCTAGTTCGCAAGGTTCTTCTCTTGATCATGTCACAGACTCTACCCGGAGTTCCAGAGACCACCTGAACTCCATGCTCCAACTTTCTGATGTCTTCCCCAAGATTTTTGCCTCCAATGCAGGAATGAGCTTGCACATTGATAAAGTCACCAATTGCCAATATAACCTTCTCTGTCTGGGCAGCCAACTCCCTTGTAGGTGACAATATTAAAGCTTGTACTCTGTTCCAAATATATAATAAAGTGAGCACAACGAAAAATATGACGATGTAAAACATTGTACTTGAAGGTAAATCAGGTGCAAATTAACATACTGGTCGAATGGGAGCATACACTAATCAGTAAGTTCTTACAAACCCTAAGAAGTACTACGGTCAGAGCCGTGTTACAAAGAATCACATCCAGTGCTAACCCAAAAAGAAAAACTTCCCAAAAAAATTTGAACCGATGACCGTCTCACTGAGCAACCAAACCCAAAATGCAGAAATCCAATAAAAATATGCAAATTAAAAAAACGTACTCAGAAGACTTGGTATCCACGACCTGGCAAACAGCAAGTGCAATCATTGAAGTTTTTCCAGTTCCAGACTGCGCCTGCGCTATAACGTCTCTACCGGATATAATCGGTAAAATCGCTCGCTGCTGAATAGCAGAAGGTTTCTCAAACCCGTAATTATAAATTCCTCTAAGAAGATCCTCTTTTATACCCATCTCGTCGAAGCTCAGTATTGGCTCAACACCTTTCGAAGTCTCAAATATCAAATTCGCGTCATCTGCCTCCATCGATCGCCGCCCCCCACCGACTCTCTGACTTCCCGTCGCCTCCATGCCGTCCAATTGACAAATAATAGATTTCTTCAGAGCCCTAGCTCACTATCTTTTCGCTCCCAAACTCGCCCGATCAACCGCGTCTTTAAATTTAAAAATAATTAAATCTAATACTGAAAAAAAACCATTACTAATATTGTTTCGGAACAAATTTAATTCGAAAAAGTTCTATTTTCAATTTGTAAAAATTATTTCAAAATCAATTTTAGTTTTTTAGTTCAAATTATTCAAAATTACTAAAATAAAATTATAAAATTTTGAGTAGTAGATTTATTGAAATTAAGAAACATTAAAAACATAATTTATCAAATCTTACTAACTTTGGGGGACCTAAAAATATAATGACTATTTTACGTATCACCCGAAAATATTATACGATAAAATTAATTAATTTTACTAACGAATCCAATTCTTAAATTATTGAATGCAAGATCATACTTTCTCATATGCTAGAATCACTATCAACAACAACAAAAGCTTTTTTAGTTCTCCTAACCTTCTTTGAAGATCTCGCTTCAGTAACCTCAGGAGCATCATCAGTTCCCTCTAACGCCCCAAACTTACATATTTCTTCCAAAATTTTAACCCCATATTTCTCTGTTTTCACCTTCCCTATAATCATCTCCAACTACAATAAACAAAACAGCATTACGGGAGGCTACGAGCCTCATGATCGCAACTAAAATAATTACGACACTTCTTACCTCATCTATCGATGTTGGTTTCTTTGAACTAAGCATGGTCATTTGATGAGTGGACAATACTGAGTGAGGAAATATTCCTCCGTCGAGAGAAGCGAGTTCTTTACGCAGCATTTCAAGCTTACTTTCAAGACTACCGGATTTTCTACGCTTACGGATGGTTGAACTTGATGATGTGTCGTTTTTCTGTACAGAAGGAACTTCAAGCTTCACTTTCTTGTTACCATTTAAGACTTGGTTAGCCAAAGGTCCTAAGGTTACATAAGCATTTGTTGAATACGCAGTGTGGAGGAATTCTTCTTTCTGTAAAGATAAGAGATTTAGTTCGGAGAAGTGATACACCGAAAGCCGAAACATGTAACAAAATATTACCAAAACGTGATCAACTATAAGCTGGACGATAAGTTGCTCTAATTCTTCTCGATTTAGATTAGGATCTGATTGAAAACTCAAATCAGAATTGTGAAGTAGATAAATCATACCGATAATCTTGTAAATGACTCGCTTCCCACTTGCACGATATTGTCCGTTTTAGACTAGGTTAGCTCTAATGGCTTCCACCTAGTTCTCATGACTTTATTTTTTCCCTAGCACGCTTAAATTTCTGATTCCACTAGGATCCTTGAGGAAAAAGCCTCGTGCAAGTGGTGGCGAATCATCATACATAATCTCATATAGTTCCTCGTATATCAGCAATGTTGGGATTTGCCTAAGGGGTTTTACACAATATCCACTAAAAAAGCGGAGAAAGCTTACCGAGATCCTTGTTCTTCACCTTCAACTTGTCAACCAATTGTAACATTGTAATTCTCTGGTCATTATCCAGCATTTGTTTTAACAAGGAAAGGATCACTTTTGAGTTGCCTACACTCAATTTTAAGGCATATTCGATACTGAGTTAACTTATAAAAAAATCAAAATTTAAAAAGAGTATGCTTCACGAAGTGCGTACCAGATACATCGAGTTCATTAATTTCATTACAGGAAGTACAGTTATCACACATCGCTGAAATCAAAGTGAAAAATCGCGGTAAGTTCTTGAAGCGAGAATTGTGAGCAAAAGAAATCAGAAGCAGCAGTTATTATTAGTTATACCATTGCAATCTTGTAATGGCTCAGCAAAATGCTTAAAGAAAGCACAACGTCTGCATTGCGTTTTAGACTAAATGAAAGACAGGTAGGCTGAATTGATGAACTAGGCTTCCAAAAGCACTTTACGGAACTTAAGCGTACCAGACTATACCGCACAATGTCATAAAGATTTTGCAACCCGGAGGCTTCATAGAAGACCATTGAACTCTGTAAAATGTCTTGATGTTGCATGATAATGTAAGAGCATAAATAGAGCGTTTAGCGACCAACTACTTACCTGCCTAGGAACATCGGCTGGTCTGAAAAGAAGCAAGCATTCAGAAGGAAGCCCGTCTCTCCCAGCTCGACCACTTTCCTATAAAAACAGATCTCGCAGGTAACGAGAAGATGAAGACAAAACTTCACAGAGAAATTGAGAACAGACCTGGTAATACGTCTCCATTGATTTGCTTAAGCTGTGATGAACGACGAACCTAACTAGAAAGATCAAGATCACAAGAACATGAAACAAAAAATGGTAATAAAAACACGCTGGCTTGAAGAGTAATTTCACGGTCTATGATAGTTTTTATATGTATCCTTCATTGTGATCAGTATACTAAATTTGTATGAATGGCTCCAAGCGCCATCGGATGTGATTTTGAACGCATTGTCTTAGTTCTTGGCACAAAATTCTTGTATTTATAATATCTAATCTCTGTTAAAAAAATCCTTCAATGCATGCTCAATTTCAATTATGTCCACAAAGCAAGAATTTCAACTCTAAGACATGATTAACAATCATGTGCATTTACGCAGTATATAAATGACAATGAATATCAAATGGGGTACATCATGTTTTATGATAAATGTTGAAATGCAGAAGAACTACTTACCATCAGGCTTGTTGATTCCCATCCCAAAGGCTACCTAAGGGAATAAATCAGAAAACATGTCATTTGTGTAACTATATAGACATGCTGAATATTTTGCGCATACCGTGGCAACAATAACTTGAAGCTTGCCAGCACTCCACCTATAACATGAAAATAGCATTATTAGCCATAAATTTGTACTTTTTACAATGTTAACACTAGCGTAATAAACCTAACTTGTTACACAACAAACCTCAGTTGATGTTCATAATACTTAGTTTCCGGCAATTACCTCAAATGAACTTTCTCACGAGAGAGCGGATCCATGTCCGCGTGATAATAATCAGCTGATATTCCCCTATCTCGCAACTCCTTTGAAACCTAAAATATACAGGAGTAACTTCATATGGATTGAATAAATAGAATAAAAAAACAATTGACTATATGATGATGAAGCCATTTGCAAAGAAATAAAAATCAATTTTTTCATAACTCTTCCACAAGGATTTCAAAACCTTCTCTATATTGCTCCTATATAAGGATTTCCCATCCGTATACAATGAAGAATTTGCCTCACGTGGTACTGAAACCCCCTCCCCTATACATGATCTTATACCCTCCAGTAATTATCCCAATCCAGTATGTGTAAAATTCTACATACGGATACAAAAAAATAGACCAAGGAAAAAAGATAAAATACCTGTTCACATTCTCTTCTGGAAAAGCAATACACTATCCCAGATTCATTATCCGGGAATGAGGTTTGTATATATTCAGATATTGCATCAATAACCACCTTTCCAACAGATGATTTTTCTCTCACCTACAGAATATTGTGCTTAAAAGACATCAATAAATAGCAAAATTTTCGATGAAGTATACTATCTCTGTGCAATTGATTAGAATAGTAGAAAATGAAACCATGTAAAGTAGATTGGGCCTATTCACGGTGCTGAAAAATTTAATGCATCTTGGGATATGTAGCATATCTATCAGGTCATCTTGTACTTTCCTTGTAGCAGTGGCCTACAAAGAAACTCGAATAAATTTTCCGTAGAGGAAATGTAAAGATTTCACATATTCAACATGAGCAGTGAAGGGCACAATAACAAAATACATGATATCACATACAGTTAAAGCAACCATCGGGACTGAAGGAAATTGACTCTTCAGAATACCGAGATTTCGGTAGTCTGGACGAAAATCATGCCCCCATTGACTGCAACAATGTGCCTCCTGAAAAGTAATACAAGAGCTGTTTTACACTTATATCAGTCTTTGTTAGACAACTATTCTCATCTAGATTTCTAAATACAATACGAATAAGAATAAAACTAAGCCTCTTTCGGTCATGTATTAAGGTCATATGGCTAATTTTTCCTAGGATCTGAGTACACCAACTAAAAGGGAAGCTTAAAAAATAAGGCACGAAGTCCATATTTTAAGAAAATAAAGCTCACATCAACTGAAATTAAAGATAGGCGACCAGCATGATGACACTTTTCCAATTTTGACATAAATCTCTTGCTTTTGGATATCTTTTCTGGGGTTACATACAGAATCTTCATCTCTCCCTCACCCTTTTCTAAAGATTTATAGATAAACTTTTCATCTTCCTTCGATGTAGTTGACGTCAACATGAATGCTCGGATGCCAAGTGCAGCCAAACCCATTACCTGAAAAAATAATCGCAAACCGATCTAAAAGCAGCAAATTAGATGGGATTACAAGAGAACAGAAAAAAAGGTAACCTGATCCTGAATAAGTGACAACAGAGGACTGATTACTAGAGCCACTCCATCTCTAAGGACTGCAGGAAGTTGATAGCAAAGGCTCTTGCCTCCACCAGCGGCCATTATCACTAAAACATCTCTTCCACTCATGATAGCATTTATTATCTACTGAAAGTAACCAAATTAGTTATCAAATTCCATTAATAAACATGGTTGAGCAGACACACATACAAAACAACTGCGGAAATGTAAAAAGGACGAGCACTAGAATGCATATAACCTCTCGCTGGTTCGCTCTATATGACGATATTCCAAAAACATTAAGCCTCACATCATCAGCTCTAGAGTCCCATTCAAATGACCCCGACCAGTTATTAACAGAGACAGAAGCTTCCTCTTCTCCTCGATTTCCAGATGATTTGTTATGTTCCAACAGAGTTTTAAGCTCGGCCTGCCGGCTATATAACATCTCTTGCTGATCAAGCAGAATCTTTATTTGCTCTGCATAACAGAAAAATCACATTGAAAAAAAGAGAGACCAAAATAGCACTCCGCACAAGAGAAATAACCCATGAAGGATTAATTAAAAAAAAATGCCTTGAACTTCCTTCAGCGCCATTTCAACCCCCAGAAGTTCGTCCATAATTTCTTCCCTTGCACCCATTTCCTGCTACGCTAAGCTACTCCAGTTAGTCTTCATTGCAGAGAAATGAATCAAAATTTACAACGTCTATCAAGTTTCTGAACGGCATTAAACTATTCAAATTCAAGCGAACCACAAATCCAAAAAGTCCAAAAAAATTGCTTCTGTATTTCTTCACAAAGAAAAGTCCCAACCCACGTGATTGTGTGAAGGCCCGGTGAACGGTTACTCGAAATGAATAATAAAGCCCAATCACATAACCAGTGGCCCAACATGTTTCATCAATTGAATCCAGACCACTAGTTGCACTTAGCGCGCCCAACTAAACTAATTAAGTAATTTACGTGTATATGTTTATTTATATTATAAATCAAATATAAATGACGTTCGAAAGTTGTATTTATTCATAAAAAAATCATTTTAATTCATTCATTTATGTGTTTGTTCATATTTATGTTCGTTTATGTTTGGATCCGTTTCATCATTGAGTACATGTCCAAATTAATTCATTCAAATTCATGTAAAAATAGTACAAACATATAAACTAATGGGGTTGTTTGGTTTCACGGTGGCCATCACGGTGCGGTGACCGTACCGTGATTTTATTTTACACTACCAAACAGTTGAGTCAGTTGCGGTGATCGCACCGGAGTTTTTGGCAGTCATGTGGCCATGGCTTGATACGTATGGTCAACCCACCGTGATTTCGTAAATTCCAAAATTGCCCTTCAAAGTTCAATTAATTACTTTAAAACCAAACCCTAACCCTAACCAATTTTATTCTTATTTCACAAATTTTACACAATTTTTACCAAGTTGTGATTTTACATTTTAGGTTTCTTTTTGCAAGGTACGTATTCAATTGTATGATTTCTTTTCGATTTTTTTTCAGTTTTTTTTCTTTTGGGTTGTTCTTCCGATTGTTTATATTGATTGAAACATTCAGAATTGGATTGTTTTTTATTTCTCCGGATTTGATATGCCGCTTTTAAAATTTTTTTGACTTGTTTTTGTATTTCTACCGTATGAATATGTTGTTACTGAAAGTGTATTTTGGCGGACAGTAGAACAAATGAAAAATTTAGACGGTAACACCCAAAAAATTAAAAGTGTAGCAACTTGTGATAGACGATTAACATAGACATTTGTTCGATTATGTGCTGATGAAGTTATTAAAGGAAATATATATTTTATTAATATATAATAAATATATTAATATAAAGGTTAGAATAGACATTTTATTAAAATCACGATACGATCACCGTAGTTTTTGCAAACAGTTTTCTAAATCTCGATCATAATTATCACGGTCATCTCAACGCACGGTACGATCACCGCACCTCACCGTGATTTTGAAAAGCTAAACCAAACAACCCAATATATCATAGTCTAACTGCAAGAATTCAAGTTCAACAACAACATTTCTTCTCATTAGACACTCCACAACCGTGGGTCCCACCTCGATATCTAACATGACAATTTCACTATCATATTGGTATGACCAAGATCATATAGGGTCTTGGCCAATGTCATATACAACCTTGGCCAAGGGGATATAGTGTAAAATGGGATGGATTTTGAATCCTTCATGTTTTTTATGGTGATTCGCGTTTGGGAAACACGAACATTGAATAACACATTTCTCAAACACTAGCTATTAATTTTTGCAATTAAATGGTCACTCAAACTTGCCAAAAATAACTCACTTTTGGCAAATTTGAATGACATTAAATTTTAGCAAATTTATTATAATATTTTATTTAATTTCAATATTTTATATTTATATTTAGTTTTTAAAATTTTAATTAAGTTATTATTTTATTTACATATTTGTATTATATATTAATTAATTTATGTTATCATTTAATTACATATTAATATTATATAATGTTAGTACATTTAATATTAATCAATTGATATAATTTATTGATTAATTTTATGTTATCATTTTATTTACATCTTGAAATTCAATATCTCATTTGACATATATTTTTACGTAATAATTACAATAGTATCTTTAACACCCTAAACACACTGTGTTGACCTTAACTCATCATCAATAAGTTATATTAATTGATGACTATTAAATTTACTAATATTATATAATATCGATATGTAATTAATGATAACATAAATTAATCAATATATAACATTAATATGTAAATAAAATAATAACATAATTAAAATTTTAAAAACTAAACATAAAATATCATAAAAAATTTGCCAAAATTTAATGCTAAATCTAAAACCACTTTTGACAAACTTGATTGACCCTTCAATTGCAAAAATTAATAGCTCGTGTTTCCCAAACACGAGTCAACACGTTTTTCAATGTTCACGTTTCCCAAACACGAATCAACATATAAAATATGATAGATTCAAAATACATCTCATTTTACACAATATCCCCATGGCCAAAATCATATACCATTTTTTATTTTTTAAATTGATTTACATTTTAATTATTTAATAAAAAATATTTTCTTAATCTAATTTAATAATTAATAAAAGTTTTATCATAAAAAATAAAAAGTTTTGAATGTAAATTTTATCAGTCGAATTTGGATATTGTTGAATAGTATCGTTATATGACGAATTTTAATCTAAGATTGTATTTTCATATAATATTTTATTATAACATATTTGATATAATTAATTTTAATATTTTGAATATATATATTGATGAGACCATCGGAACCCGGTACCCCGAACAGGGTCCGAACCATCCCAAGCTATGGCGGCCCAAGCGAGTGGACCAAGCTTGGAGGTCAAATTAAAGGAAGGCCCATTTGTGTGGCTGCCCCGATCGGGCATATTAGGCGATCGGTCCCAAGGTGTGGGACCCAACCTCCCATGAAGCGTCAGACCGTTCGGTCCACTAGCTGCAGATTCCCCCTCGGGCCATTTCCGATCGTCCTGTATGATAGCGAGCCACGACAAATCAGTCAGGACTATGGTCCAGTCATGGGAGCAAGCCGCTAAAGGCCAAAGAGTAGCCGGCTGGCAGCGCCGTAAGGCCTAAGCGCCATGCAGCCACTGTAGAGCCAGTTCCGGCGGCTGATCCGCCTGGCGTTAGCCGACCTATTGGCAAAGGACAAGCACAAAACGACGGCCTACTGCACATAGTACAGTGCAGGTATAAAAAGGACGCTGAGAGAACGAAAAAAGGAGAGCCTTTTGGAATCAGAGAGAAAGGACCGAAGAAGAAGTTTGGGATCCTCCTGGTTCTTCCTCCCCACATCCGTGGTTTCACAGCTCCTCTCGATTTATTTTCGAAGCGCTTTGTTGTGTATTGATCTGAAAACATGCATTGTATGATCCTGTTTTCGTTTATTGGAAGGGCTAAGGGCTTTTCTTTCCGCCCTTAGTCAAGTGGTTTTTTCCTCGCTTCCGAGGTTTTCCACTCTAAATCCTTTTTGCCTTCTATGCCTCTAAACCGTTAACTCTTCTCCACACATAAACAAATCATAACCGAGTTCGTCTTGTAACGAACCGGTCGACTGTTGACACCCCTGGTTTTCTGACCACAACATATATATATTTATGATATAAATTAAATATTTAATTATTGTATTTAATTATAATACAATTGAAATACATCTAATTATTTTTAGTATGATCTGGATGATAAATAAAATGATATATATGAGGGAGAATGATGATGTGTTAAAGAGAAAAGTTTGATTTTGATTGATATGACCGTGACCACGGATGTAGATGGTCCGATGGCAACACAATAGGATTCCAAATGTATACCAATACCTAAGGCTCTTAATAAATGTAAACAATTTGTGGACATACAATATTTGATTCCCTCGTGTTCGTATTTGTTGTTTTTGTTCAAATTAAAATATGAATAGTGTTCGAACAAAAACGATATCAAATAAAAATTCAATCGAACACGGAAATATTCAAGACAATTCAAATTTGATTATTTTTTATATTATTTCTGCACGAATACAAACATGTTCACGAATGATAGAATTTGATTATTTTTAACAACATGAACAAACGGATCCACACATAAAACGAGCAAATTCAAAAGCAAAGGAACATGAATACAAGCACAAAAACGAAAAAGGAACACAAACAAAAGTTTAGAAATATGAACTATGTTTGAACAAGTTTTGCATTCGAATATACTATGAACGAATACAAACAATTCAAATTCAATTCGTTCAGATCGAATAACAACTCTAAGTACACCGGAATTTTCATCAGTTCAAACTCTCTTAATGCTAAGCTTCACAACCAAGAAAGAGTCAATTCAAAACTATGTAAAAATGTCATGAAAAGAAGTGTGCAAGATAACAAAGTCACACTAAAACAGATGGATTGTTGTCAGCAAGTTCAAGTTAAAGGTCAAACAACAAAGAAGCCTTACATGGAGCATATGCTTATGATGATGAATTCTTCAGTTTCCCTGGTATTTTGGATCTGCCATCACGAAATGGTAAGCAATGACCAGAGCAAATATGAAGATCCCAAGAAAGTTGGCAAAAAATCCCAGATCTTGATCATCCATTATCTGATACTGATTGAAAGACATAATTTGTACCAAATTAAGTTGTGATCGGATGTTCAAATCAAGCACAAAAATCTAGAATTGGAAAATGGAAACCAGGAACATAACAACAGAAACATGAAAATTGAGATCTGCATTCCAAAATGTAGTAAAATACTCAAGAGCATTCTAAGAATGGAAAAGTACGGAGATCAAAGAAGGCTTTGGGGTTTCACTTGATCGAAATACAAATATAAAGATTCCATTAAGTAGACAAGACAGCCCAGGTGTTGATCATCCATTATCCAGTACGGATTTGAAAGACGTAACTACTTTAAGATCCCAAACAAGATACCAGGTTCCAGGAGCAGAAACTTAAGCTACAAATTCTGATCGGTTGATCAAATCAAGCAGAAAAAACGAGAATTTGAAAAATGAAAACACAAACATGAACGTTGAGATTTACATTCCAAAAACTACAAAACACTCAAAACAGCATTATTAGAATGAAAAATTGAGGAGATCAAAGAAACCTTTCGCGTCTCACTTCGGTAAATCAGATCGAAATACACCGACACCGCCCAGATCTCCAAAATGCTTCGCAAATCTCAGTAAGCCGACCGAGAAACCTTCTAGTGGAAAGCTTTAGGGCTCTTTAATACTAGGGCAATTCTCGTTGGCAATTAGAAATGCAACCATACGACGACGTTTGGGAATGTTTTAATTTGAAGCCCAAAGGTTTGGGCCGAGAATCATTTTCGCAGGAGGGAATTGGCGTCCCAATTTTAGTTAAAAGAATTAATTTTGTTAAAATTAAAAATATGGAGATTAGTTTATCAAAATTTACAAAATACATAAGTGATTTGTTAAAATTTCAAAGTATGAGACCTTAGTTTGACTTTAAAAATTTTGAGAACTAGATTTCCAAAATTAAGAAAATTGGGGGATCAAGTTTATTAAATCATACGAATTATGAGATTTTGCATTGGACTCAATGAGTATTGAATTTATCTCACATTAATTAGATAAATGAGATTAATTATATTTATAAGAATGATAAATATATCATATACTAACTTGATCAATTATTAATTTCGACTAGAATATATAATTTCAACATATTCTCACCAATTAAAGTTTTGTTTGAAGTTATGCGGTTGAAGTTGTGCGGTTGAAGTTATGCAGTCAGACCGAGTTGAGCTATCCAACTCACTTCGACATTTAACACAAAAAACATCGCTTAATTTCTTCCTTAATTCGATGTGTTCTTCATCTGAAAAATAACTTATGTGATTTTATGACTTTATTATGTAATCGATTTACTTGTGAATTGTTCACACAAACAATGATGGACGGAAAAATGATAACTTTGAGAGAGTTGATAGAATCTAACCATACTTATTTTTATAAAATTAAATTTTCTTATAAAATAAATTGATAAATATCTAAAATTTTAAAGTATGATTTATAATAAATTCTAACATTTATTTATATATTTTATTTAAAAATTCGAATCAAAATCCAAATTTTATAATTTTTTCTAGTAGAATGGAGTCATATCGTACCAAATAGATGTATGGAGTAAAATCATCGGTTTGAAGCACCTCATCAAATAAAAAAAATGGATTGAAAAGCCAATTAAAGTAGGGAATTCAAAATAGAACTACCACATAAACAATAACCGAAGAAGAAACTAGGGAAATTTTTTGCAAAAACATTGTCAGACACGATTACTGCAAAAAATGACATTGAAAAACTTTAAAGCACGAATATAGTAGTGATGGACATGTGAATGACGTGTTGACCATCGGAGCTCAGTTTCTATAATTATAGAAACTGAGTTATATTTTTTTAAAATTTTTTATGTTGCTCGGTTTCTACTATTGCAGAAACCGAGCTACATAAAAAATTTAAGAAAACTCACGTTATATAATAATTGCGTGGCCCAAAAATTATGTGGCTATATTTTTTTATTAGACAAGATGTTGAGTGGAAAATGTCTATAAATAAATTATATATTTATTTCATATTCAATTACAATTTATGATCTTACACTTCATTGAGTTTTTGATTATCTCTGAGTGAGTTTTGGATTTTTGAAACAATTGATCCAACATTTGGAAGTTTTAATTATTCATGGGGTTTTTTCCCGACAACGTCGAAGGTTAGAAGCATTCCTACATAAGACAAAATTCAACTCATCCCGGTAAGTGAAATATTTACATATTTGAAAAATGTATTGTTTGACGTATTATATTGAATATATGTATGAATTTTGATTTGAACGTATCATACAACCCATAAATTGAAGATATAACATTTAACGAATATGGAGAAAATAGTGGATATATCTATGATATTTATTGGTGTTATTTATTAATAATTTAAAAAATCAGTACCTTTTTTTTTCTTCTGTAGGGGCATCAAAAAACTCGAAGAAACTATTGCTAAAAATTCAAATCACACCACTCGATCAGGAGTCAAGGCATTAGCCAAAATAAGTTGGGAAAAAATTTGGAGTAATACTCTCATACACTATTTATGTAAAATATGACATTGGTAAACTTCAAATCACGAATGTAATAGTGATAGACGGATGAATGATGTGTTGACCATTGGAGTTCGATTTCTATAATTATAGAAACCGAACTGAATATTTTTTTAATTTTTTTTAATAAAAAAATATTATTTTCAAAATCAAGTGTTTTAAATACTTCAAAAAAATGTTTTAAATAAGAATAATAATTATTATTAAAAAATTGGAATGTGAAGATGTGATAAAATTTATTAAAAGAATCAAACAATCATTAATTTATATATTATATATAAAAATAAAGTAAAATATATTTATATTCCACTCACATTCTCAACTAATATCATTCATGTTGTATTAATTATATTTTTTTAAAAATATTTTATTTTTTTTAATTTTATATATAATTCTCTATAATTCATACATTATAATATATAAATATATTTATAGCACAAAAAATAATTTTTTTAAAATTTTAAACCATATTTAATTTAAATTAATTTATAATTTAAATAAACTCAAAATTAAAAAATAATATATTTTTAAAACATATTATATATTTTTTAAAAAAAATTTGTAACTCGATTTATGAGTTCATAGAAATCCAGCTACACAAATATTCATCATTGCGATTTATTTAAAAAAAATAATCAATCACATATTATTTTTTTACCGATATGATACCTAAACCCTATACTGCTATTACTTGCAAAAAAAACTCAAAATAAGTTTGATTCCGATTCTTGAACAATCGAATCATATTAAATGAGATAGCCATCCAAGAAATCAGCTTCTTTCTTGGAAGGTACAAGATCTATCATTCTCATCACCTACAAACTCAATCGCAATAGATCCAGGTAATGATAAAAAATAGTATTAGGCAAGAAAACACCTATTTAATTGCAGATCCCCGCCTCAGTCTAATCAGGAAGCCGAATTCATCATCGAAATCATCGCTGTCTCCGATTCAGTTGATGCAAGGCGGGAAAACACACCATATTCGTCAACCGTTACATAAAATAGGGCTACAAATCATAAATATGGAATTTCAAACCCAATCGATTCAAAGTAGGTGTTCCCGACCTGCACCAAGCGAATTAGAGGCCGCTGCAAGAAACATTATCCTCGAGTAGCTTACAAAGAAAGAAACATGAACGATGAATTATTGAAGAAGAATTCAATACGAAATTATCTGAACCGTGAAACCCAAGGGGCGGAAAAATATAGAGAGGACCGGCGGGTGGGGAGAAGCGAGTTATTTATAACCAAAACTAACGGTGGAGATGTAGCCACGTTGCAAGCATCGGCTAACCCTGTATTTAGACCTTATATGAAAATTTGAAATTTCATGTGTCAGTTACTATTGTCAGCATGTGCGCCTCATAAATAAGATAAAGGGCCTTGAAACTTATCATGTAATATTTAATTGGAGACTAAAAAATCATTTTAAAGTGTAGTCTCTAGTGTATTGTTATACAATTTTGTTAACATGTCATAAAAAATTAATATTATATACTTGAATATGTAAACAAAATATATTTCATATTTATAATCAAATTTGTATGATTGGTATTTGTGTAATGTGACATATCATAATAACGTTGAACTTAAGAACAATTTTAATAAAATCGTTGTTCTCTATGATACACAAGCTCCCTTGATCAAGAATAATAATCGAACTCAAAATCAAAACATGGAAGAAGATCAAACCAAAAATCTTCTATATTTTAGTGTATATCCTACTCAACTTTACTATTATTATATATAGTAAATAATGTGAAATACTCCACTATCCTAGAGTTAGTGGAACAAGAAATAAAAATATTTTATTACATATCAAATTAATAATAATAATAATAAATCAATAAATATTCTAAATATATATTATACAACAAAATCTAAGAATAAAAATAAAGTATATCTTATTATCAATTTACTCAAATGTTTTTATATTAGAAAATTGCGTGTTTGATACAAAATTTAATGATTTTGATAAATTTGATCCCAAAACTTTAATTTAGTTTTCATATTTTAAATGCTTTGATAAAAATAATCTCAAAGTTTCCAAATATTGCAAATTTGGTTCATGTGTAGCAAAATTAGTTCTTAAAATTTGAGAATCAATTTTGCCACAAATATTAAAGTTCGAGAACAATATTTACAAAAATTATGAAGTAGTTTTGTTAAAATATTAAAGTTTGAGAATTAATTTATCTTTAAAAAACTTTGAAAACTAAATTTACCAAAATTAAGAAACATTATAGATTAAATTTATTAAATCATATAAACTTTAAGAACCTTAAATATTATCCACCCCTTTTCATAGAGATCGATATATGAAAGATATCAATTCTCTCGATTTTATCTTATCTTGTTACAATTATTAGTTAATAACAGAAATAAATACAAAAAATGAAATAAATTATATTGTCCGAATAACGAATGTAATTGCACCAAGTAAAATAACATATGAAAACATTGATTTTATTGAGAATGTGTCTAATTATGTTACAAATATTTGTCATAAAATACGACGTGGCACAAGCGACACTCAACCAAATTTGATACAGGAGATCAAATCAATTTTATGGTATTGTTTTATATTTATTGTATTTAATACTAATAGTATTTTTTTCTGTGAAGATTTGATCCAGATTTCCAACAAAAAGGAGTGAAAAAAGTTGATGAAACTTGGGAATCTTTGGTTGAATAACGTAGTCCAAGCTTTTTCATTGTGGTGCTAATTAAAGCACGCACCTTCTTTAAATGTTCCTGCTTTAATAATTGTTATATACAAGATACTATGGACATTCAAATGTCTTATCAAAGCTTTTGAAATGGATTGCTTTGAATCGATGCTAATATCGATACGATTTATTCTGGAAATTTGTCTTTTCTCAAAATCGGACCATGTCAATAAAAATCGATTCGAGTTACGTCAATTGGTTCGATCAACTTGAATTCGATCTATTGGACCTAAATATTGTATTAAGCCCAATAGGCCCAATTTTTTAAAAGTGAATAAATATAGTGATTGTGAATTACCAATAACTAATTAACCGCATTCAACTTTTTAAAATTTCAGTGTGGTGAGGTATGATGAAATATATTGATTGTGAATTTTTAAGTATGTTTGGTAAAATTGCGGTATTATGATCGTGATTTATGTAAAAATACTAATATGGTGAGATATGATGAAATATAGTGATTGTGAATTTTTATGTATGTTTGGTAAAATTGCGGTATTATGATCGTGATTTATGTAAAAATACTAATATACCCTTATATATATAAAATAATAAATATAATTATATTAGAATTAATATAAGTAAGGATAAATGAGTATTTTCTAAAATTACAATGATACCACAGCTGTGATGATATCGTGATTTTTTAACGATTATCACATCACAATTAAGCTTGTGTTTTGTGTGCATAAAAAAATCACGATGTGAACATCTCACTGTTGTGATCGCGGTATGAAACAAAGTGATTAAGTGGGTCAATGTAGGTACAACCTTACCCATATTCAAAACCCATTAATGAACTAAATACTATTTCTATAAATTTTTAAATAAAATAATCAAGATACACAATTTTATAATACAAATGTTGTTTTCTCATTTAATTTTTATTATTTCATTTAATTAACATCGAATATTTATTCAATAATTTTTTTTATTATTGTATAAATAAATTATGTACATGTTTGAATACTAATCTAGCTAGACCCAAGTTGAACCCA
The DNA here is from genome assembly GCA_009725065.1 of Utricularia reniformis. Lineage (NCBI taxonomy): Eukaryota > Viridiplantae > Streptophyta > Magnoliopsida > Lamiales > Lentibulariaceae > Utricularia > Utricularia reniformis. The sequence continues at coordinate 74,554 of RWGZ01001477.1, forward strand.
ACTGGCTCGTTAGACTTTAGAATTGGCTTACTCTCATTGGCGCCTGGGCATTTTGGGTACCATCCGTACCGATACAAACCTGTACGAAATTTTGGACCGCTACGAAACCATTGAAAAATAGTGTAGATTTAAAAGTAAAATATCCTATGCCCATAATTTCATACACAAAATTCAATTGAAAATTACCTTATCATCTTCTCTCTAATTGTTAAACCAGCAATCTTACAGTAGAGGCAATGTGTAACAATTCTTGTTCTTCAATGCTTTTCCAAGATCCTTCAATCATCAAATGCCCTTTACCACAATCTCCACTTAGATTCTCCACATTCTTTGCCAACTTATCTGCTTCACTATGTTTCACTTTCTTAGCAGATACATTACTACAATTCCGACTTTCAGCTCCTCTTTTACGATCATTTAAGTGATCGAGAGTCGGTAACCTGCCGGAAAAGCCTACATGGTGAGGTATCATACCAATGGGGCAAGGGTTCCATGATTTAGCTAGAGCCCATTTGCTCTTTACTGGCTCTTGTGTCTGTGTATGAATCTTAAGCTCTGTGATTGAGTTATACTTTTCTTTGGCTTGAGAAAGGAACGATTCTTCTTCGGCGAGATCGAATGATCCTGTTTCTGAATCTAATGGCTGATGTAGCAGTGAAACAAGCTTCTCTACTTTATGTAGAAGAAATGTGTTTCCATTAAGTTGGGCCAATGTAACAGCAGCTGATCTTGCTGCTTGATTGTTAACAGAAGAAGAAATAAGAAGACATCTGTGTAGTAATCCTCGTAAATTCGGCTTCGAGAGATGTTTCTCGATCATGTCAGTTTTGTTTTCTGAAGATTCTGTTAGTTTCTTCATGTTTCTAGTAAGCCATTCGAGAAGACACCAATACAATTTGGTTTGAGGTCGAATACGAGAGATTCCCATCGTTCCCTTCTCATCTGGAGAAGATTAACAACGTCTAAAGGATATTTTAAAAACGGTACAAATATCACATGGACACAAAATTGTTACCTGTTTCACGGTCAAATACTTCATTTGTTTCGAGCTTATCGAGAACTGCTTGCGTGAGAGATAAAAGAAACTCCGGATCTTTGCGTGAGAGCTTCATAACAATAGATTTCAAGTCATCACATGCTGTTTTCTTGACTTCAGAACTTTGAGAAGTTTCTAAATCATCTGAGATCTCTCTTAGGTGTGAATTTAATGCATTTAGCAAATAATCCAACAAAGAATCGACTACTTCTTGCGAGAATGATGAAAATAACCGGATGATATTCTTCAATGCCTTAGAATGTTGAATTGATCGAGCAGCTGCGGAAATACAAAATCAAAAATAAACACAAGAAATGTGTGTTATCTATGAAATAGCTGTGGCCTTCGAAAAGTATATTCAAGAAGTTCACTCACATTTTCCTTTGCATTTTTTAGGACCAGACTTTCGCTTTTTTTCTTTTAGGCAGCAAGCAACTTCGAGTATGCTGTCCTTGACTTCTATCTTGAGATTGGCTGAACTATCACTTGAAGCGATAATCATCTTTTCTTGAGGTTCCCAATAGTACCATACTAGCCAATCGAGTGCCTGAAAATGCAACAATTTCGATAAAAAAATCACGAACGGGCTCAACTAGAATATAAAGCAGTACTTTTTGTGAAGCCAGGCGAAGCAGTTTAAGAGAAGGAAGATCCCGGTGAGAACCCTCTACAGTCAAAATCAAACCAAAAAATCAAGTTCTATGTACAGAAAACAATCGACAGAACATCATAATGCAAACTTGATTTGTTAAATGCCAAAACTCAATCTTACACTAACCATGACGAATATCTATAAGAATTCTGGGTATGCTTATGGCCTCAGCTGCTTCACCTATCGAAATTTCATTCTTTCTACGGGACTTCTCAATAACACCATTCACTAGCCTTGAAAATCCCAAGTTTCAAACCAATAGATAAAGAAGTACAGCATATGAAAAATAGAAACAATGTTCACCTCATTATTGACATGCAATACAGCATGGACAATTCCTCAGAGGAAGAACGAGTTTCATCCAAGTCATCTCTGCTCAAGAGAAGAACAAAAAAACATTAGTTAAAACTTACAAATAATTATTAAAATTAATGCTTATAGGTCTCCTAAATAGTTCCTGATTTACACAAATAGGCTCAGCCCGAAAATAAGCCAAGACAATACTTTCACAAAACATAACTTTTAACTTATACCGAGAAACGAAAAAAATCAAATGGCATGAGAACAAGCATCTTGCTAAATTCCTAACTGCCGTTTACATCAACACAGTCAAAACTGCAGAGGGGCATGTTGAATATAACCTGAAAAAATGATCTTTCTGCTGAATTTCGACTATGGAAGCAGTAACTTCAACCAAAACTGGAATGATTCCTCTACTTTGCCACGTCCGTATCTACAATCCCATTATAAAGAGAAATAAAACAAACACCCTTAAAATTGCCATCCCAAACACCAATAAGTGTAGCTTTTGAAAAAACATGTACTCTTTGGATAGCAGAAACAACAGATTCATGATTTGAAGAGAAGAGGCATTCTTTAACAAACATCCACTCATCCCAGCTTATCCATGGCACCAGCTTCATGTTGGAATTTAGACCAACGATGTCGTTTGCACCTTCATCCTCAAATCCGAACATCCATTCCATGTGACAAGAATTAAGATTCTGCAGAATAAAGACTTTTTTCAAAAATACTCAACCGCATTCTAACAATTGAAAATTAAGGAGATCAAACAAAGCTTTCGCGTCTCACTTCGGTAATTCAGATCGAAATACGCCGTCGCACAGATACCCAAAATGCCCAGGCGCAAATGTCAGTAAGCCGAGGGACAAATCTTCTCGTGGAAAGCTTTAGGGTTGTTAGATACCAGGGAGTTTTCGTTTGCACTTCTCAATCCGATCAAACGACGACGTGTTGGAAGTGAAGTTTTTCTTAAATAAAGTAATGCCCAACAATATTTAATGAATCCCAAATATAAACATGGGCTGCAGGTTTGGGCTAATAAGGCCCGATGAATTTCTACAGTACCTGTATCAGTATAGAAATATATAAAAAATAGTTATATTTTTTAAAAATTTATAATTATAACATTTGAGAGTGTTTTAATTTGTAATATACCACTTATTCGTAAAATAACATTTGTAATTTACCCTTGATTCACTATTCACTGTTCACTATTCATAAATTCACAATTCAATCGATTTTGTGTTTATTAAAGTTTTAGTACCAATGTAATACCCCAATACGCGTTTTTTCACAATACGACTCGACAAAAATAATGTGTCAAATAATTATCTCGTATAGAATTATTAAATAAAAATAATTGTTAGAATTTTATGAAGGGTTAATAAACTCAAAGTTAAAACTACAAATATTTAACAATTTGTGGTATAAAAAAATTAACTTATAAAAAAATAAATATAGCTCATCGATTCTACAATTTTCTCAAAAGAAACCACTTCCGGTCCATCATATAATTCATTATTAATTCATAAGTAGATCGATTATATAATAAAGTCGTGAAAGCACATAAATTAGTTTTCGACGAAGAAAAAATTGATTAATGAAGAAATCAAAATGACGTAGTTTTGTATCAAGTATCAAGAGTTCGACACTGATGAATATGAAAAAATTGAAGAGTCGGTGCAGCATAAGATCAATTAGTTAATCGTTTCAAAATATACAACATAATAAATAATAACACACTTTATATAATTGAATGTGTTTATTTATTGTTTGTTTTAAAATTTAAAATTTTTTTAATTCAATACAACTCAAAATATATTTTATTAAAGTTAGAGGTTGAATATTTATCTTTTTGATAAAAAAACTGTTTTAATTAGATGAAAAAGCTGTAATATATATCAAATCATTGCTAGAAACGTAATACAGTAAGATGTCAGTGCTAAATTAATTATTATTTTTAACAGTTCAAATCTTTTATAACATTGAACTTTTATTCTTTACATTTATATCAGTGATGGACATGTGAGATGACGTCTGACCATAATTCAGACCGGTTTCAATCAACCTAGATATCAGACTCATTTTTTTATTATTTAATTAGATTAAATAAATTATTAAAAATTTACCGTCCATCATTATTAATTGTCACTTTAATAAAAAATAATTTTTTATTATAAATTTAAATCTACGGTGGGGCAAACGTTAATAAAATAAACAAGTGGTTGAGGTTGTGGTTGTTGAATAATAAGTGTTGAATAATAAATGTTTTCCTGGCCTATAAATACATTTACATTCATTTTATAACATACTTCAAAGTTTCTGTCTTAAATTTGTTCGAGTTTTATTGTCTGATTTTTGAGTTTAGGAATTCAATTCTAAATGGATCCAACGTTTGGAAGTTTGAATTATTCGTGGGGTTTTTCTCACGAGAACGTCGACGATGAAGAGGATTTATATCAAATGCAAAATTCAACCCATCCCGGTTTGTGAACTATTCCCAATTATCGCGAATTAATTGCAAAACTCCAACTAGTTTATGTTTTTTTGTCTCTAATATTGGTTACAGGGATGAATTTTGATTTCAATATGTCCTACCATCCAGAAGTCGAAGATGTACCATTACGTGAATATGGAGAAAGTAGTCAATATATGAGTTATTTTCGTGAGTTTACTGAGAACAATGACAATGATTATGAGCGTCGGGATAATGATCTACTTAATCAAGCACCTAGAATGAGTAATTATGTTATTCTTTTGATATATTTATAATATTTTTTGCGTCTTATATTTTTTGTTTATGATTTGATATTATTACCGTCAATGTTGTTTAATTATTTCTTTAGAACAATAATTGAATTTAGTTTTTTTAAAATTTATATATGTAATATTGCTGTAATTTAGATTATTATTAAATTAAATTTATATATTAAAAAATTATTTACTAACATTACCAAAAATTGTCTCATGTAATGGTAGATGTCAGATCAACATTGTATACGAATGACGACGATGACGTCTCGGAATATGATGTTGAACTCGTACCTAGTGACTATTCGACATCGGAGTACGATGATTGTCATGCCCCTCTACATCTATTCCAATTTAATTACATCTATTTCTCATAATACGAAGGCATGATGTTGTGCTCTAATAAATTAGAACACAAAGCTCTACATAAAACTCAATATACCAATTATTCTTTCATACACAGCGGAAGCTAATTTACTGTTCTAAATACAACATATAAACCAAACCAAAGTTCTTACAAACTAGGAAACTACTTCTTCTCCTCAGACGATCTTGACAACATCTAATCTACTGATCATCTTCACTACCTGTTTAACAATTGTTCATTGAGTGGTCCTGAGAGTGATGATAAATAATAACAATATAATTATGCAACAAGTATCATCACACAACATAAACATAGCACATAACATAAACATAAACATAATCACATAATTGTAGACTGTTGCTTTTATGATGTTCAATTTACCAGCATAACAGTCCTGGCTCCTGCCTTAATCCTTGGCTTACGCATCACCAAGAATCAAGGAACATAAGTCATGAGTCGCCTAGTATCAGAAACGGACAGAAAGCGCGACCAATCCATCTAACATTTCTGATTTTCAGTCATACCTCACTCCTTAACATAATCATATCTGATGTGATCACATAACTGAAACTGATGATATAGATCATAATGTGACTGAAACCATGCTCCTGACATGTTGTCAGAGTTGTGCGTCCACAAACTCTCGAATTTTCATATAACATACATATTCTGAAATTTCTGAAAAACTGCACAACAGTCTGTCGACACTTTAAATACATACGTTTTTGAGAGCTCAAATGATATCCAAAAATCATGTAAAAATATTCATGTGAAAGATAAAGAACTGTTATAAATCTGTATTAAAGAAACCATTTTCAAATAAGCTCTCAAAACATGAGAAAACAGACCAACAATCTGATGTCCTGGCTGTAGGGAATAAACTGTACTGATTCTGTAAAACGTAAAATAACTTGCTGGTCTGATTTCAGTTTTCATAAAACATGAAATTCCTCTGAAACTAGACACACAGAGGTTTTCATACATGTAAAAATCATAATCATACAACATCCATAAAAATAGCAGCAAAATTCGTAACATAGAACAGAAATATGAATGCATATGTAACCTAGCCTACATGCTTCTCTCATTCATCCTACTCACCTTCGGTTTCTTCCTGAGTTAACTCTTCTAAAACCTTCAGAACTAACCTAGACCTGTTGTAAAATCTTCCTTAGAACCAAAATTCAACTCCAACGAACTTAGAGCATAATTTCCACCCACTTACTTACAACTTTTCTGTTTTGGTGTTGCTGCTGAAATTCTGCGTTTTTGCTGGTTTTTCTGCCTTAGCTCCAATTTATTGCGTGACTTTTGAGGATAAGAATGAATTCTAGAGTATAATTATTGGTGGGACACATCCAAGCTAATCCCCAAGCCACCAATAGCAACTTGACAACAAAAATAAATGAAATATGAAGTCTTTCTTTGACCATGTCTAATAAAATATATATGTTCATCCTTATATTACTCTAATGTACCTTAATTCTTAATTAAAAAGATTTCTAAAAGTGTGGAGTGTTACAATGATGATGATGTTGAACTCGATGATGACGAAGTACGAGTGTCAGAAAATATAAGTGGTAGAATGCATGTCGATGCCACCAGTCGCATTAACTTAGGGGTTTCGTCAACGCATTCGCACCAATGGGATTTGCCCCAAGATAGATTATCACCAATTATATCGGGTCCCTTTGAACCACGGAGACATTCTTGTATTCCTCATTCGTTGGATGCGTCATTTTTTACGGCGGAGGCTGAACCAATTGACAGATTCATATGATATACCATCTTTGTCTGTTTATTACAATCCCGAGACTCTTGCCCTCGCAATAGGATTTTCTTTTATGAGTAAAATTAAACTTAAGGACGATGTGACAAAGTACTATATGAAGATAGCCAAACGAGAGTTTGTGGTTAAACGGAGTAGACGTACAGACTACAATGTTCGATATCGTTCAACACCAAATGAATGTCCTTGGAGAGTAAGGGTTGGGTATCGTACACATGATCGTGAATGGGCTATTACTACTTTCATAGACTCGCATACTTGTATTGAGAGAAGGCGGAGAACTCTTTACCACGTAAACATGACAAAAGAGTGGATTTCTAGACAACTGGTAGGGGTGGTGTCGGCAAACCCGAAATTCAAGCCGACTGATGCTCCGTGTAACATTAATGAGCAGTTGGGCTTCCAAATACCTTATCCTAAGGCGTGGTCAAGTGTCAAACGTGTTATTGAAAAAGCGTATGGTTCGTGGGATTCGTCTACAATGGATCTTCCTTGTTATTTACAAGAAGTTCAAGCACAAAATCCAAGTACAATAGTCGAATGGCGACATACGTTTAACGATGACGAACGACGACTTTTGCATTTTGCTTTCTGGTGTTTCAGTCCATGCATTAACGATTTCCGCTATTGTCGTCCGGTAATATCTGTTGACGGGAAGCACTTATACGGGAGGTACAACTACAAACTATTGATAGCTGTGACAATGGATGGAATGGGACATATACTTCCACTATCGTTTGCAATTGTCGATGAAGAGAGTTGTGAGGCTATAAGTTGGTTCTTAAAGTTAGTTCAAAAGCATGTGATACGAGGACGACAAGGGATTTGTTTGCTAACAGATAGAGGATCTGGATTCCTAGCGGCTATACAACGTCTTCGGGGGTTTCAACCCTCATTCTTATTTCATCGATTCTGCCTCCGACATGTTCGCAGTAACATGCTTGAGAAATTCAAAGGTAGAGGTCTTAAAGCGATGTGTTGAGCAGCAGGCACCGCACACTCAGTCATTGAATGTGAAAAAATGATGGAGACAATTAAAAGACTTAATATCGGTGACTACAATTACTTGAATGATATTCCAAAATAAAAATGGACACTAGCTTATGACGATGGGAAAATGTAATTTTTAATCACACTACATAATTACTATTTAATTTAGAAGTGTAATTTGAAGTCTAATTTGTTGTATAGATACGGTATGATGACAACAAATATCTCGGAGTGTGTGAATGCAGTCTTCAAGGATGTACGTAGTCTACCAGTGACATGAATTGTGAAGGTACTTGAAATTAACACATGTCACAAATTTTTTACCATTATTATCATTTTAATTTGGAACAATATCAGATGACTTTTGAAAAATGCAAATCGTATTTCGAGATGTACGGCAATGAGGCAGCATGTCTTTGCGCACGACGATTCACTTGGTCAGAAAAGACGACAACAATCTTTAATGATAGGCAAAACCAAGATGTTGGCCTATGCGCCGAGAAATACGATAAACGAAGAATGATTGCTTCTATTACGTCACGTGACCGTAGCACAGGTGATGTAACAATTCACATTGTAGACATCTCGGCTAGAACATGTACATGTGGTTTGTGGACATCATTGCGAATCCCTTGTTCGCATGCACAAGTGGTATGTTGTTTATCAGTTATTGTTCTACTTCCATTTATCAGTTTGAACTAACTTTGTGTTTGTGTAGGCATGTAACATTTTTAACAGAGATTCGAGTGAGTATGTCGATGAAATCTACATGGTTGATATCGTGCAAAATACTTACATGTCGCAGTTTACTCCGACGCGTGACTCAGTGTATTGGGCACAACCCCCATTTTCATTGTATGTAGACGAGTCGCGCCGACGCCGTCGTCGACGTGGGAGACACCGAACAACCCGGTTCGCGAGCCAAATGGATCGAGGCCGGAGCCATCGATCCCAAGGATCTTCTAAGAGAGCCTCAACATCTCAACATAGACTTCCACCTCCCACAGCTACCCATGTTCCCGAAGCGAGTAACATAGGCCATGAACCTGAAATCTATGCACCTGAGAACCCGCGTCGATCTGTCTGGAGGAGAATGATGCGAACCTTTGTACAGCCTCGAAACTCGCATTCGTGACTCAATTATAGTAACATTTTAATTTACAAGAAATAAATGTGAAACTATTACTGAAAATGATGTCTAAAAATGTTTGGTGATAATTCACCCGTTTCTAGTTTCACTTCACGCAAGATTTCTACATCATTGCGTGGAATTCGAGGTAGTTCCGCAACGGACGTAGATGCCCCTCGTGCACTAACACGTGATGTGGATGGTCGACCTCGCCTTCGTGTTGAAGATGATGACTTCGATGCACCCAATTTCTTCTGTAAATCTGCAACCTATTTTTCAAGATCCTGAATTCGGTTTTGCATCCAGTTCATCTCTTCAGCAAGGGATCCATCATTGCTCCGTAGTTGTTCAATCTGTGCAATCAAGTCATCTTTACAAGCCACAACTTATGCTAGTTGGATTCCGATGTGATCTAGCTCAATCATCGTTTCCTGGAGAATTTCTTTTATTACCTGCTCCCGGTTCACCGACCTAGCGAGTTCAGTGTCCAAGTGATTGTAATCATCCTTGGCCTTCTGAATGCATTCCTTAAGACCTTCGATCTCTATCCGCAAAGCAACAATCGTTGCATCTGAATTCTCAGGTATAGAAAATTCCAATTTTGGCCCATCCGGGAGCGAAATGATAGTATCGGTATCTCGAAGCTACGATTACCCAACATTCGGGTTGGCACCGACACCTTCAAAATGTCGGGCCTCCTATCTATTGTCCCTTGAATTTGCATGCCAGAAATGCGTAAGTGCATTATTCAGTCTCCGAGTACCTGAATACATCAATGAAACACTTAAATTTGTCATATCATTTACAACATGAACAAGTATAAATATATTACATCGCTGCATAATCGGCCGTATTATAACATCATCAATTCTGTAGTTCTTTACGCCAATCCGTGCCTGAAGGTCTAATTTCTCGGATCTCGAGATGGCGTGGACATCTTCAGGTTTCCCTACTCCTTGAACACGATAGAGTAGTGTAGGGAATCCCCAATTTTCCCATGTTGGCGGCGTCACCCACACAAAATTTTCGTACCATTTTCCTAGAGTATCTCAGATATTGCTCATGAACTTTACCTTCCCGGTGAACTAATATATGTCTACATTATTACCGATTTTTTTGCAATTGCAAATCGCAAAAAAGTTGGACATAGATGGAGCAATCTGTTCTTCTTCGCAAAACTTCAAATACCCGTGAATGATCGCAATACCTTGCGGGGACACAGCACTAAGGGGTAACTTCACGCACTGTAACAAATCCCTGATAAACTGCAACATCGGAAAATGCAAACCACAATGAAAATGTTCTATCGCCACGCTGATCGAGTTAAGCCCTACTCGTGGCGGTGGTATGCTAGCTATGCTTTCCTCCGGTAGTGCCGCGGTAATAATGTATTCATCGGGAATACTGTATTTGGTACGTAACTTATCTAAATACGTTGTCATTTACCTGAAAACTTAATAAAATTAATTAATACAAATATTGTGATAAACTATATTTCAATTATGTAACAAAATTCTTAAAATAATATTGAAATGCAAAACAGAATAAGTTGAAAATTCTTTCGAAATTTATGACAATTTTAACAAACTATTTTCGTATTAATCAACATAAATTGAAAATATCTGTCCAAAAATAATTTTAACAAACATAACAAGTTGAAAATACTGTAATTAACAAAATACAATATTTCTAACCAACCTTCCAAATACTGTCCGAAGCCGAATAGAAAACCAAAATACAGTATTTCTAACCCCATACTGGTGCTTCTTTCAATTTTAACCTTAATAAAAAAAATGCATAAACGACACTTACCCAAAGGAGTAGCGGCTGTGGAAAATATGGCGGAGGAATTAATTTGAGAATTACGGGAATTTTTCAGTGACGGGCAGTGATGGGCGGAGAACAAGCCTGAAATTTTTCGACAGTCGGTGGGTTTAGAACGAAGGGGAATGGCAGTGAAATACGTTATTTTAATTAAAACTAAATAATGATGAGACCGGTTTCAGGTTTCCATGAAACGGTCTCAGCAAGTAAAAGCAAGTGAGACCGGTTTCAGGTTTCCATGAAACCGGTCTCAGCAAGTAAAGACAAGTGAGACCGGTTTCAGGTTTCCATGAAACCGGTCTTAGCTAAATTTTATTTCAATTAAAATAACTGATAATAATTATAATAATAATTAATTCAATAATTATTATAATAATTATTTTATTTAAATTAAAATAAATGATAATAATTATTATAATAATTATTTTAGTAATTCTTGAGTAAGATTGATAATATAAATTTTGAAAATTTTAATCTGATTTGTAAAAGTGAAATAAAATTGATTTTTGTAACAAATTATATTGACAAAATTGAAATTTTTTATTTTTGAAATGTAAATAAATTTTTTTTATTTTGATTGAGATTCGAACCTGAATGCTCAATTAAATTGAAATTCAAATCATGAGTTTTTATTTTACGAGCTGAAACACGAACTTAATATTTTTCTATTTTGAGTGTAATCGAATTTTTAAAAATACTTATATTATGTCCGTTTTATTTCACTGTAATAATTAACTTGATCACAATTACAATCACTTACTAAAAGATGTTAAAAGTTGCATATATCTCATGAGATTGATAAAATTAAAATATTAGTACTAGAATCTATATTATATAAAATTATAATATATATATTATAGTCAATAATAATTAATAAACTATAATGTTAAAAGTAATAAAACAATTCAGTGCCATTTTTATAAAACAATTCGGTATTAGTGCTTATTTTGAAAACGTAAGAAAAGTACCATCATTTTTATACGTGTTTTGATCTGACACTGCTAAATCCCCTAAAAACACCTAATAAGGCCAATGTAGCATTTATTTGGACAGGTCAGGAAAGAGAGTATTCATTTAGGGCGGAAGACAGTTTTAGTCCCCAAAGTTTGTACTTTTTGGCAATTTTGATCCCCAAACTTTCCAATTTTGGCTAAACCAGCCCGTAAAGTTTCATGTACGCAAAACCGGTCCCCAAAGTTTGGGGACCATTTTTAAAAAAATTATAAAAAAAAATATCCCAACAGTACACTCTTTTTCTTTATTTTTATTTAAAAGAATCATTTAAAAATTTTAAAATAGAAATATTTATAATATATTTATATAATGATTTTTATCGATAATATTATGATTCTAATTTATTTGATGTGTAAAAAATAAATTTAAAAATTATAAATGTCCGGATATGGTTGTAGGAATAAGAGGAAAGTTATTTATAAAATTAAAGAATGATAATGTGGAATAGATAATGAAGTTTTCGGTCGGACATGGTTGAGGATGACCTAAGGTTAAATGAGCGCCCATTTAACAATTTTTGTGTCAATATCATATTTCCATAACCTTATGAGGAAAAAGAATTTCCATTCTCTTTTCTCATTGTTTTTTTAATTTATAATAATAATTATCTTAATTTGAAAATAATTGTGAATATATATATTTATGATTGATCATAATAATGATATCATCAATAATATTGTAATTACTGATAATAATGGTCGAAGTTATTGCTTGTTTGATTTATCAATTTATTGATTTTAACAGATTTGATTAATTGATCTTTAATTGTAATTTTACATTACCAAAACCCCAAAAACTAGTCCTATTGAAATATATACAAAAAATTAAAGGTATTTTGTTTACAAAATGCTTAAAATTGATAAGAAATATAAATAGAGTGATTTAAATTGTTCTGTAGAAAATGGAAGTTAAATTGATTTTTTTTGTCCAAAATAATTAAAACTAATCAAATATAAAAATCGAGTAATGTAAATTGTTCTGTAGAAAATGATATTAATTTTTTTTTATAAAATAGCATTGCTAGGGTATTTTGTCCAATATAATTAAAATTAACAAAATAAAAATTGGAAAAATGATGTCTTCGCCTCCAAACTTTCATTGTACTTGTCAAATTTGTTTATCATAGTTTGTAATGACATATTTAGTTCCGAAATTTATGGTTTGACAAATCAAATATCTAAATTGATAAAATCGACCCCTAAAATTTATTTTGGTCGATGATTACAATTAAAACCTTTGTGGGTGAATTATATCGGATATACTATACTTTGGGGTGATGATTGTCTTTGTCAAAACTTACAAAGAGTTTGTTTGGTTCATCTTTTTAAAATTGCGGTGTGGTGAGATGTGGTGAGGTGTGGTGAGATATGATGATCGTGAATTTTTAAGCATATTTGGTAAAATTGTGATATTATGATCGTGATTTATATAAAAATACTAATATATCCTTATATATAATAATAAATATAATTATATTATAATTAATAGAAGTAAGGGTAAATGAATCTTTTCCAAAATCACGATGATGTCACAATTGGTTTTAACAGCTGTGATAATATCGTGATTTTTTAACGATTATCATATCGCAATTAACCTTATGTTTTATGCGCATTAAAAAATCACGATTTCAACATCTCACGCACCTCACCGCTGTTTTAATCGGGGTACCAAACAAACCCAAAGTATGAGAATTAATTTTATTATCTTGTTATTTTGGAAATCACAATTACCACAATTATAAAATTTTAAGAATCAAATTTGTCAAAATCATGAAATAGTGTAAACCAAATTTGTGATCTTCCATAAAAATCGAATGGTCTAAATTGTTTATATAAAAGTTCGATTTTTCTTCAATAAAAAACATATAGCATTGCCACATAGCTCGGCTGTTTCCCCTTTTTAAGGAGCTAGATAAAAGAAAATAAACTAGTCCACTCTACTCTACTCGGTTCATTTACAAAAATACCCACCACAAAATTATACTTTTACCAAAATACCATCCATTTTACAAAATACACATCAAAATCATGTTTAGATGGGTATTTTGGGCAAAAGTATGATTTTGCAGTGGGTAATTGGGCAAAACAGTCCACTCTACTTGTATTGTAGTAATAATTTTTTGTCTTAAAGTCCTACATATCAATTAATATTCGAATTAATGAAGGAATTACAGTTTTTAATACTAGTGTATTATAAACTATTATAAGAGGTTGACATTTAAGTTTACCAAAATTTGTATATTTGATAAATTTGGTAGGATTTATTAATTTTAACAAATCTAGTATTCAAAGTTTTAAAAGCCAAAATTAGTCAGTAAACTTTGATTTTTCGACAAAACTAATTCCCAAACTTCGTAAATTTTGGTAAATCTAATCTTCAAAGTTAAATATATGTGGTAAAATTGATCTTTCAATTTTAAGGACTAGTTTTGTCATACGGTAACTAAATTTCTCAAATTTGGAAATTTTGGAAAATAATTTTTCTAAAGCATTCAAAGTATGTTATATCTACATATGTCAAATTAAAGTTTGAAAAATAAAATCATCAAACTCTAGAGACCAAAAACGCCATTTTCACAAGATTTATAATTAGAAAAAATAACGTTATCCAAACTTTTATAGTTCTCCAAATTTTCTAATTAGTAATAACATCTTTATTTATAAAATTTAAGGTTTTTGACAAATTTACATATATTATATTTATAATACATATACTATTAACATATAGATTATATTTAAATCAAATAGCAAAAAATAGTAGATTACTCATTACATAACTTTAATATTTTCAGATAAAAATAATATGAATGCAAATTTATCTGATATTGCTTCTAAAAACCACAAATCACAAAACATCACATATAAATAATAATGGGTGATGTTTGCATACGGTCCGACCCCAACTTACGGGTTATTTAAAAAACATTCTCTCCAAGTTATGAAATTGCAAATATGATACATTTTTTGAGCAAAAATATTTATATGTAGTCCTCCAACTTCAATTAAATGCATATAAGACATCTCAAGTTTTCAATATCGTTTATCATTGACACTCTACCGAGCTCGTTAATTTTTTATATTTTATATACAATTCTCGAATATCATATGTCAATTTTGTATAATTTTTCAAATATGTCTTATTTGTGTACTTTGAGGATCACTCATGTTAACGAAAAAACGTTTATCAACTTAACAGAAAACCAGATACTAGAATATTATAGGTAAAAAACAAACGATATTGATAATTTTACATGTCATTCTTTCAATTTCGTAAGTTTAAGACTACTTATGCAATTTTCTCAAATAATAATTATGTTATATAAATTAACATATAATAAATAATTACACAATTTGATATTTTGATTAAATTCTCTAAGCAAATTAATATATAGAAGTTGAAAATATTTTTCTTGCTTGGTTTGCATATTTACATGAAAACTGACGCAAGCACCATTTTTGAAGCTTTCCATGTTGCAGTTCTTTACATTAATCATTCAGATTTTTCTCACCAAAATTCCCATAAACTGATTTCCAGTATTTATTGTAGATGGTTTTATAGTTTTGGGGATCATCATAACGTAAAGGAGAGGAATTTCAAATTGACGAACAATGGCTTGGAGCGATCCTTTGAGGGATTTTGCAAATTCCAAGCCTTTGTTTCTGACTATCTATGCCACAGTCATGATTGGAATGATGGTTTCGGCTTTTTACGTGATTTCTGCAATGCTCTCTGGTTCTAATTTTGTCTCCATTGCGTCGTCCAATGGAGTTGCCCTTTGGTTCTTAAAGGCTGGGTTGTATGTTTCTGTGCAGTTTTTCTGTATTATTTATAATATTTGGCAAGGCTGTATCTCATTACTCCGTGAATCTGTAGATTTATTTTAGAATAAGTTGTAAGCTCGTAGATTAGTGGGATCAATGAGATATATCATATCTAATGCTTAGTTTCTTATTTGTGTCTTCTTTGGAATAAGTATATGGCTTTGCTTTTTAGTTACATAAATGAAGTTTTTTGGTCCTTTTCACCACACTTCTATGAGCCATCTAGTTCTTCTAACGAATAGAGCTCCAGATTCATTTGTCTTCACTCAGAATAAGTCTATGAAACCTCTATGGAAGGTTCCTCCTCCTGGTTCAAAAATGCCACCATTGGGGGATTTTCGATTGACAAAGGAGATGGTTCAGCAAAGAGTAAAGGACAATATTATAATTGTGACATTTGGTAACTTTGCTTTCATGGATTTTATCTTGAACTGGGTTAATCACTTGTCGAATATGGGTGTCGATAACCTCCTTGTTGGTAAGCTTCCATTTTAAAGACGATTTTAATAGTATCTATTTGTTGAAATATCAAATTGTCCTATATTAGATTTGGGATCAAATTTGGATTGGTTTATAAGAAGAGAGTGTAGCATAGTAAATAAATTATTCAAATCTTTTACGGTGTGATCTCATCACCTTATATGTCACATCTATGCACACTACTATCATAATTTCGGACATACTCTATAATTTCAACATAGTATCAGAACTGGTTCGGTCAAAATCATGAATATCAATACCGGGAAAGTTCGATTCATTTCAATTCGCAAGTCCAAATTTATAAGGTATTTGGACTTGAGAGTGTGTGTTGAAATATTAAATTGTCCGACATTGGATTTGGGATCAAATTAGAATATCAAAAATTTGGATTGGTTTATACGAAGAGAGGGGTATCATAGTAATTGACTTGTTAAAGTCTTTTACGGTGTGGTCTCCTCTTCTTATACGTCATATTAGTGCACCCTCCCGTCATTATTTCAACCACACTCTATAATTTCAACATGATATTGAAGCTGGTTCGGTCAAAATCATGATTATCAATACTCAGAAAATTCGATTCATTTCAATTCGCAAGTCCAATTGTCATGTATTTGGACGTGAGGGATCTGTTGAAATATCAAATTGTCCCACATTGGATTTGTGACCAAATTTGATTTGGTCTCTATAAAAGGGAAGGAACACCATAGTAATTGACTTATTCAATTCTTTTACGGTGGCTCTCTTCTCCTTATACGCCATATCTGTGCACACTCCCATCATAATTTCAACCACACTCTATAATTTCATCCTAAATCCAATATGAGACAATTTGATATTTCAACTATATCTCTAA
The DNA here is from genome assembly GCA_009725065.1 of Utricularia reniformis. NCBI lineage: Eukaryota > Viridiplantae > Streptophyta > Magnoliopsida > Lamiales > Lentibulariaceae > Utricularia > Utricularia reniformis. Next base: position 91,563 of record RWGZ01001477.1, read on the forward strand.
GTCGAAGTATGACGAGTCTGTATTTTGTTTTCAGGTGCAATGGACAAGCAATTGTTGACATCTCTCTACTTTAAAGGCATTCCAGTTTTTGATATGGGTAGTCATATGAGCACAGTGGATTTTGGTTGGGGCTCACCAACATTTCACAAGATGGGAAGGGAGAAAGCCATTTTGATAGATACTGTATTGTCCTTTGGTTTTGAAATACTGATGTGTGATACTGATATGGTTTGGTTAAAGGTAATGTTTGCCTTTAAGTTGCTAAATTGAAATTTGTATATTGTTCTGATTCATGAGTTTTGCCTGGTTTCATTGAGCAGAATCCTCTTCCTTATTTTGCACGATTTCCTGAAGCAGATGTGCTTACTTCCACTGATCTTGTTGCACCAACTGTAGCCGATGATCGATTAGAAGATTGGAGACAAAGTAAGCCTCCTGCCTCCAGTTATGACTTAGACTGAAACCTGATTATGAGAATTGCTTTCTCTTTAATAAAATTGAAACAACAACGTGTAGAAATACATGATTTAATGGGTCGGGAGAGTTCGTGTAGTCCAGTTCATAAGATAAGTAAATCATATTAAAAATACGAGGCCAAGTCAATCTCCCCTTATAAACTAGAACATTTCTATTTCCACAACGGATGTGGAACAGTTTTTCAACACTCCCCCTCAAGTCGAACTGACCTTGGATCGGTTCAGACTTGCTTCAATATGCTAAGTCGATCTATTTTTGTAGCCTAATTCCGATGTGCTTTTCTACCAAAGTTTTTTTTTTGTCTAAACCGGTATGGACCAGCTTGAAACCCATCCTAGAGCTCTGATTGTTGGGGTTGCACAGCGGAAGTTATGAAATCGAGGTATTGGCGATGCAATTATGATAAATAAATAGACACCAAAATTTAACGTGGTTCACCCAAAACCGGGCTAGTCCACGGGTCCCACCAGAGAAACTTCCACTATTACGAATAGTAGGTATACAAAGAGAATCTACCCTAAATAAATATCTAGAATAGAAATTACCCAAAATAGGCGTTAAAATAGAGTTGACTCAACACTCGGACTACTCCTCAACTATTTTGAGACTCCCCTGAATATTTAGGAAATATTCATAAATATTACACACTCTTCCGAANCGAATATTTAGAAAATATTTCTAAATATTACACACTCTTCCGAAAACTTTCCGGAAACACGATTAGAAAAGAAAACGTTTCTTTTTCTAATCCTTCTTTTCTCTCTACTCTATGTTCAAATGAGGCAAGATGAGACGATTTTGAGAGGCTTAGAACCCCTCCTTATATAGAAATATGAGGGAGGAAATTTCTCCCCGAAAACTTCCTTCTGGGTTGGCCACCCACCTTTAACTTAAGTCAACAAGTGCATCGGCATGTTTCTTTTTTTTTTTTTTATTTTGTATGGGCCCCACATTAAATGTGGAGGGATCCACCCTTCAAATTTTAGTCCCCCAATATTAAATAATGCAATATACATTCTTCAATTATGAAAATATATCAATTTTTGTATATAATGTCGAAAGTACTACTGGCAATTGAATATTTATGTGTCCATAATTTTTCCAAAATACCCGTTGGTTTATGTTAGGGTGAAGTTTGCAGAGATTCCTATGGTTGTGCGGGTGCACAACAAGCATTCAAAGGAAATTAGGATTGACACAACCCATTGAAAAATTTAATTGTTCGAGGGTATTTTCGACATTATCTACAAAAATGACACATTTTCGCCAATTGGAGGACGTATACAGAATTATTCAAAATCGAGTGGTAAAAGTTAATAAAACAAATTGTAAGTAACACGGATTAAAAGACAAACAACTGTTTGTAAACAACAAAAATTGTATCGAATAATACAATAAATATTCAACGCTTTTTTACTATCCCCATCATAGCAACGAAACTCCTCACCATCTTTTTCGCATAACTACGTAAGACTCATCTGATTCAAATGTGGCAAGTATAAGTTAGAACGAACCAATGTAGCAAAAGAAATAATAGAATAAACACCAAATGAACTTATAAAAGAAGGGTACAACGCAATGTTGAATGACATTGGTGCCTACTGCAAAAACTGAACAACAAAGTAAAACACGTAAATGTCACACTCGCTTCTACCCTTTTGACACACCTGCCAAAATTACAACAATGAAAATACAGTTTAATGTAAGCGTCATACCAACAAACTTATGTTTGGCCACATGATTGGAATACTAGTAGCATCATCCTTAGTTGTCGAACCATCAAACTTGTGCATAATTACAAAGAGCCACCTAATAGCGGAAAAATACAATTAAAAACCAAACAAGCCCCAAAAAAATGCATTGCATCGTATAAGACATTCTTTAAAAACGAAACATTAGTACCATGACCTACGTATTGATGCATCAGTTGTGGTTTGGTGTGTCGTTCTCAACGAGTCAAAAACCAGTATTCATCTTTGTTGACAATCCAATATGTGTCTTATTATTAGTAGAGACCAATGACCCCTGCATTTCTAGCAAAACATTAATCTACGAAGAGAATGATATATTGAATGAATATCGCAATTAAAACGTATCCGGTGCATAATGGTAGGAAGACAAACTCTTTATCGTAGTCAACTAATTTATGCCAGCCCACAAAACTTTCGTAGAACTCCCCAAATGTGATGCAAGTATGAAAAATCTCAGGTATATCCAATGACATTGATTTTTTCATTTAGGGAGAGGTAACATACATCCCTCATGTTGTTGCGTTTAACCCGTTGGTAATCAAGGTTTACAAGCAAAAGAAAAGTCTTACAAGCGAATTGTTTCGGACTTTGAAGTGTCCAGCTCCCCATACTTCCACAATCCGTTGTTGTTGTCATCTTGATCATTGTTAATCGACAATGGGATATGTTCCATGCTCTGGTGAAAATTGACATTGTTGATGTTAACCGTACCACCCTTAATGAACTCATGTTCAACATTTGATTGGAAAACAAAATTGGTCTTCATTTGTCTACACAAGTAGCGTGACTTTCACTTCGAATCATTAGGAACAATATAGAGATACAACGCAAGATAAAATAGTTAATGTTGTTGTAAAAATATAAAAATATGTATGTACCTTTCTCTTCGGTCACCGTGCATCACTTGTTGGAGGGCACTGGAAAGTATAACCCTTATTGGTTGTTCACATTACTCCATTTTGAATTTCTTGAAAGCTGGCGGAACCAAAGGTCTTTCTTCAGTGAACGGCCAATGCACATCCCCGGAACACCCTCGAACGGTGCACAATACGTTGCATAGTTATTTGGCCATTGTTTTTTCTCTTGGATGGCCGCCATAGCATGTTTGCACATGATACCTACGAATAAGCAAGTAACAAGATAATTATGTAATTTCTTAAAACCGCAGTTGCAACCGTAGTAATCATCGTGTCTTGCTTAATGAACTTCAGAAACCAAACGTAGCTATCGAGAGTTTCCGACTCAACAAGTGCGTACGTAAATCGGTAAACACTGTTATTGGAGTCTAACCCAACAGCAGTCAAGACCTTGCATTATATAAAAAATACTCATGATGTCTTCAAACAATCATTAAAAATACATGAAAAATGTATTTACTTGTATTTGACAACATACAACCTCCTTTGTATGTATACCATCAATGCACAATATTGGACGACAATCATGCCAGCCTTCTCGACATGCCATCAAGCATACGTACATGCTCTTGAAATGACCCAACGCATCCGGTGTCTTCGTTTCCTCCATTGTTATCGTCGAATTATATTGGACGATAACAATAGAATTCTATACTGGGTTACTATGTTGGAGTTGCAAAATGTAACTTCTAATTCTATTGAATTTAGCAATTACTCTCTCCTTCAACGCCATATTCTTTTGTTCTAAAAAGCTTATGCCTAGAAACTTCAATGCTTAAATAATATGTAACTCACACTCCAAATTTTGAAATAATCATCGACAAATCATTTATGAACCAACATCTTCGCTGTGACAGAGGTATTTTCCTTGTCCCAAAAACACACATTATATTTCGTGTTTTAACATTTCACTCACCATCTGATTTCGTTCTTTTTTTGTTACGTTTATATATCAACCACATTATTTTTTCCTAGCACGCTTGCATCGTATCTATAGACGATCCGCTTCAATTTTCTCAATCTTAAATTCTTTCCAATTCAGAATACAAAAAGTTAATATGGATTCATTGGGATATTTTTTATCCCTAAATGTAAGTCCTTTCCAGCATTCAAGTAGTTATAGTTTGACTACAATAACTAATCACACAAAAATGCAACGAATAAGTTTAAACAATTATCTGAGCTCTTGACCACTCTATCCAACCTCATCATTATATATAAAACATGTCGGGTCAACGTCTTCTCCAGATGATACATCCATTTCATTATATTCACAAACATTATCTAACATAGAAAAATCATTTGGACACTCTTCACCATCCATAGCCACCTCACATTCCAAAGCCTCACAAACACATGAAATTTCAAAAGTTTTACCACTAAAAAAAATAGGCATAAAAAATTCGAGGTTACGTTTATCTCTATTATCTTCATTTTCGTCCAAGAAGTCTTATTTTTATTCATTTGCGTTAGTCGACTTTGCGATGTGTTCAATTATTGATTCATATGCTCTTTGTTTATCTCTATACTAACATGTGGGTATTGTGTAAAATGGGATGAATTTTGAATTTATCTTGTTTTTATAGTGGTTCGTGTTTGGGAAATGCAAACGTTGAATAACATGTTGACTCACGTTCTCCAGACACAAGCCATTAATTTTTGCAATTAAAGGGCAATCGAGTTTGCCAAAATTGATTATTTTTTCAATTGATTGTCCGCGTTTGCCAAAGTTGATCACTGGGACGGTCAACTTTAGCAAACGCGAATGAAATCGATTTAAACTAACACAACTCATTTCTTCTTCTTTTCCTCTCCTTCTCCTTCCTCATCCGCTGCTTACGCCTGTTCATTCTGCTATGTGTTTCCGCTGCCTTCGAGCTTGATTTCCGACGATAATTTGTGGGTTCTATCAGGTTATGTTTGGTTTTGAATCTTTACAATTTACTTTAACGATTTCGGGTGTGTTACATATGTTTTCGGATTTTTACGTATATTTAAATCGTAACGTTTTAACTTAGATGATCTTACAATTTGAATTGCAATCATTGTTAAATTGTTAGTTTTACATATTGTTTTACATTAAATCATGATTTAGAATGAATTATGTATATATTTGATTTGATTTTAGTTGAAAGTGATGGATTTTAGTGTTTGTTTTTGTGCAAACATCTACAGAGTATGTCTCAGGTTATTGTGCGACAACCACATGTGGTTGCCTAGCATATGACAGATGACTCCAACGCTTTGTACGGTTACTTATAAAGGGTTTAAATAAAATATTGAAATTAAATGAAATAAAATATCATATCTACCAAATTAAGAAGAAGATGAATGAATAGGAAGAACGGTCAACTTTGCCAAAATCAAATGCCAATCGAATTTGCCAAAAGTGACCGTCCGATTGATTCGTTTTTGGCAAACTTGATTTGCTCTTTAATTGCACAAATTAATGGCTCGCGTTTGGGAAACACGATGCAACCCGTTATTCAACGCTTGCGTTTTTCAAACGCGAATCACTATAAAACACACAATGGATTCAAAATACATCACATTTTACACAATACCCCCATAATTAACAATTACAACTCAATAACTTCTCAAATAATTCCCTTTCAAACCTTGTGATTGTAAATGTAAACTCGCCAAGTTTGGCGAAAATATGCCTCGGACTACACGAAGAACCAAGTGTGAAATTGAAAAAGCAAAAAGAAAGGCAGAAATGCTGAGGCAAAAAACGACATCAAATTACATGGTTTGCATCATCACTACATAGGAAAAATGATAATTCACGAATGTAACTTAGAGTTATTTCTGAAAATGGCGTCTGCCTCGGTTTCTTCCACAAAATAGCCCTAACACAAAACAATAATAAATTGTGAAAACTCTTCTATCTAAATCAAAATCAGCCTTATCAATATGTGAACCAAATGTGTAACCAATTGCAACAAATTCAAAACAAAATGCCATGAACATAAATAGTATCAAAACAAGTTTTGTTCATTTAATTGAGTGACTATGTATCCATAACACATGGGAATGCAAGTAATAAAACTAAATGCTCGAAACGTAATCAGAACAATAATTCAAAAAAATGTTAAAAATAGAAACATAATCACGTTGTATCAAATTCAAAATATGTTATAACTGTTTAGAAATCGACTAGCTGATGATGGAAGTCACCACATTAGAAAGTGATTTCAACTAAATCTGCAAGTAAGTGTTGTTTGTTTCTTTATGTAGTTTGGGAGCCAGATCTTTACGTGGAAACCCAATAATCCGGGACAAAAACCACGGGGCTAAATACTGCACAATTTACTATCACTATTGGATACAGATTACACTAGATTTATGAATAGAAGAATACAACATTCTTCTTCCTCCATGAACTGTTTGTTGCGTGCAGAATTCCTTAGACTTATTCCGTTTTTACCTTTTGTCTTCTCTGAAGTTCTTCCTCCTAAAAGATCCTTCTTCAGAGCATGTAGAAGCCAGTTCGTTGCGATAACCACTCCTGCATGGCACGTCTAGTCATGTTTCTTCTGGTATTTATCATGAGTATGAGCAGTTTCTTTGTGTTCATAACTGCTTCAATTTCGTCCTCTATATCTGGGCCTTCTTTTAACTCTGGGCCGATACCTGACCTAATTTTTGACTTATGATCTATTTAATTAGTGGCAACCCAAAATCCACAATAACACCCAATCCTAGAAAAACAAATTATTTTTTTTAAAAATATATTTATTTGTTTAAAAATAAATTTTTATTTTTATTTTTAAAAAACTATTATTTTTTTAAAAAAACATAAAATTGTTTTTTCTGTATTTTGACAGGTATCGCGGATACCAGATTTTTCCGGGTTTGATCCGAAAATTAAATATTTACAAATATACACTTATACAAATACCGAAATAATCATTATATAAATTGTGTCAATATATAAATTATCAGAAATCAATTAATATATTTGTATGAGTATGAGTATATTGAGAATCGATATACTCATACAAATATATGTGTCAATTTATAAATTTCCTACAATCGATTTCGGAACTTGTCGGAAATACCATTAACCGTATTTGTATACTCATACAAATACCAAAATGGTCAATTTATAAATTTCGAAAATCGATTAAATACCAAAATCGTCAATATATTTGTATGAGTATACAAATACGATTAACGGTAGTTGTATGAGTATTTCAATATTTCGCACAAGTTTCGATCTTAACAGTCATACCAGATCGGAACGAAATTCCGGACATGTATACTGGCCGGTACGGAAAAAATGGGGCGCAACCGATATTTTGAACGTTATCGACACTTCTTCGTCAATATATAAATTGTCAGAAATCGTCAAAATAAATTTCGAGAGACATTTAAATGGAAAAGTCAATAAATAAATCTCATCAAACATTAATAAACTTCAAAGTGTTGACATTCGTAATACAAATTAGTATTCTTTTATTGTGTTCGGTCGATAATTATAAATTGTATTTAACTCGCGGTTTTCCAGAAAAAGTGAATGAGTCACCTATGTAATTCTCCGAAATCGTAAAAAATAAATTTAGGGAAACAAATAAATAGAAACTTCAACAAATAAATCTTATCAAACATTAATAAACTTCAACTATTGACGAATGCAAATTGGTATCGTTGTATTATGTTTGATCTAAAATTACAAATCAGATATAAGACTAATAATTTTTCAATTTATAAACACTAAAATGCATCGTAAAAATCATAAAAAACATCATATTCTTTCGTTGGGAACTAAATTTGTCAAATTATGTAAACTTTAGGGATCAAATTAGACATTCACAAGTTCGGGGACTAAAATTATCACGTTTTGCACACTTTGGGGACCATTAACGCCGTTAGGGATCAAATTTGCCAAAAGTTTGAAATTTTGAGGATCAAATTTACGTAATTTTAGTCCGATGACCTTTTTTGGCACAAATTATAACTCTGGAGGCCAATTATGCCACACACATATAAGTTTAGTGACTAATTTTGTCAAAATAATAATAGTTTGATAACCAGTTTTACATACATCAAATTTTAGAAGCTGATTTTGTCAAAACTAAAAAATTTTGAGACAAAAATTATCAAAAAATCCAAATTTTGTAGACCAAAAATACCTTGGGCCAATAAATAATTTAGATGTTTCATTAGAATAACTATAATTATAAATTGGTAATATCTTTTCTTTAATAAATAAAAAAATTGAAAAATAAATAGTTCAACTTCATAAATGTAAGGTAATACAAAGCCAAAATAGTAGCAGAATTTAAAAGACTCCGGAATCACATTTCAAAAAAGAACTTTGGAAAGACAATTTAACTGGTCGATGAAACTAAGAACCAACCACTTCAGTAGGCTCAGCTGCTGGCTCCTCAGGTGCTCTGTCAAGCTTCATGCCAACATCTTCACTATAGTCACCATGAACCTACGAGGCATCATAAAATGTAAGCATCAAAGAGACCGTAAAAAGCCGTAATACGAATAATTTACTACCTCCATCAACTTCCCAAGATCGAACTTGGGAGCTTTAAGGATTTTGACCTTCCTGATATACACATTCTGCAGAGGGTATATGCTTGAGGTTGCTTTCTCAATCTCTTT
>RWGZ01001478.1:0-38690 GCA_009725065.1 Utricularia reniformis
GGAGGAGGAGGATATGGCAGTGACCGTGGAGGCTACTCTAGGAACGGTAGCGGCGGCGGAGGCGATGGAAACTGGAGGAACTAGACTAGTGAAAATTGTGCAACTGCCCCTTTCTATTTTAAATCTCAGAACAAAATAGCAATCAAACAAACCAAAACAATAACTATAACAATAACAATAACAAGCATCACCACTCGAATCCAAAAAGCCAAACTTCTCTGCTTCGTTCCTTGGTCAACATTAATTTCCACATCCACAATAACTTCCATATCCAAAAACACATGTTCCAACTCAACCAAGCCTTTCTCTATTGCCTTCACAGCCCCATTTCTTTCTTCATTCTCCTCCAAAATTTCGACCATTTCGTCACTCGGGTTCTTCCCGGTAACGGTATAATACCTTCTTAGAAGAAGTTGTTTGTGATCAGATACAACTTTCTCCCTCAAACTAATGAAATCATCGATAGTTCCTTTCAACTTACATCTTAATCCATTAGTGAGTGCAGTTCTAGTACGATCAATGTAACTTCCTTCTTCGTAGTCACTACGGTTACTGATATTTGATTTCTCAAGACTTTGAAGCTTTGTTTTAATCATGTTGCCTTTTTTGAGAACCATTACCACATCAGAATTGATCCTGTCTCTTAACCCTCGAAGGATTTTGCAACTTTGAGTAGATTTTGTTGATTCGCTCAGTTCTTGAAGATCGAGATGAAGATACTTGAGTTCTTCCATGTCTCCTCTAATGCTATCAACTTCAAAGAAAAATATGGTGAGATTTTTATGATCTGGAACTTGTGATTCAAGATCCTTCATCACTTGCTTCTTCAGATCAACGTAATTTAAAAACGATTTCGCTATTAGGTCGTTCATCGTCCCTCTGATTCTGACCAAACAAGTAAAATTACAAGTTTTTAATAACTCGAAATTCTTAAAATTGCGCAAATCTGAAACTTACAAGGAATGACGAATTATCTCTTCAAGAGGAAGTGAAGAAACCAGTCTTTGATCTCTCTCTGGCTTCAACGGGGAATTAGAATCTGGATTTGTGATGAAGAGAAGCCACACCGACAAGGTTGTTACCGTTGTGGCTTTAAATCCTCACATCTTTTTCAATATCAGATAGCCGTTACAATTTTCATATTTTAAAATAAACATCTTTATTCTTATATTTTATGAGATAATTTCACGCATCATCCACAATCTTTGAAATAGTATAAAGACGATGTTCTTATAGTTTTAAAATTATTTATGAAGCACCCAAAATTTACGTAATGTGTGTGGTAGACCCTCCAATTTTTTAAATTTGTAAATATTCTCAAAATTTAAAAATTGTTTATATTTGACCCTTACGTCTAGTATTTTTTTGAGTTTATATACGAAATAAAATTATCATAAAATATAATAACAAAATATTGTAAGACAAATTAGTCTTTTAGCAAGCGGATGTTATATATTTATCCGATGCATATTTTTCGGAGTCAATTCTGAACTCTTTAATATATTCGAAAGCTAAATATCAAATCAGTAAACAAAATCGATCAATTTCAACATGTGGAAAGAACAAGGTCAATTGCGAAAAAACTCAAAAAAATACCGGACGTGAGGGTCAAATTTAAACGGTTTTCAAACTTTGGAGGCCAACCATGTAATTTTTAAACTTTGAGGACATAGTGTTTACAAATTTAAAAAGTTAAAGGATCAACTACACATATTATGTAAACTTTAGGTGCTTTGTACGCAATTTTGAAACTATAAATGCATCGTCTTTACACTATTTCAAAGATTAGAGGTCAATCACAAACACCACTCTATATTTTATTCACCCAAATTTTATAATTGTGATTCTAAAGTATCAATCACAAAATTGATCCTTATATTTTATAAATTTGATACATCTGTATCCAAAATTTAGTTTGTATGATTTATTTGATAACCATATTTTTCAATTTTAACAATTTCTCGAGGGAAGCCTCTCTTTACCTTGCTTCTTCAAACTTTTGCCTGTACTCATCTCTTTTTCACCAAGAACAGCTTCAAGAGTCGCTTCCCGTTGTTTACGAACTTGTAATTCCAATTTTAGATCATCATAATCATCATTGACCATTCCTGAAACCCGACCTCGGTGAGACCGTTGGAAGTCATTGTTTTTGCGGATGCTGGAATTCCTTGAGCTTAACTCCTTGGAAGCCTGCATTTCTTTTTCCAATTTGACATTCAGAAGTGATAGCTTAGTAACTTCAGCAGCTAAATTCTTCAGTTCAATTGCAGCAGCAGATGCTAACTCCTTAGCATAAGAAGCTTCCTCAGATAATTTCTGATTCTGTCAGCAAACACAGAATCTCAGCTATATAACATAGAGAGTTAGTTACACCAATGCATCGGGTAAAAGCTTGTGTAAAATTTAGATATGCTATGAACAGGTGCAGTGAAAATTTGCACATGGAATTGAATGCAATGCTATAAAATAAAAATGAGTAAAATATCAAGCACAAAATTTTCACGCAGAGTGAGTTTGGATATAAATAAATAAATTCGTGCTATTGTTTTTCCGACAATGTGTTAATAGCAAACTTGTGTAGCAAGAAGTGTTAAGTAGTACCTGAGGCTTTGAGCTTTCAGGATCATCAACAGACAGCTCAACCAAACGCTTGAGGGTACTGCAGCTCAATGCAACTTCCCCATTAAGCATCTTTACCTGCTCAGATAGAAGATCCACCTCATCTGACATTGACATACCATCCTACAACCCAAAAGGAGTAATAGCCTCAAATGCTTGAGCAATCGGAAGAAGGTTTCATTCAGAAAGAGCATGCCAGCATCAGAATAAAAATTATATTGGAAGAGGAAATGTATGAACTGAGATTTTTGGGAAAAAAAGATGGAACATACAATTTGAATCTTTGACAGAAACGACGAGCCATTATTAAGTTCCCCTGCATGACTAGATTCTGTTATGGTGCTACCAGCTTGTGATTTGTCATCATTCCACTTGGTATATGATCTTCTATGTTTAAAATCAATGGCTTCGGATGTAACAGTTAACACAGAAGAAGGAGAATCCTTTACATTTTCACCGTCCAGTATCATTGAGCCATTATGCAGAGCATCCAGTTTCTGTTTTGATGAAATAATTAATAAATTGTAAAAAAAAAGCAACCAAAAGTCAAAATGATAAAATTAACTACGATGCAGAGTTGGAACTTGCATCATCTTCGGAATATGAGTGACCTCTGTGATGACAAGGTGTATCGATTGTGTATCTAGGTAGGGCACTTTTAGAAGAAACAAGTATCAATTTTGTTAGTCTTTGAATTCTGCTCATCAAAGCAGCCTTGGCTTCTTCTTCTTCCTCCAGTCTTGACTGCATTTTTACCTGGCCTTCTTCCAAATAAATTTCTCAAGAACACTCTCAGGCATTTGAATTTTATAAAGGGATTACAATAAGAGAGCCAAACCTGTTGCTTCAATACTAGAATTCCCCTTCGAAGCTGATTGAGTTCTGCTTTTAGACATGATATTTCCTTTTGATATTTTTTTATCAACGATTTCTCGTTGATTATCTAAAAAAAATTCAGAACTGTTGCTTTTACAGTGTGTTGTGAAATCCGGCTGATATAATAACTCACTCTATTGCGTGCTGCATAAATTTCTACACATTTTGCTCTACTGGCAAATTTTAAGGTATTGTGGGTTTCCTCCATGTTGCTTGATGCTGGAGATGAGAAAATATTGTGGAAAATTAGCTAACAAGACACAGCCCAGGCATAGCCAACTTGATAAAAATATAAACTAGATTAACTATACAATCTCACCGATACATGACCATGTCCACTTAGTGATGATTGCAGAAGGCGGGTAAGTTTTGAATCCCAAACAGTGCCCAGCGTTAACAGACTTTTATTGATGTATGATCCTTCCGTTCTTCTCAAGCCAATTGTTTCAGTTTTTGAACTTTCAGATCCTGCTAAATCAATTAAATTCTGCAAACAGAAGACTGGGTTATATGATAAATTGCTTTTTGCTCAAAAAATCAATGCTTTGTAGCTGACAACCAAATATTTACCAGCTGTGAAAATGTTACACCATCGTAATCATCTCCATGGGCACTACTCTCAATCATCTAAAGCAATTTAATTCAGATGTTAAAAGATCTGGACTAAGACTAAACGACTTCTTCCTTTATGCCCTCAACATGAGTTCCCTGGAGATACGCAGGAGGTAAGAATCAAAAGAGCTTAACTTTCAGGACAAAATTTAAGTGGAAAATCACCTGTGCGTCCTCTCTCACACGCAAATTCTGACCAGTTGGATCCAGCAAATCGTTAATCACCTGATAGCACAGGAAATAATATGAAATGCCCAACGAAACATTTCCAGAAATAAGCATGTTGTTAATGAAGAAAATTGATACAATAATGAGATCAAAATGTAGAAAATTTGAGTAAAAAACAATACTACGAATGCAAAGCCACCAACCTCATTATAAATTTCAAGATATGAAACACGGAGGAGAAATTCACGACCTGGCGTCTGAACAAAAAATTACCATCAGTCCTGAAGCATTGATTTTATTTCCGATTAACTCCAAAATATAAGGATAAAAATATAAAATAGAAATTAAAGAATAACGGAATAGGAAGAAAGCAAAGTATTTTTACAAAAAATAATAGAATTAAATGTTTTCAGGTTCCATGAGATCAAAACTGCACTTACGTCTTGAATGATGCTAAATACATCTTTTATTATATTATAATCGTGAATTTTTAAATATGTTTGGTAAAATTGTGATATTATGATCGCGATTTAATAGAATAATAAATATAATTATATTATAATTAATAAAATTAAGGGTAAATTAGTTTTTTCCAAAATCACCATGAGACCACAGCAGGTTTTAACAGCTGTGATGATATCGTGATTTTTTAACGATTATCACATCGCAATTAAACTTGTGTTTTGTGTAATATAAGAAAATCACGATCTGGATATCGCACTGTACCTCAACGCAGTTTTAATTTGAGTACCAAACTAACCCTTCATCTTGAGCACTCACTTTATATATAAATCTTTTTGTTCGCTATTAATATTATTTAACATTCCCTTTTAGCTATGCAGAAAATCAAATTAAAACATTCATTTACGTTTACTTATATTAATTAATATGATTATATATTTTATCAATATATTTAAAAATTGAAGATCATATTTACCATATCAGTACACCTCAATCTAAATTACTTATATTAAATTCAATTGCGGGAATTGGGGTTTTTGTCATCTGTTCTGGTTGCCGTCGGTTTTCCAAATTATCTCCCGTGGAATCACCGCTTATAATTGGTGTCCTTTTAGCTTGATTTGTTGCAAGAAAACTCTGTTGTTTCGTTGTCCATATTTGTAGATTTGCAGGACGAACAATTGCAACGTAATAGTTGGATGCTGTTTTGAACTCCCGTATTAGGGATTTGTTTTTTTCCCCTTGTACAATTTTATTTTTTGATGGTTTTTCTTACCTTCTGGTGACTTGAAAGCAGAAATGGCACATAGGCTGCTGAGAAACGCTGAAGCCGACGGTTGGGAGCGGTCCGACTTCCCAATAATTTGCGAATCTTGCCTCGGTGATAATCCCTATGTTCGAATGGTATACTTCCGCTCGATCTGCTGTTTTTTAATCTTTTGTGGTAGCAGTTATTGGTGATATGGAACTTCATGCTTCGCTGTTTTTTTTGGAACCCATTTTCTTCATGTTATGGCACCAAATTATTCGTTTCATGTGAAGATAAAACTACTGAGTTTCAGATAGCCATTATGATTTTTTAATTATACAAGTTTCAATGCTTATCTGTTGTCAGTGTTTGGGATATAGCTTGTAACATGCCATTAGATTCGGTTTTGCAGACGAAAGCTGATTATGATAGCGAGTGCAAGATCTGCACCCGACCCTTCACGGTTTTTAGATGGAGGCCTGGTCGTGATGCAAGATATAAGAAAACAGAGATTTGTCAAACTTGCACTAAGCTGAAAAATGTTTGTCAAGTTTGTCTTTTGGATCTTGAATATGGGCTTCCAGTTCAAGTCCGAGACACTGCACTGAGTATTAATTCAAATGATGCTATTCCAAAGAGTGATGTAAACAGGGAGTACTTTGCAGAGGAGCATGATCGGAGAGTAAGTTTCTCATATTTTGAAAAACTCAGCTGCCTTGTTTTTTACATCTCTCAGAAAGCATATTTATGTGCAGGCTAGAGCTGGAATAGATTATGAATCCTCTTACGGGAAGGTACGTGCAAATGACACAATCTTGAAGCTTCAGAGAACAACACCATACTACAAGAGAAATCAAGCTCATGTTTGCAGTTTCTATATTCGTGGTCAATGCACAAGAGGTCCAGAGTGCCCTTACAGGCATGAAATGCCTGTTGAAGGTGAACTATCCCAACAGAACATCAAAGACCGCTACTATGGGTAAGCAGAGAATTGCTCTATTTTATATTTTCCTTATAGATGTCGATCTTCTAGTTTTTTTTGGTTCTTAAAAGCTTTGTTATCACTGATAGCAACAACCGTAGTATCAGCCACTTATACATCCATAGGGACCGTGACCGGACACTTGGTTGGTTTGAAATTGTAGAAAAGTGGTACAAAATGCATTCCAATGGTGATATTATGTTTGTTTGCAGAGTTAATGATCCTGTGGCGTTGAAGCTACTTGGAAAAGCTGGAGAGATGCCTTCTTTGGAGCCCCCTGAAGATGAGAGCATAAGAACCCTTTATATTGGTGGGCTGGATGCTAGAATCACAGAGCAGGACCTAAGAGACAACTTTTATGCACATGGAGAAATCGAGTCAGTGAAGATGGTTCTCCAGCGAGCTTGTGGTTTCATTACATACACCACAAGAGAAGGTGCTGAGAAAGCAGCCGAAGAACTTGCTAACAAACTGGTTATCAAGGGTTTGAGGCTTAAACTTCTATGGGGAAAACCACAAGTAGCAAAATCTGAAGCAGATGGGTTGGATGATGAGCAGCAGCAAGGAGTTGTGTCTCACAGTGGATTGTTACCAAGAGCTGTNGACGAATAGACATCATTTTTGATCCATGTACTTTTAAAATCATACCATGAATAATTGTACCGGCTAGCGGCCCACTTAAGGATTTGAAAGCCCAGTAAAATGATTTTCAGTTATCTGGAAAAAGAAATAGATAGAAATTCCTGACAAACAGAAAAGGAGAACGTGATTGCCGTAACGATTGGTCAATGCCAGCTGTCGCTCGACTGTACTCGTTCAAGGAACTAGAAATATCTCCATTGCAGCCTGCCTTCAATCTGAATTGCTGATCTGTGCTGTATATGACTCTTTCAGAGAATGTATGTATATTCAATTTGTATTATTTAATGTAGTATTAGGGTTATTGTCTTTACAGTTCATCTCTTTTTTCATCAATACGCGTTTGATTTGTCATTCTTTACCTGTTGAATCTTCCCGGTCTACTGCTTTATTTTAAGTAGGTTTTGCCTGGTTTTCCAGATCTGCGTCTCCGTCTATTGTAAGGCTGCGTTGTATCGTGGTTAACCCAGGTTTGACTTTAGTTTTTTATGTATTTCCGAGTATCTTTTTAGCGTTTACTTTTTGCCCATCATTTATGTAATCAGCCTTCTTGGACTTGGATCTCATCTCTATGTTCAAATTGTAGGCGAATCTCGGGGTTCGATTGAAGTAATTGGAATTTGGGGGTGATCTTTAGTTCTATCAAGGCTTCCAATTTTCTTCAGCGTCGTAAAGATGCAACTTTTGAGAAATGAGGAATGTTCTTGAGTTGTATATAGTAGAATTCTGATCTCTAAAAGCCTCTAAGTTACTTATACTGAGGGTTTTCATAATGGGATCTAGAGGGGATATGCGTGGAGATCTTGTACCTTTAGCTGCATTGATCTCTAGGGAGTTTAAGAATGAGAATCTTGAGAAGCCAACAGTAAAATATGGTTCTGCTGCACAATCTAGAAAAGGAGAAGACTATTTCTTAATGAGAAACGACTGCCAGCGAGTTCCTGGCAATCATTTGTCTTCATTCTCTGTTTTTGGGGTATCTTCTTTCTCTGCTAAGTTCTTTAACCCCTAAATGTTTATGGTATTAACATGTTATTTATCAGATTTTTGATGGGCATAATGGGAGTGCAGCTGCAATTTTTTCAAGAGATCATTTATTAAACTATGTTTTAGATGCAATTCCTCGTGGAATTGGACGTGACGAATGGCTTCATGCCTTACCACGCGCTTTAGTAGCGGCTTTCGTTAAAACTGACAAAATTTTCCAGAGCAAAGGCATGTTATTTTGTTCCGAAATCTCAAATATAAGCTTCAAAAGATGGTTCTATGAAATTTGCTCTGCAGGTAAAACATCGGGTACTACGGCAACATTCGTGATCGTTGATGGCTGGACAGTTACAGTCGCATCAGTCGGAGATTCACGATGTATCCTAGATTCTCCAGGCAGTGGGATATCTGTCCTAACAGTTGATCATAGACTCGAAGAGAATGTTGAAGAGTAAGCTTCTTTGCTCTCGTCTGAATCTCATTCTTCTGCAATGTTATTTCTTTTAAAACCACATATATTTATTAATATCACAGAAGAGAGCGTGTAACAGCAAGTGGAGGTGAAGTTGGCAGGCTAAGCCTTTGTGGTGGAGCTGAGGTTAGATGCTAAAAAACTCGCTGTTCTGTGTAATAAATTCCCTTCTATTTGTCTGAATGTAATGTTATTCGCCCGAATGCCCCGTTTCTTTAGGTTGGTCCTCTTCGTTGTTGGCCGGGAGGTTTATGTTTATCGAGATCAATAGGCGACATGGACGTTGGAGAATTCATAGTACCTGTTCCATATGTCAAGCAAGTAAAAGTAAGCCTCTTAATTCACATTGTTTTTTCGCATATTTGACATCTTCGATTGCTGTAAAGTTATCGAACACGGGAGGAAGGCTAATCATCGCATCCGACGGAATCTGGGATGCATTATCATCAGAAACCGCAGCCAAATGTTGCCGTGGTTTGCCTGCAGAACTCGCTGCTAGACAAGTTGTCAAGGTAATCATCCCCTTATACTCTTTGTCAAAGTGATCCTCAAAATATTAATGAATACAGGAAACTTTACGAACAAACGGGCTGAAAGACGACACGACTTGCATTGTAGTCGACATAATTTCTTCAGACAACACGATTATCGAATGCCCACCTCCGCCACAACAAAAAAAATACAACAAACTTAAAGCTTTCTTGACAGGGAAACAGTGTTTTTGGTCATCTAACAAATTATCAAAGAAACTTTCATCTGTTGGAACAGTTGAAGAACTTTTTGAAGAAGGATCAGCAATGCTTGCTGAAAGGTTAGTATAACATTATTTTTGAGAAAATTGCATCGTTGACCTCTAATGTTTAAAATAGTGTAAAATCAATGTCCTTAAAATTTGTAAATTGCATGAGAAACCCTGAAGTTTCAAATAGTTCAAGAATGACCATCGAGTGAACATTAGTTGTTTTCGTTATTTTCGTATAAGTGGTTTTGATAATTGTCCGTTATTTTTAAAATTTTCAAAGTTGGTAGGTATAGTCGTTACATCTTTACAAGGTTAATGGTTCAAATACAAACTATGGAGACGTTTAAAATATTAACGAGTATAAGGATCAAATATAAACAGTTTTGAGGGGGTCAACTATTTAATTCTTAAACTTCGAGGGTATAGTGTTTACAACATTTGAAAGTTGATGAGCTAAGGATGTACATTATATCAATTCCAGGGGTTTTATTCGTAATTTACAAACTTTGGAGGCATCGTTTATACAGTATTATAAAGTTCGGGGGCTAGTTATAAACATCAATCCATTATTTCCATATCTAAATGAAGTTAGAAAAACTTGTGTTTTTCAATATTTGATAGATTGGGACAAGACGAAATGAGTACACAATCGAACGGAGGGTTATTTGTATGTGCTATATGTCAAGTGGATCTCGCTCCGAACGAGGGGATTTCGGTACATGCTGGCTCTATATTTTCAATGAGCTCAAAGCCATGGCAAGGTCCTTTTCTTTGTGAAGATTGCAGGAACAAGAAGGATGCTATGGAAGGAAAAATACCGAGTGGAGTCAAAGTCGTTTAACTAAACACAAAGTGTCGTTTTTATCATCATCATAATTCATTCATTGTCTTTTTTGTTGTTGTTCTCTAATTTTTCTTTCTTGTTAGGCTTCCCCTATTGTATTGTTTGAGACATAATGTGTCCATATGTAATAAAGTTCAGTTTTTTTAATGAAATGCTTGTTGCATATAATCATAATATTGAAATTATAGAGTTTGATCAAAATTATGACGTATAAGACGAGAAAGTAAAAAATTTAAACAAGTTATTTATTATATTAATCATTCCCCCTTTTAAATCATTCAAATTTCATCTTATATCCAATGTGAAACAATTTTATATTTCAATATTCTCTCTAAAGTTTAAATATTTGACAAATTTGGATTTGCAAATTGAAATGAACTGAATTCTAATATCATACTGAAATTATAGAGTATGACCGAAATTATTATGGGAGTACATATATATGACATATAACATGAGGAGACCACAACATAAAAAGACTTAAATAAATCATTTATTATAATACATCTTTTCTCTTATAAATCAATTCAAACCACTTCTTATTTACAATGTATGACAATTGTCATATTTCAACACATCTCCTTAAATCCAACGGCCTAACAAATTGGACTTAATAATTCAAAACCGATCAATTTCATTAACTTAAACTAACCCCCAATAAAGTCACTCACGATTTTCCTAATGCATTTCAATATCATGTTTAAATTATAGAGTATAACCAAAATTATGAGTAGAACTTGCACATCTATAACATATAAACGGATAACATCGTTTTTCTAGACTTGAACAAATCATTTACTATAGTACCCTTTATAAACCAATCCAAATTTTATCTCAAATACATTGTACAATTGGATATTTAAATACATAACATATTGCATTTAAATACTGAAATCCAATACAATAAAACGGCTAAGTAAAGAGAAAAAATCCCAAAGTTTGCAGCAACAGAAGTTCATACTATCAGCATATGATAATTAAATTCAATGAACAGAAGGTGCTGCAGGGCTTTCTACTACAGATTCACTCACCGAGTGTAGCCTTGCACCATCCTTGTCAACGATTTTGATCACAAAGTTGGGGGGACTAACTACGAGCCTCTTTCGTATTTCGAAAATACATTTGTTGGCCAGCTTGATGGCATCCTCAACATTCATGTCTCGATGGTGATACCGATCCATCATTGAGAGTGCAAAGTATGATCCATACCCAAATGCTGCTTTGTCAAGCTTGTGGAGCGATGCAATGTAATCGATGAAATAGAGCGATGGTCCGGTACCCTTGTCGAAGCCTGCTAGAATGATATTGACCATGTATGGATTCTGAAACAGCAAGAAAATAGTGAACGCAATAATAAATAAATTTAGGACTACTACAATGCAGTGCAGAGCTTCAGAAATAAAAGATTGAACGAAAAAATAAAGCGAATGACATAAATATGCAAAAAATTGAGCTTATCTTCTCCTTGTGAAAAGAATTCCCATATTGTAAACAACATAATTTGTAGTGTTTGATGTAATTTATGTACCTTGCGCAAGGCTGTGGCAAGCTCGCCTCTAGTGAAGTTTGCAGCAGCTGCAGTCGTTAAAGGAATTCCATTACGGAACTGATACAAGGCAACATTTTTCTGTATGAACTCTGTAAACTGCGCCCTAATACACATGAAGTAGAAATTCCATTAACAAGTGACTAGAAAAAAACATAGCTACTAGCACAAAATATTCTCTTTCCCATTAAGTAATTTCAACTTCTGCCTAGGGATAATCAAATATAGGCGTTTGAATCTCATATCAGTAATCAAAACTAATCAATGAGNTACTTAATCTATCGAGGTTGTTCGCACACGTGTTTAATCCCCAACGATTGGTGGTGGCTGTGGGGAAGCCTAAGGATGTTTGACGGATCTGATTTTGCCTATTGGAAAATGCAAATCCGCAATACCCTTTATCGGAATGATCTAGGGGAAGCATTGGAAGAAAAGAAGCCGGCAAAGATGGAGGATGCGGATTGGCAGAAATTGGATCGCAAGGCGTTGGCGATCGTTCAACTATCGTTGTCGAAGAAGGTGGCTTTTAATTACAACAAACATACGACGACTTACGGTATGATGAAGGCGCTGTCCGATATGTACGAGCGGCCTTCATCGACAAACCGTGTGCTCCTGACACGGCAGTTGTATACCATGACGATGGGAGAGGGTGCCTCCGTTGCAGAACATCTGAATGATTTCTGCAATCTAGCAGGACAATTGTCGCTGGCTGGACATGTCATGGATGATGACACGCATGCCGTTGCCGTTCTTGGTACCATGCCCGAAAGCTGGTCGACGACGGTTGATATTATCAGTAGTCAACCGGGCAAACTCAATTTTGATGATGTGCGGGCTCGACTTATCAGTGAGGAATTGAGACGAAAGCATAAGGAGGATACCAACAGTAATGCATTGGTGGCAGATTCTTCCCCGGGTCGGAAGAATAACCAAGGGCAGAATGGCGAGAGCAGGGCCCGATCGAGGAATTGGGGGAAGTCGAAGAATCGGGGTGAGCCCGATTGCTGGAACTGCGGGAAGAAGGGACACTTCCGCAGGGAATGCAAGGAGCCGAAGAAGGAGGAGAGTTCAGCGTCGGTGGCGGCTGATTCGGATGATGCACTTGTACTCTGTGCCGAGAGTCCTGTGGAGTCATGGGTGGTTGACTCAGGTGCATCGTTTCAATCCTGTCTTAATCTGAAGTTGTTTAAGTCTTTCAGAGCAGGGAATTTCGGGAAGGTTTGCCTTGCCGATGGGAAGTTCCTGGAGATCACAGGTCGGGGTGATATACCCATCCGATCCTCAAGTGGTTATCGTTGGACCTTGGAGGATGTGATGTATATACCCGGACTGAGTAAGAACCTGATATCGGTCGGACAGTTGGATTCCAAGGGGTACCGAACGTCCTTCGGGAACGGGCGGTGGAAAGTGACCAAAGGAGCTTTGGTCGTTGCCAAGGGAATCAAGTCTGGGAGTCTGTACGTGGAGAGACCGATCAGGCCAAATGGGGACCGATCCTCTCTCACTACACTGGAGACCGATCGGTCAAATGGGGACCGATCAGTGGACGGACCGATCGGACCAAATGGGGACCGATCGGTGGAGGACCGAAGGAGGTTGCTGAAGATGTGGCACGATCGCCTTGGCCACATGAGTGAGAAGGGCATGAAGGTCATGGCCCCGAAAGACTTATTGCCGTCCTTTGAGGACGAAGAGGTTGGGTCCTGTGAGGATTGTGCGCTTGGCAAGCAGAGGAGAGTAACCTTTACGAAGGTGAAGCGGGATCGGAAAACCAGCAAGCTGGAACTCGTGCATACCGATGTGTGGGGTATGGCACCAGTCGAGCCCTTTTAAGGCTCGAAGTACTATGTCACCTTCATTGACGACTATACCAGTAAGGTATGAGTCTATTTTCTAAAGAGGAAAAAATCTGATGTGTTCGAGACATTCAAAAGGTGGAAAGCAGAGGTGGAACTCGAGGCTGGAACCAAGTTGAAGGGTCTGAAATCAGACAATGGAGGTGAGTATGACGGGGAGGAGTTCAGAAGTTACTGTTTGGCGAACAGTATTATGCTGGAGAGATCGGTCCAAAAGAAGCCGAGGCAGAATGAAGACCAGGCGACAGATGACAATGTCGAAGAAGTCACTACTGTGTTGTGGCGATCAACCAGGGAGAGGAGATCACCTGATCGGTATACTCCTGCAATGTTTCATACATTGCTGACTGATGATGGCGAGCTACAGAATTTCCGAGAGGCTGTTGAGCTTCGTGAGCAGGAAAAGTGGGAGCTTGCCATGGAGGACGAAATGACGTCCNGCCAAATGGGGACCGATCGGTGGAGGACCGAAGGAGGTTGCTGAAGATGTGGCACGATCGCCTTGGCCACATGAGTGAGAAGGGCATGAAGGTCATGGCCCCGAAAGACTTATTGCCGTCCTTTGAGGACGAAGAGGTTGGGTCCTGTGAGGATTGTGCGCTTGGCAAGCAGAGGAGAGTAACCTTTACGAAGGTGAAGCGGGATCGGAAAACCAGCAAGCTGGAACTCGTGCATACCGATGTGTGGGGTATGGCACCAGTCGAGCCCTTTTAAGGCTCGAAGTACTACGTCACCTTCATTGACGACTATACCAGTAAGGTATGAGTCTATTTTCTAAAGAGGAAAAAATCTGATGTGTTCGAGACATTCAAAAGGTGGAAAGCAGAGGTGGAACTCGAGGCTGGAACCAAGTTGAAGGGTCTGAAATCAGACAATGGAGGTGAGTATGACGGGGAGGAGTTCAGAAGTTACTGTTTGGCGAACAGTATTATGCTGGAGAGATCGGTCCCAAACAAGCCGAGGCAGAATGAAGACCGGGCGACAGATGACAATGTCGAAGAAGTCACTACTGTGTTGTGGCGATCAACCATGGAGAGGAGATCACCTGATCGGTATACTCCTGCAATGTTTCATACATTGCTGACTGATGATTGCGAGCTACAGATTTTCGGAGAGGCTGTTGAGCTTCGTGAGCAGGAAAAGTGGGAGCTTGCCATGGAGGACGAAATGACGTCCTTGTCGAAGAACAAGACTTGGGTCTTGTTGACTGCCGAAGGGACATTGGGCCTTTCTTAATTGGGTCTTCAGAGGTCGATGGGTCCAAGAGTTACGAGGCAAGATTGGTAGTCGAAGGATTCTTGCAGAAGGGAACTGACTATTCAAAGGGTACTCTCACCGGTCGACCATTTGGATGATTGAGTAAAGTGGCTGCGGAGAATCTCCATCCTTGGCGGATGGATGAGAAGACTGGCTTCTTCTATGGGATTTAGAGGAAGAAATGCACACCCGAGGGGTTTTAAGGTGCATGGAAATCTTGTGGTGACTGGAAAGAGCTTGTATTGAAAAAATTTTATCGGCAGTGGGCCTTGACTCCCTAATGACCGAACGGGGACTCAGGAGGAATGGGTCAGACAACTGTTGTTATCTCCGATAGGGCAAAGGTACATACGTAATCCTTCTACTGTATGTCGATAACATGTTGATCGCATGGGGTAACATGGAGGAGATAAAGCAAGTCAAGTGAGAGTTGTCCGAAACATTGGAGAAGAAGGATCTGGGACCGGTCAAGACTCTCGGAATGGGGTTCGCGAGAGAAGGGTACACTTCCCTTATCCCAGGATAATACAAGTGATTGATCGGTATCAAGTGTGAGACTTGATGGTTACTAAAACATCCTTGAGAGCACACGTGAAACTCTCAAAGAAGCAGGCGCCGATGACCGACCAGGAGGCCTAAGAGATGAAGAATGTGCCCTACTCTTCAGCGTTCGGGAGTTTGATGTATGCAATGGTCTGTACGAGACCTGAGATGGCACATGGAGTGGGAGTCGTGAGCAGGTTCATGTCGAACCCTGGGAAAGAGCATTGGGAAGCAGTGTTATGGTTGCTCCGATACCTCCAAGGGACATCAGGGCGGGAGCTGTGTTTTAGAAGGGGACCGATCGTCCTAACAGGGTACGAAGATGACGTCTGAAGGAGATTGCTAAGTGGGAGATCAGTTGACGATCGGCTACACTTAGGGGATGATCGACATGGGTGTCGATCACATAGATCGGATGATGATCGGTATGTCTTCCGGTCAGTCATGGGTACCAATCAGTAAGATCTTAAGACAGTCGGCGGTACAGCTGTTGGAGGCCGAAATTGCAGGTGTGTGCCATTTCGAAGCAGGAAATGAGATGGTGTGGCTCCAGAATTTCCTGGTGGAGATCGGTAAATGGACCGATCTGCGGACTTTGGACAGTGACGGTCAGAGTGCCATTTGTCTGACGAAGAACCGACAGACATGTTGACGAAGGGAGTCACTGTGGCGAAGCTAGAGCTGTGCGAAGCTCTACTTGGTCTCACCAAGTGAGTTGGTGAGCGGGAACTATGAAGAGAAGATGCATTATCGATCTCCAAGTGGGAGATTNGGTGACATGGAGGAGATAAAACAAGTCAAGTGGGAGTTGTCCGAAGCATTGGAGAAGGATCTGGGACCGGTCAAGACTCTCGGAATGGGGTTCGCGAGAGAAGGGTACACTTCCCTTGTCCCAGGATAATACAAGTGATTGATCGGTATCAAGTGTGAGACTTGATGGTTACTAAAACATCCTTGAGAGCACACGTGAAACTCTCAAAGAAGCAGGCGCCGATGACCCACCAGGAGGCCGAAGAGATGAAGAATGTGCCCTACTCTTCAGCGGTCGGGAGTTTGATGTATGCAATGGTCTGTACAAGACCTGAGATTGCACATGGAGTGGGAGTCGTGAGCAGGTTCATGTCGAACCCTGGGAAAGAGCATTGGGAAGCAGTGTTATGGTTGCTCCGATACCTCCAAGGGACATCAGGGCGGGAGCTGTGTTTTAGAACGGGACCGATCGTCCTAACAGGGTACGAAGATGACGTCTGAAGGAGATTGCTAAGTGGGAGATCAGTTGACGATCGGCTACACTTAGGGGATGATCGACATGGGTGTCGATCACATAGATCGGATGATGATCGGTATGTCTTCCGGTCAGTCATGGGTACCGATCAGTAAGATCTTAAGACAGTCGGCGGTACAGCTGTTGGAGGCCGAAATTGCAGGTGTGTGCCATTTCGAAGCAGGAAAGGAGATGGTGTGGCTCCAGAATTTCCTGGTGGAGATCGGTAAATGGACCGATCTGCGGACTTTGGAAAGTGACGGTCAGAGTGCCATTTGTCTGACGAAGAACCGACAGACATGTTGACGAAGGGAGTCACTGTGGCGAAGCTTGAGCTGTGCGAAGCTCCACTTGGTCTCACCAAGTGAGTTGGTGAGCGGGAACTATGAAGAGAAGATGCATTATCGATCTCGTAGTGGGAGATTGTTAGGTGTGGAGATCGATATTGATATCGATCGGTTACACTTAGACGAGGACCGATTGGCAATGTGGTCGATCGGGGCACACATGGAAGACGGGATGGTCGGTATTGGTACCGATCGGTCGAGGACCGAAGTACGCAATACCGAATGTAACAAAAAGGACCGAAGCAATCGGTAGAGGACCGATGGCACGTGACCCGAAGATATGAGATGGAGGCAATCGGTCGAGGACCGAACTGAGATATGGTGGGGCTCATTAGTCAAAGATATCGGCAGTTATGGAAAGAGATATTGAAGGAAATAATATCATATCAAATCAGTATATATGGACGCATATATATGATTTGATTATGAATAATCATATATGGATATATGATCAAATATTAGGAATATTTGTTTGTTACCTTCATATCTCAACCACCTCATCTATATAAAGGGGTCTTAGGGTTCATTGTTATACACTTCAATACTCTTGTATTCCGGATGCCCTCTTCGTGTGTGTGTGTTGTAATCTTCTCAAATGATAGTGAATTTGGCCGTTTCCGGCGGTCACGTGGTTTTTTCCCTTTCCGGGTTTCCACGTTAATTTCTTGTGTCGTTGTTTTCTCTTTGCTTTAATTCTCGGGTTTTACTTAATCTATCGAGGTTGCTCGCACACGTATTTAATCCCCAACATTTTAATCATTTCTCGAGGTCATATATATATGTATATAGTATGTGTGTATAAATACGCAAAAAAAAAATTTGGGAAAAAACCTCGCACGAATGGTTAAAAACGATTTTGAAATATAAGCATAAATTACATGTGTTTAATGCATTTTTTTCAAGAAACGCCCTTGTAGCAGGTTTTTAATCAGTTTTCGAGGTCATATATATACGTATATAGTATGTGTGTATAGATACGCAAAAAAAAAATTTCGGAAAAACCTCGCACGAGTGATTAAAAATGATTTTGAAATATAAGCATAAATTCCATGTGTTTAATGCATTTTGTTCAAGAAACGCCATCGTAGCAGGTTTTTAATCAGTTTTCGAGGTCATATATATACGTATATAGTATGTGTTTATAAATACGCAAAAAAAAAATTTAGGAAAAAACCTCGCACGAATGGTTAAAAACGATTTTTAAATATAAGCATAAATTCCATGTGTTTAANTGGCTTCTTCTATGGGATTTAGAGGAAGAAATGCACACCCGAGGGGTTTTAAGGTGCATGGAAATCTTGTGGTGACTGGAAAGAGCTTGTATTGAAACAAGTTTATCGGCAGTGGGCCTTGACTCCCTAATGACCGAACGGGGACTCAGGAGGAATGAATCGGACACTGTTGTTATCTCCGATGGGGCAAAGTACATATGTAATCCTTCTACTGTATGTTGGTGATATGTTGATCGCATGGGGTAACATGGAGGAGATAAAGCAAGTCAAGTGGGAGTTGTCCGAAGCATTGGAGAAGAAGGATCTGGGACCGGTCAAGACTCTCGGAATGGGGTTCGCGAGAGAAGGGTACACTTCCCTTGTCCCAGGATAATACAAGTGATTGATCGGTATCAAGTGTGAGACTTGATGGTTACTAAAACATCCTTGAGAGCACACGTGAAACTCTCAAAGAAGCAGGCGCTGATGACCGACCAGGAGGCCGAAGAGATGAAGAACGTACCCTACTCTTCAGCGGTCGGGAGTTTGATGTATGCAATGATCTGTATGAGATCTGAGATTGCAGATGGAGTGGGAGTCGTGAGCAGGTTCATGTCGAACCCTGGGAAAGAGCATTGGGAAGCAGTGTTATGGTTGCTCCGATACCTCCAAGGGACATCAGGGCGGGAGCTGTGTTTTAGAAGGGGACCGATCGTCCTAACAGGGTACGAAGATGACGTCTGAAGGAGATTGCTAAGTGGGAGATCAGTTGACGATTGGCTACACTTAGGGGATGATCGACATGGGTGTCGATCACATAGATCGGATGATGATCGGTATGTCTTCCGGTCAGTCATGTGTACCGATCAGTAAGATCTTAAGACAGTCGGCGGTACAGCTGTTGGAGGCCGAAATTGCAGGTGTGTGCCATTTCGAAGCACGAAAGGAGATAGTGTGGCTCCAGAATTTCCTGGTGGAGATCGGTAAATGGACCGATCTGCGGACTTTGGACAGTGACGGTAAGAGTGCCATTTGTCTGACGAAGAACCGACAGACATGTTGACGAAGGGAGTCACTGTGGCGAAGCTAGAGCTGTGCGAAGCTCTACTTGGTCTCACCAAGTGAGTTGGTGAGCGGGAACTATGAAGAGAAGATGCATTATCGATCTCCAAGTGGGAGATTGTTAGGTGTGGAGATCGATATTGATATTGATCGGTTACACTTAGACGAGGACCGATTGGCAATGTGGTCGATCGGGCACACATGGAAGACGGGATGATCGGTATTGGTACCGATCCGTCGAGGACCGAAGTACGCAATACCGAATGTAACAAAAAGGACCGAAGCAATCGGTAGAGGACCGATGGCCGTGACCCGAAGATATGAGATGGAGGCAATCGGTCGAGGACCGAACTGAGATATGGTGGGGCTCATTAGTCAAAAATATCGGCAGTTATGGAAAGAGATATTGAAAGAAATAATATCATATCAAATCAGTATATATGGACGCATATATATGATTTGATTATGAATAATCATATATGGAAATATGATCAAATATTAGGAATATTTGTTTGTTACCTTAATATCTCAACCACCTCATCTATATAAAGGGGTCTTAGGGTTCATTGTTATCACACTTCAATACTCTTGTATTCCGAGTTTTCCTCTTCGTGTGTGTGTTGTAATCTTCTCAAGTGATAGTGAATTTAGCCGTTTCCGCCGGTCACGTGGTTTTTTCCCTTTCCGGGTTTCCACGTTAATTTCTTGTGTCGTTGTTTTTCTCTTTGCTTTAATTCTTGGGTTCTACTTAATCTATCGAGGTTGTTCGCACACGTGTTTAATCCCCAACATGTACTTGGAGTAAGAGTTGAAATTAAGAGAAATTAAGAGAAATTAAATGAAAAAACTCCACGGATAATTCAACTCCGGATCTAGACTTGGACTTAGTTCAAGAAAAGCCTCCAAACTCGAAAGTGTTTCTTTCGTTGTCATTGTCTCTTCCTTTTGTACTACTGCTCTTGCAGTCACCATGTTACTTTGATCTTGCATTTGCAGGTGAATATGTGCAGAGAAATTGAGCTTAGCTTTATGTCCACGGATACGTTTAGCTGCTCTGTCATAAGCTTTACCTGCTTCTACTTCAGAATCGAACGTTCCTAACCAAAGTCTCCCACCTTTTTCTGGGTCACGAATTTCAGCTGCCCATTTCCCAGATGCTCTTCGTCTCACTCCTCTGTATAATGAATGTCTTTTCCTCTCTATCTTCTTCTTGCCTTTATTGTCAAATTCTCCTGCATTAGCAAATACTATGTTTTGTGAAACCATAATAAATTTTTTGAACTGAATCACCTTCTGCGAATACGGTGGCGTCGAAACCATGAACTCTAAATTCTGAGTCTCTGCACATTTTATGTTTCTTAAAGAAAAAGAAGAAGACATGGTGAGAATTTAAACAGTTTATCGAAGAAGAGGATATGCTTGAATTTTGAGTCCCATGTTATAGTGTCTTAAATGCACTTTGTTAGAATTATTTAGAATAAAGGATTGATATTTAACAATTACTTGGATCAATCGGATCTTACGGTATAACAAAATAGTCAAGTAAATTTGTAATCTGATTATGGATCTTCCGAATCAATACGTATTTCATGGAGAATTTCTTTAGGTTTCTCCATAAATACATCTCTAGATTGGATAGAGAATAAATCTGAAATATTACGTATGATTTGGGGACCACGATCATAAAAGTAGAAGTCTAATAGTCTTTACATAGCAAAGACTCACACAGTATTAGATATTTTAAGTCCAATTAATTTGATCAATTTTAATGGAATTATAAATAAAACAATTCTCAATACATAATTATTTGCATATAAGTCTAATGTTGGTTAATGATCTAACACACTTTCTCTTGGTAACCAATTCTCTCATTCATTCATTGACATCAAATTCCTACTGAGTAATGGCATTGAATTATATACATTAATTAAAATTTAATAGTAAGATCACCATTATCGGTGTCCGAAACCGTATGGAAATACGGTTTCGGGCATCATAATGGTCACCAGCGTGGCGACATTCGGGCATACGGTTTTCACCGTATGCCCGAAAGTTTCGGGCGGAAGAGAGAGAATTTCTCTCTCCTTTGTCCAAATTTGTTATTATTTTTAAATTAATTTTAATTTTATTTTTTAATTAATATTATATTATTATATATATATTAAAATTAAAAATAATTAAAAATAAGTATATTTTTTTAATTAAAAAATTTAGTAATAATTATAATAATATTAATATTTTGAAAATAANATAATAAACTATAATAAATAGAACAATTATAGTTTATTAACAAATATATTTTATTTAACTTTCAACAAATTTTAACATTATTTAATATTATTTTTTTAAAAAATAATTGCCGAGTCGAAAATATGACTCTTATATTCTTGTAGAGTCGTGTCGAGTCGTATCGAGTCGAGTCGCACCTAGTCGGTCGAACGAGTCGGTGCCGCATAGGAAACATCATAGATTTTGATTCGGGAAATATCAATCGAATAATTTTCAATCATTTTATCTTTCAAACTCCAACCTAAAATTTGAAAAATGGATACATAACATTTATAAATATGAAAATTAATTTAAAGGTAAAACATTTGTTTAATTGACATTTTATCAAACATGTGCTGTTCATAATATAAAAACTGAAAATTTAATGATTTACAAAGATTTCTAAATCAAATCCATGTAATATAATTATAGAATCAAATACTCATACAATACAAATGATTAAATAATCAACATTTACAAAAACTTAGAAAAATGTTAAAACTAATTATCTACCAAAGTTGCAATCCCTCCCAAACCCTAATATATTTGAGATACACTTTACAAATCATATAAGAAAGAAGAAGGATTTGGGTAAATTTTTTTGATTTTTTGAATAAATCGGATAAACCTGGACTTCAACTTTGTATCTGTTGGGATTGCGGCTGCACAAGGGACAACTCTATTCTTGCCGCCGCGGGGTCAGGGGCTCAGGGCTGTGCAGTTTTTTAAACTTTTTTATTTAATTTTTTTTTTTTAAAAGTTGGAATACATGTCAACCCGAGTCCAAGTGGGTTCCGAGTCTAACTCGCGTCCGATTCGGATTCTTGGATCAAAAGTCTTAGCCCGTCTTGTTGAGAGGATCTCCTTCTCTTCATTGGAATATGCAGCATATTAGCAAATCAGCCATGCACCCGGCTGAGTTTTCAATTGTTTTCTGTCTTATTTCCAATCTTGATACACACGATTTTACGAGAAAATCGGAGTAAACCCGGAGAAAAACCTTGGGATCGATACACGATCCAATTCACTATACTTTTCATATTCTTGTTCCTCAGTTACAGAATCAACGATTACAGTAAAGAACACAAGAACACTTTTACGTAAGTCCAGAATGTAGCTGCTGGCACTTCGCTTAGGATATTGTTGCACCTGGGATCAGAGCTATGTATCACCAGCTGCCACCGTTCTCTCTTGTTCTTGGCAAGCGCCTTCAGGTAACTTCTTAACTGCCAAGATAACCGATTCTTTTTTTCGCACATTTTAGCTGCTGCAGCATGCCTCTGTTTTATATTGTGTGAAAAAACGTATTTACGTTTTTTCCAATTGTTTTTATCACTTCTTTACATTTTTAGGTTGTTGGGCCAGTGCTACAAGCCCACCTTCTCTAATTCATCAGCAGCCCAGCTTGCTTCATTTGTTGCGGCCCATCCTACAAACAAATACTAGAGAAGAGACAAAAATTAGGTTGTTTTCGTCTTCGTACCACGACACGTTTAACCTAGATATGAAGGATAAACACGAAAACCACATCTTCGTTTGAACTAAAATCAAATATCTAAACTAAAACTTGTTTTAAAAGAAAAAACCACTAAGACATCAGGCAATGTCGGCCGTATGATTTATCTTAGTGTCAGAGACGGACGAAAACGTATGGGGGCGAGTGCGAATGTCGAAGATGTAAGGCTTCTGAAGCCAAGGGACCAAGAAGTGGGGCAAATTGGGAAGTAGCTCATTCTTATAAATCATTTACACAATAGTTGTTTTCTTATTTTCTTTGCTAAATAGCATGTTATAGAAGATATAATTTTTTTGTATCTACATTTTACGTAAAATGTATCAAATTAATTAAATACAAGATATTATATATTATTTTTGATTTAAAAGTAAATGTATAAATAAACATATTTCCATAATTAATTAAAGAAAATATGTTTTATCATTTTTTATTAAAAATAAATGTTTAAACAAAATTATCAAAATATTCTTTTATACATTTCAATTAAAATAAATTAAATACATTAGCATTAATATCTAATCTTATAATTTTTAGTTTTCGATAAACTAATAAATTTCGATTTAAAACAAATTTAATTCGATTACTAAAATCGTATTTCAAAAAAATCGAATTAGATATCATAATATAGAATACAAGTAATGAATTGTACAAATGAAACAATATAAACGAAAGTAAATTGATAAGAGAATTTTATATTTAAATTACATGGAATAATATAAATTATATATCATAATATAAATTAAAATAAATTATAATTTATAAAGTATATAAATTAATTATATTTAAACCCAACGAAATAAATATAATAATATAAAATTAAATACTCACAAATAATTTTACCAATTAAACAACATAAAATAAAATAGATTCAATATGATAATTAAATATAAAATTACATAGAATTACTTAAGAGAACTTATTTTTCCCTAAATTATTGGAAAATAATTTAATGCAGTAAATGAGATGAAAGTTAAATACAACCAAATTAGTATCATGTAAATATTGGAGTAACGACCTGAAATGATGATTTTAGTATTATCTCTATTGTTGATTTAGATTGACGACGATGTTCTAGATTTCGTGTGGTAGAGATATTTTGCGAATAAGACATGGGCAAAGACATTGTATAGTAGAATGATTGACGTTCCCTTTGATTAAATGTACTCATATCTGATTGTATTGAATGATCTCTTAGATAGTAAGAGGAATGTCGAACCCTTAGATTAGACATACTATCATCTTCCATTTTTGTTGATCCTGCAATACATGGTCATTTTCATGTTTAGCTCCACGCTTTCATGATCTCAAAATCGAATCCATTTTTCCAATCAATCAAGTTGCCCTATCACAGCAAGCACGATGACGTTCACTTCATCTATTGGTGCCAATAAAAAAGATGCTATCATCTCACTAGCTCTCATATCGAAGATGGTGAAAATTACCCGAGTAAGTAGCAGAATGAGTCTTGACTTAATAAAGAATATCGATCATATTCCTATGATTTATATTAAAATGATAGCATGCCTGTACAAATTGATTATTAGTAATAGTATTTAAAAAAGGGATAAATAGATTAATATCATGTCTTGTTAGTTGTTGTACGTGAGAGTACAGAACTTTGAAACTCTGGCAAAAACCACAAGTACATGTTCTAAGTAAGACGGTTACAATGTGAACTACGTTCTGATGATGCCATATATCTCTTACAGAAGCTATCATAGTATCTCTATTATATTCAACCATCAGAATTTTTGGATCCTAACTGAAATAACTCATAATCTTTCTCTATCCACATTTTTTTTATTTCAAATGAAATGTTTGATCTTAGTTCTACGCTCCCCAAAGAAATTTTTCCCTTATCAAATTAAGAAAACCTTTAATTTTTTCCAAACCTCAACAACTAACTTTCATTACTTGATTGTATTTGGTTGGGTTTTTATATAATTAAGTTAAATGCTTTATAAATTATAATTTATTTAAATTTATATTATGATATATAATTTATATTCATTGATTCCATGTAATTTAAATATAAAATTATCTTGTCGATCTATTTTCGTTTATATTGTTTCATTTGTACCATTCATTACTTTTATTCTATATTATTATATCTAATTTGATTTTTTTGAAATACAATTATAATAATTGAATTAAATTTGTTTTAAATCGAAATTTATTAGTTTATCAAAAACTCAAAATTATAAAATTAGATGTTAATATATTATATGCTAATGTATTTAATTTATTTTAATTAAAATGTATAAAAGAATATTTTGATAATTTGGTTTAAACATTTATTTTTAATAAAAAATGATAAACCCTATTTCTTTAATTAATTTATTGAAACATGTTTATTTATACATTTACTTTTAAATAAAAAATGATAAACAATTTCTTTTATTTAATTAATTTAATACATTTTACGTAAAATGTAGACCCAAAAAAATTATCTCTCCTAAAACATAGTATTTGGCAAAGAAGACAAGAAAGCTGGCTATTATGCAAATCATTTATAAAAATAGGTTAGTTTGCAAAGGAATAATGTGCAGAGGGTTACTTAACCAATTTTCCCCCAAGAAGTGCGTCCCTTCACCGACAATTTCCTCGATAACACTGTGGAAACGATCAAAGAGAACGGCACACTGACCACCGTCAACGGAGTTGTTAAGAGTAAAAATCTACTCTACGATGTTTTATGAATTAAGTGAGGGTACCGCTGGTATTCAGTTGCCGTAATGAAATGAAAACAAGAAATTATGCGTGAGAAACCCGAGAATCGGGAGGAAAACCCACGGGGTACCAAACCCAGACATAATTCACTAAGAGCTTAGAAGTAGGAAATCTTCAAGGAGCTTGTCCTCAACAATGTTTCTCGCCTCCCATTTATAGAGGTATTTAACATACTTTTATATTATATAATCTAATCGCAATCTCTTTTTATCACATCATAGCCGCACTCGAGCTAATTTATGTGACTTTCCGCCAGGCAGAAGCCGTACACCGCCGCCTGGAGTAATGACGTAGCCATTTTTGACATTTCCTCCTAAGGACGTCGATCACATGCCAGTTTACCGATCGTAGCAATCTGACGTCGATCCTGCATCGCTTCATATGATACCGATCGTTCGATCCCTTCGTACGGTCGGTAATCAGGGGCCGATCGGACATACTAATGCCACCTTCTCTCTCACACTTATTTTAGAAAACTGATCCCAATCCGTTGTCATAAACGTTCATAAGTCGTGCATTAACATTAGCCCTTCAACTTCAACCGATCTCCGTTGCCGAACGTCGGAGGAAGTTGACACCGCCATGACTTATGTGCAGCCACAAGTCGACACCCATCATTCCGATCGACTCGTGCCCTTTCAAATTCTGCACGACATGTCCAATCCTCGAAAACTGTGTGGAAACCAAAGAGTCGCAATCTGGATCATCCACGTGGCACAATCTTGAGCGTTGTTCTCAAACAAAACCCTTGCCGTCGTCATCTCTTCCAACTGCACTCTCCAAAACATCTCCTCTATTCTCCAATCAACTTCGGCGACCACTCTTTTCCTTCTCTACTCCTGATCATCCAGGTTTATTTTGTTTTCCCTGCGTATATGATCTTTATTTTGATTTTTATCCATCCCCGCGACTAGAACGCGACGCTTTCTACTATTCCGGCAAGTTCCTGCTATTTTCTTTGGTTCTCCGCAATTTTTTCCCCTATTCCCTAATGATTATTTGACTTCTAACATCTAACTCACTCGAAGATGGCTCATTCTCTGAATTTTGATGCTCTTTGAGAAAAGTTTACCTTCCCTGATGAATATCAACTGCAGGAAGGTGAGCCTGGTTCAAGCCGTGGCCCGCTGCCGAACGATCGTCACTGAGCAATGCTGTGCCAATGACAATTTCCGCTTTGAAGAGCGGGCTGAGGTTCCCACTTCACCCGTTTGTTGCTGAACCGCTGTGGGTCCTAGCGATGCTTGTTTTTGTACTGATGCCAAGCAGCTACATGGTAATCGCCGCTTTTTTGCACTACTGCGACGCTGCTAAAATAGCCCCTACCATCACCAACTTCCTGAAGATCTACAAGGTGATGTGGCGATCGGGGACCCACGTTTTTGCCAAACGCAAGCTGTGGTATTTCTCCAGCAGAGGTAAAAATAACGACCTTGTTGAGAGACCAGATTCGCAACGCGATTGGTACAATTCTTTTGTCTAGGTCGGGATTCAAGATGATAATCTTGAATCCCCTCTTCACGTATCGTTCGCTACAGACAAGTTCATGATCGATGGTGAAGAAACAATTGTAAATGCCGATCAGCTGAAGAATTTACCTGTTCTGATGGAGAACTTTAAGGAAAAAGACGATCGTCTTAACTGAAAAGTATTATGCGCAGAGGATAACCTTACCTGTCTGCACATAACAGGTCGATCGATGAGCGATCGTATCGGTCGACCCTGGGTTCAACCATCATCTCCACTCAAAGAACGTAAGCTCATTCTTTGTAGTTTTTCCCTTTCAATCATAGCTGCATTTTTATCCCACATTTCAGCTTCCTTCTCTAAAATTTCTTCTGGAGGGAAACTGAAGAGTAAACAAGAGATGATCGTCAAAGGATTACAGAAGAAGGCCAAAAGGCGAAGGTAATCGCCATTCGCTCATCCAACACCTCACCTTTGTCTCATATTTTCCACATGTTTGCAAGTTTCTACATCAAAAAGGAAATCTCCATCGCCAACTTCCTCTTCTTCATCCTTGAAAATAATTGTAGAAAGGGATGCTTCCGAGGTGGCAGCAGAAGCATCACGATCAGCTGATGGTGTCGAAGGGTCATCACCAAACCCTCTAGCGATCGTCACCATTCCAATGGAATCCCTTGGTGAAAGGGTAAACAAATTTTTTGACGATCGAACACTTGAAAGTTGCTTTAGGATCGTAGGTTGGACTGCTGAACGCCGCCTACTCGTCAATGAATTCCTGCAGGCTGACCAAGTCCAACTGATCAATTATCTGAGGGAATATCCTACAAGGTCGCAAACAACCACAATGACCTATCTTCTGCCTCCTCCAGTCCAAACTCAGATGGCAAACGAAGTTGCATCGCCTTCCTAAGCCAGTTTGTCATCTGGAAGTCAGAGTTTTCCTTCATGGTTTGCTGAATTCTGGAGCAAAAACATGAAGGATAACTTTTTTCTTCCACCACCGGTCAGCAGCGATGCATTGAAACGGCCAACTGTCTCTGTGGCTGTAAGGACGCTCGTCGGTACTCATATTGACGAGATGATGACGGTCGGCACACTGTCGACCGGCCCACCTACTTCACTTGGTAAAGCGACGATCACCCTTCATAAGGTATTTTAAATAACATTTTTTAAATGTTCCATACTCATTATTGCTGATCAAACCACTTGTTGACCATCGCAGACATCGAAGGAAATGTTGTCTCTGTATCATAAGAAAACATGTTCTTTGAAGGCGATCGCATTTGTCGACCATCGCAACCATTTCCGTCATCACGCTCTGTATTTATAGAGTTAGTGGCGTGTGTAAATCACGCTCTGTAACCGCCTCTGACAGGTTTGTTAGAGGTTGTTGTCGCGCGATGTAAAACGAGGTTGGGACCGATAATGGTCTGCGTGATCGGGCCCGAGGCGTGGTAAACGTGTGAAGGCCCGAAGCGTGGAAATTGCGGGTTTGTAATCGTTTGCACCGAACCACGGAGCCAGTTACCAGAAAACGTTTTGTCTCGCCAAGGTTATCTTCGGTCCTCTCGCAGAACATCGGGCCATTTTTCTTTAAGTGTATTAATGGGCTGCACAAGTTCACTTCCACCATAAGGATCNAATCAAATGTTCTAATGTGACCATATTTTTGTCTTCTCCCTTACCACTTCTCTTGTGGTACTCCATAGTTTAAGCTTGTAGTAGGAGATCTATTCGTTAAGTAATTTGCAGTCAAGAAAGCTTCTGCCCATAATTGTAAACTCATTTATAATCCATTATGTTTTGCTAGTGTTTTGCAGTCAAATGTTCTAATGTGACTCAATTTCCGATTGAGTCTCTCTGTAGTGCCATTATGTTGAGTCGTTCTTGGTATTGTAAACTCATTTCTAACCCAAAGTTTAGGCAGTAAGATTTGAATTCTCGATACATGTACTTTCCACCATTATTTATTCTAATCGTTTTCATCTTCTTTCCAAACTCTTTTTCAACCATAGGAAGCCATCTTTGAAGTGTTCAAACACTTTATCTTTTGTCTTTATTATATAGATCTAGTTGTTTCTAGTTGCATCATCTATGAAGGATAAGAAATACAACTTTCATCCTAATGATTCAATTTCCACTCCACACACATCAAGGAACATTAATTCAAGGGGCTTTTTCTATGTTTCCATGGATGTATTGAATGTCACTTTGTGTTTCTTTACAATGAATTACTCGACAGATATCTATCCTTTTGTACCATAGGTCATAACTGTCTCCTCTCATAATAACACCTACTGCATCTTTATCTTCTTGAAGCAAGGTTTTGTATAGTGTATTTTTGAGTTGTCCTTTGACTAGTATCATTGATCCTTTTGAGAGCTTCCAACACTCGTTCTAACATAAACTAGTGCAGTCTTCTATATAAAAAATATTTAGTGATTACATATTCAACCTTAGGTTGAGAATATGTCTTACAGCCTCAAGTGCGAGGTTCATTCCTTGTTGTGTTTTAACATTGATGTATCCTATAGAAGTTATTTCTGTATATGAGTTGTTCCTCATTTTTACTTTTCCACAATTTCTAGCGATGTAAGAGCAAAATAACTCTGTTTTCGAAGTTGCATGATAGGAGGCCCCACTATCTATTATTCAATCAATTCTTGTCTCTTCTGTTGTTGTGGCATTGTTATTGTTTGTAGAGGTGTTTGCTCCATTAGTTCTATGTAATTATATTATTTATTTAGATGCCCAACCTTCTTGCAAATGAAACATGCTCTTGTTTCCTTTTGGCAAGTTGGTTTATCCTGCGATTTCGCTCTTCCTTAGGATTTCTCTCTTGATTTTCCTCTTTTATTGCAGTGACTTCAAATTGTATTCCTTCCTCGATTCTCAAATATCATAGTCAATGTTTCTTTCATTGGTTCAATGCTCCTTATATCATTTCTCCTCATTTTTTAATTGATGAGGCATTCCTTGGTCTCTTTGAATCTTTGTTAATATGTTGGGGATGTGTTGTATAGCATCATCACCAATCGGACCAAGAGTTTGGTAGTGGGTATAATGTTAAGTGTGGAGATCGATATTGTTATCGATCGGTCACACTTGGATGATGATCAGCAATGTGGTCGATCATGGCACACATGGAAGACGGGATGATCAGTATTGGTACCAATCGGTGGAGGACCGAAGTACGCAATACCAAAGGTGACAAAGGGACCGAAGCAATCGGAGGAGGACCGAAGCACGTGATCCGAAGATATGAGATGGAGGCAATCGATCGAGGACCAAACTGAGATATGGTGGGGCTTACTGGTTTAAGATATCGGCAGTTATGGAAGGAGATATTGAAGAAAACAAGATCATATCAAATCAGTATATATGGACGCATATATATAATTTGATCATGGATAATATGGAGATATGATCAAATATTATGAATATTCGTTACTTACCTTAATATCTCAACTACCTTATCTATATAAAGGGGTCTTAGGGTTCATTGTCATGCGCTTTAATACCTTGTATTCCGAGTTTTCCTCTTCGTGTGTGTGTGTTGTAATCTTCTCAAGTAATAGTGAATTTGATTGTTTCCGCCGGTCACGTGGTTTTCCCATTCCGAGTTTCCACGTTAAATTTTTTGTGTCGTTGTTTTCTCTTTTATTTAATTCAAAGGTTCTACTTAATCTATCGAGATTGTTCGCACACGTGTTCAATCCCCAACATATAATACTATAAGACATACGAGTCCAACCTTGGCTAACACATTTGTTACTTCAAGCCATTTTGCAATATATACAACCATTGACGTTCTCTCTTTGTATCTCATTCTGAGAAGTATGTGAAGTAACGATCCTTGACTTTGAGTAGTCTTTGGTTCAAACAATCATGTTAGCTTCTCCCACAATATCTTGTAATTTGTTTTGTCACTTACATGATGATACTATGAATTATCAATCCATTTCTAAATGAAGCCAAGTGTATGTCGATGCATTCTTTTCCAAATAACTTTTGTGTATTTTTCAGGTTTATTTTCTCCAAACTACATATGATTGAAGAGGTTTCACTTGTAGAGAACATCCTCCATTTGATTATTCCATTCTTGATAATTTGAGGCAATTAGGCTTACCATCGAATAGGGATCACTGCTCATTTATAAGTTTAACAGTTTTTCATAAACCTTGATTGTTTCTTGCTCGTTCTTGAGATCATGTTTGCTCTCTTATTTTTATTACTCCTATTTATTTGCTAGTAAGATTTCAGTCACATTTGGTCTCCTTTTCATTGTCGGTGTTTTTCTATTGAAGGAATGAGTCTTGGGTGTTTCTACAGCTATGAGATTAACGTCGAAAACAAGGTCACCTCTCATAAAACGGCAAGACCGCACCAATCTAATTCAATATGTATCAAAGGTTTTATAAATTATAATCATAGTTTCGAGCCATGGAAGAAAACAAAGGAAAAACAGGAAGAACAACACATTAATTCTTCCTTTGCACACCGTTTTCTCGCACTTATTCTCTAGATTTTTTGGGTATCTAAACTAATTCCCCTCTATTAGTATCGCGCCCTTGTGTCGATTCTGACACTTGTCTTCTTCTATTACACCATGATGAACAAAAACCATCACTAACCGCTCTTCCCTTTTTGCATGTTGCATGAGCCTCCATTTGGATTTTTAGGCATGCTTACCTTTGCCATTGCTCAGATTGGTCACAATTTTGGGCCAACCTAATTATTTAGCCCATCAAGTTTGAGATGAAGTATCCAAGTTAAGCGATCGACAATGAATTGACAAAAAGTGTAAAGTTGCATTTCATACAGTAGGAAGTAGTTTTTAAGAGTCAATTTTTCCTTCAAAAAAAATAAGGAGGATCATGTTACATTCATATTACTCAATGTCACATTCACAAATTATATTAAGTCTTTTTTTTGCAACTAAGCATTAAAAAATTTGAAGGGTGTTAGGCCAAAATCTTCCTTAATTTGCTCAAATAATTATGGTTGATGGTCAGAGATTGTCCAAGGAAGGCGTCTTAGATGGTAAAAGACTATTATGTTCGGTTCTCAATATTTCGTGCCACTTTTATTTTTCTAAGTGAAAGAGCAATCCCTAGAGGTAGGTCTTTGATCTCATTTCATGCCAAGAAATCATGAGAATCCTCTTGAGCTCTTTGATCATTGGGTGGAGTCGCGTCTCTCTGAAGCATCTAATGTGACATTGAAATCTCCTATCTCCATGAAGATGTCACTCCATCCTTCTAAAGGCTCCTGATCCAATTCCATTGATGTTTTTTTCCATTGCCAAAGTTCTATATCCATTGAGAAGCCACCATGCTTTCCCTTGGATCAATTCCCACAGTCGGATGCATATGTCTGAGTATTGTTTGGTCTCCATAGAGAAGAAGTCTGGATTCTAGATAGTTAGCAGCTCCCTGAGAGGCCTATTGAGAGAATCCATTGGAAGTACATATTTTTGTTTTCCCATATTGAATGTATTTGTTAGTTTGTTATCTCTTGGAGCATCTTTTCCCAAATGCATAGGACTTCTATTTTCCATTTTCTCACTATTTCCTCAATCTTACTCTGTGCATTGCATTCTTGAAGTCTACAATTTATACCGAGAATGTAATCCATTTGGAATATTTTTATGGGGCTTCTTTCATCGATATGAGGAGTATATTTCTCATGATTGTTTCCTTCATTTCCTCCTTATTGGTGAAGTCCCCCACGCAGCCCATCATTTCCATCATACTTTGCATTTGTTGTGGTTCTTCATCTACCATTCGGTCGATTTCCCATCTATTTTCTTTATACAACCCCCTAGATCTTCATACATAAACTACCATTGGAGGCAAGGCAGAGAGGTCATGTGATTTTTCCATGTGTGGGCTGGTACTGCAGGTTGGGGCTTTGGAGATGGAGGTGTTCGTCACTCAGTCATTACAGTATTCGCGTGTCCAATTTCTCCATTTTGGTGGAGGATTAGTGGAGCTCATATCTACCATAATTACTCCCATTTTCTCTTGCCATTCCCATACATAGTCTATAACTTATCCCTCGGATAAGGTTTCATTGCGCCAAAGCCTTGTGATACTCCAATTCAGAAGGGATGGGATGATCCCTAAATGTAGGTCTTGGAAAACTCGACNGTGCTGGGAGACTGTCGGGAAGCACGTCACTGTCATTTGTCGAAGTTCCAGTCGCCATGCCTTTGATTATCCTATCCCTAGTAGAAAACTCAAATGGGATTAGAGAATCGTCCCCACGGACGGCGCCAAACTGTTATGGTCCCTTTTTAGGGGGTACCAACAGTCGTCTGGTTCGTTCAACAAACGAACTCGGTTCTGATTTATTTTAAGTGTGGAAGACTATCAAAAGCTAAAAACAAAGTAAGTGCACTGCGATGTATAGTGGAAACCCCAAGAATTAGGGTGAAAACCACTCGACTAAGAGCTGAATATGCTCTTAGCCTGTTCACTAATGAAATAACTCAAAGTCAATACAAGAAAGGCTAATGAAAATGACGAGGTAAAGAATGCGGTAAGAATTCCGGCAGGGTAACAGCCTGTTCTTCCGCGTCCAAAAGGTCATGCTATTTCCGTCGTCTTGCCCTGTATTTATAGAGTTCATAGCGTGTGTAAATCACGCTCCGTAACCGTCTCTGACAGGTTTGTTAGAGGTTGTTATCGCGGGATGTAAAACGAGGTTGGGACCGAAGCGTGGCCTACGTGATCGGGCCCGAAGCGTGGTAAAGGTGGGAAGGCCCGAAGCGTGGTAAACGTGAGTTATAACCGCTCGAACCGAACCCAGGTGCCAGCTGGCAGAGAACGCCTTATTTTATTAAGGACAACTTCGGTCCTTCAGTCGAACATCGGGCCGCTCTTTACTAAAGGTATAAATGGGCTATAGGGATTCATTTTCGCCATTTGAATTGGTTCAATCGTTGCTGGGCCTTACCCATCGCAAGGTACCCGGTCCTAGAGTTCTCATCAGTTTATAAATGAGAAAATGGCGACTAGGGTCCCCAAAGTTTGGATAATTTGGCAATTTTGATCCCCAAAGTTTTGAGTGGCAAATACAGTCCCCAAAGTTTGGATAATTTGACAATTTTGGTCCCCAAAGTTGCCTATTTTCGCAAAATATGTCCCCAAAGTTTGCACTTTTGGCAAAACCGGCCCCCAAACTTTAAAGTTGGCAATACCGATCCCCAAAGTTTACACATAGTAACAATTTTTGTCCCCAAACTTTGCGATTTATGGCAAAATCGGTCACCAATTTTGCCCTAACGCCGTTTTGGTTATGTTAAGTGTGCTCTTATACCATATATTTTACAAACTCCAACTTTGGGGCATATGTTCTCTTCAGAATCGATATTGTCTGGGTCATCTTCAGAATCGACGAATTGGGGTCATCTTCAAATCGACACAAAGGTTTTGGTTCTGTTAAGTGTGCTCTTATACCAAATATTTTTCAAACTCCAACTTTGGGGCATATGTTCTCTTCA
The DNA here is from genome assembly GCA_009725065.1 of Utricularia reniformis. Classification (NCBI taxonomy): domain Eukaryota; kingdom Viridiplantae; phylum Streptophyta; class Magnoliopsida; order Lamiales; family Lentibulariaceae; genus Utricularia; species Utricularia reniformis. The sequence goes on from RWGZ01001478.1 coordinate 34,729, forward strand.
GAATCGATATTGTCTGGGTCATCTTCAGAATCAAGGAAAACTGGGTGATCTTCAAAATCGACGCAAAGCGATTTATTTAGGTATAAGATTTCGTTTTTTTGGTCCGAATATGCGAACCAAAAACAGAAACAAAATCATTTCTGTTTTTGTTTTTGTTTTTAATCGTTTCTGTTTTTGGTCCGAAAAAACCAAAAACCCAAATTATCCAAACTTTGTTTCTGTTTTTGGTTCAAAAACATAAACAAATCTTATTGTTCAAATTTGTTTCAGTTTTTTCGTTTTCATTTTGTGTTTCTGATTTTCGTTTCTGTTTTCTGTTTTCGTTTTTGTTTTCTGTAAATTGTATGAACTAATTTACTAATTTTCGTTTCATTTTTGTTTCTGTTTTGGTTCAAAAACATAAAAAAATTTTATGGTTCAAATTTCTTTCAGCTTTTTCGTTTTCGTTTTTTGTTTCTGATTTTTCGTTTATATTTTCGTTTTTGTTTCTGTTTTGAGAAGTTACAAAGTTTAGATTGTTAAATTGTTAAATTTTCTGCAACTATTAGAGAACAAAATTGCACATATTCGGGTATAGAACAATCCGAAATATACCCATTTTTTTGATTCTGCAACTCAAAATAGATGATTCTGATGTGGAGAATATGTATAATTGTGCAATGTAAATAAGTTTTGATGTTTTCCCTACTTAATTTCTTTCTTATATTGCTAAATCCAAATTTGGTTTGAGAACCTCATATAATTGTTGCAGGTTTGTGTATTTATTTTGTCGAACAAATGTCTCGTGGGGGTGAGAACTCGGATGCGTTTTCACAATTTGGTAATATGAAGTGGCTGTAATTTTCATATATGTCAAATTAAATATGTGATAATTGAATTTATTGTTCAGGTGATTACAATTCGTATGGATCACGGAACACCTCAAATACAAGCTGCATCGACTGGTCATCAGATGATAGTGTGCACAACACATTGTTCGACTTTGTGGACATGATGGCGAGGAACTTCACAATGCGAAGTTTGACGAAGAAGATCTTCATGAAGTTCCCATTGATGACTCGACGAATCCCATTTCAGATGCTCATTCAAATTCATTTAAGAGTAAAAGTTCCCATATTTTTGATCCTACATGAGAGCTAACGTCGAGACAATTAGTGTAAGTTTTAATGTATTACTAGTAAACATAATTTGAAAATTATGTTTTTTTAATTAACTTGGATATTGCTTTATTAGGAAAGGTTTGTGTTTTGCTAGTAAGATCCAAGCAAAGATTGCACCTGAGGACTTTTGCGTTAAAGTAGGTACGAAATTCTATTTTGTTAAGAATGACAAGTATCGGTTGTTTGTTCAGTGTAGAGGTAACGGTGATCGTGAATGTCCATGGTATGTGAACGTTTCTATGAGAGACAATGATATTATGTGTTGTGTAAAGTCCGTAGTACCGCATGACCCTCATTGTCATCGTAAGAAAGTCAATTCATATGTCACTTCATCTTGGATCGCAAAGAAGTATTACCATCGTTTTTTGGAGAAGCCCGATTTAAGTTCGAAGGACTTGCAATCCGAAGTGAATACCAATCTGAAGTTGAAGTTGGGGAAACATAAGGCAAGACGTGCTCGGGAGCATGCGATATAGTTAGTACATTCAGGATCTAGGGCGTCATTTGAAAATATAAGAAGGTATTGTGCTCAATACTTGATTTCGAATCCTGGGTCATCTATTGTGTTAAAAGAAAGGAACTCGACAAGCATTGTTGGTAGTACCAGATTGGAGGGAATCTACATATGTCCCGGGGTAATTTGTTTCTTTCAATGTTCCAATATATTGTTCATCAACATATCTTGTATTAAAGGATTTTATCATTGCTACAGGCATGTCGCGATGGATTCCGAGACGGTTGTCGCCCTATTGTTTGTATAGATGATACTCACACCAAGGAAAAAATACAAGGTCATATTCTACTGGCTTCGGGGCATTGATGCAAATAACGGTGTATTCCCTTTAGCCTACGCCATTGTAGGTGGTGAAACAAAACATTCATGGATGTGGTTTCTTGAATTGGTTAAGCGAGATTGTGGCATATCCGACGAAAATGAACACATGTTCACTATTATGTCAGACCGTGGGAAAGGGCTAATACCTACTGTGAATGCGTTATTCCCTTGGATTGTGGTTTGTGTTAAGTGTCTACTAATTTTTTTGATATGTTCCATGGTTGTATGGTGACTACTTGTGTTATAGGTACGACATTGTGTTCGTCACATTATTAAAAATGTGGCCCAAGCCTGGTTTTCATCAGCACGTGTTGCGAAGGCAATATTGAGTATTGCACGGGCAACAACAGAGGCATTATTTAATCAGCGTTTTGGAGAGTTGCGAAGAATCAGCATCGGAGCGTATGAGTACATGAGATTAGTTCCGAAACAACATTGGTGCAAAGCATTCTTCTGTACAGTTTGCAAGTCTGATATTTTACTTAATAATCATGCCGAGTCTTTGAACAGTAGTTTATTTCCTTTTCGAAAGCGTCCAATTATGTGGATGTTAGATGACATTTGCAACTTTATTGGGAAACACATGCTTGACAGACGTACGAAATCGAGAGACATGCCGGATGACGGTTTTTGCTCTCGTATTCATGATATCATAGAGTTCAATATTGAAGTAGGTGCAATTGGTAATGTTACCATCACAGACGATTGCAAGGCAACTTGGGAGCATGGACGAGAAAGAGTCTCCGTTGATATGGCTATTCGAATTTGTACTTGTCGTGAGTGGGAGTTGAAAGGTAAATTTTAGGAGATCACTTTCTTCGAATAATTGTTTGTTTAACATTTGTTATGTTTGTTCGTAGGAATACCATGTAAACATGCATGTGCAGTGATTCTCGAACGAGGGGAATCATGCTATCGATACGTAGACAGTTGGTACAGTGTGCATCGGTATAGAACAATGTATCAATACGGGGTTTCCGGTTTGCCAGGGCAAGACCAATGGCCGGTGGTAGATGCAACACCACCTTTGCCTCCAGTGTTCAAAAAGAGAAATGCGGGGAGACCACGTAAGAATCAGAAAACGCATGCAACTCCAACCCAAACTCCAACACTCAAAATGAGATGTCAGTTGTGTGGATTTCGTGGCCATAATAAGCGATGTTGCCCAAAAACTAGTGGCAAACAAGGAGAACAGTTTAAGGTACATTCGTTAATAGAAACAATTGACATATCTCTTTAAGTTTGTTGTTGTTGTGTTTGTTGTATTTGTGTGCTTATTCGAAACAGGCTAAGGCTACGAAGTATGAAGCCAAAAGCACTGAGGAATGCCCTCGGAGCGGCCCTTCAAATACGGCACGCGCTAGCGTCTGTTTTGATTTCGTTGTTTACATATGTTAGTAGTATTCTTTACGAGTTCTATTTTTTTTTCGATAGAACATATCATTTGGCAGTCCAACACAAAGCAATGCATCTCATACACCTAATGTTAAAAAGGCGCCACAAGTAAGTTCTGTCAATATGCATCTCAGTCCGGCCCTTCGTGCTTGCTGTTTCTTTTTTCATGAGAAGCCGATTCTTAACGAGAACAAAACAACTCACATTCCCATTCAAGTACCATCCACGGGTAGTGTGCCTTCATCTGTCGGCCTTTCAAATGTAAATATGAACGGCCTCGTAGCTTTTTGTAATACCGATAAGATTGATATGAGTGTGAACGGATCCAATTACAACATGCATAGGATAACGGGTATCACCGGAGATGCGGTGTCCTTAGGATCTTGGGGTCAATTAAGTGACGATGTTGTGCAAAACACTATCATGTAAGCATTTTCTACTTTATTTTCATGTTCAACATGGTTGCTGAACCGAGATTTTGTGTGAGCATTGTTGTATTCAAATGTGTTAGGTGTATAGTGAAATTAATTGACCGTCACGCACAAAAAGGGTTTTACTATTTTGTTGATGCA